>JAGSMP010001159.1:0-315104 GCA_029286625.1 Parnassius orleans | reverse complement strand
TGGTCGACTTTTCGTTTGTATAAAACAGAGTTATTTTCCTAACTATTACCAATTGATGCTCTATACTAACATATCGAACATTACCGCCGACTTATCGTAAGCAACATTTTTACCTAAACAGCGTTTTTCATTGAAAACGACATTTTAAGCTATAACGGATTTGGTTCATCGACATTTCCCGTCAAAATACAATCAATTGCAAAGTTATAGCAAATGCTAAGTTTATCGTTAGCATAACGGTTTTCTGTATTTTAGAGTAACCGACATAATCAATATATATATTGTAAGCTGCGTGCCCTGGGGCCCTTGCCCAGAAATGGGAACAGTATTCCATGTGGGGCCGAACCTGCGCCTTGTAAAGTTGCAAGCGGTGTGCCGGCATGAAATTCTGTCCCGCTCTGTTGTCAATGTTTATTACAAAGAGGCCAATTTGGCCTTCTCTTTGTAATAAACATTGTATATTATTATTATATTATTACAAAATTTTAATACTGTATATAGCGTGTAGTGACGGTGTGAGTATATCCACTACTTTATTTCGTAAAAGCCGACAGAGGTAAAGAAACTGGAGATGAGCAGAACCATCCTAGTGATAACAACTCAGAATAGTAAAGAAACATACGTGAGTGTCGTGGAACACTTGGAACACGCGGAGGTTGTAACGAAGTTCCTTTCGTAGTATATTATTATTGATAAACGTATTATATTATTGATTAACAAATACAAATAAATTAATTACTAGCGTCATAAATGTGAGTGACTAGCGATCCACCCCGGCTTCGCTCGGGTGATTTCTGGATCTCCTTAACAGCGCCACTTACCGGGTCCAATTGTGAATCTGAATCAGCCAGGAACTCAATAATACACACAAAAAATAATTTAATCAAAATCAAAGAGTTCAGTTACAAACACACGTAAAGAAGAATTATATAATATATAGAGATAATATAAGAAATGCAAAACTCAATTCTGAAGTGTGATCAGTCTCGCAGCCGGCAATTGTGGCTACAAATAAGTCACTCGCTTCAATGTCAACGACACGACGCCTTCAAGATACTGTTGCATCAACTAAGGAAAATGCATTTCAGACTTTTACGAGCGTCTTGTCAGTGTTTCTCGCCACTTACGAAAGTCAAGAAATTTCAACCCTGGCCTAAAATAGAATAGAATTGCCTTTTTTAATTCAATATAGATTTCATGTAATGCTTATTTAAAAGTAATTTTAATTTTTAAATAAGAATTACGTGTAGTCATGTAATCTATATTAAAAAAAACCTCTGTCCTGGCAAGAAGGTACACAATATTATTGTCTGAAAAACACAAATTAAGAATAATCTTTTATAAAAGTAATGGTTACAAATCTGATGGTAATTGCTGATTCATTACAGCCTGAAAAACCAGTGCTGAATAAAGACCTCCCCCATAAATTATAGAGGAGATTTTATCTTAGTTGCCACGCTTGACAGGTGGGTTGGCAACCGCAGTTTTTTTATTATCTTGAGTTGTTATCGCGAAGATGCTGCTGCCCATCCTCTGTTTCAGTTTCCCTTTGTCGCCTCTTACGACAACCACGGGTCAATATGAGGTAGTTGATATTCTTACACCCACTACACGGTTTAACCGCTGTAGATGAACGATGAAAATGAAAGATGGAAGGCCTCTTCCCATTAAAATGGGTCTCTGGTGTTCTGCTAATGGCGAAATAATCAAACGTTACTCAATTTTAAGATGTCGTTAAGAGCTCGTGGTGTCTGAGTCAGTTTGACTTAAACTTAAAGTAATAGAGACAGCACGAGACTGAACAGTATCTTCAGGCATCGTTTGAGTATTTGGGCATCAGTATGACTAACGTGCAAAAGTTACCTGATGGCAGGTGGATGTTTTGGCCTATACCCTATAACTATCCTCAACTAAAAATGAAAATGTAGATTTTTTTTTTATTATAGGAGAGAACGAACAGCATGCGCTCACCTGATGGTAGATGCGTTGTAACTCCTGAGTACTAAGACGGAATGCCTCATTACTTGCAAGTTTTAAATATTTAATTAGGACTTTCCTTCACTCGGTCAATTTGATAAAATATTACCCAAGACTTTGAGTTGTTTAACATTTTTATGAAAACGATTCAATAAATGAACATACGTATCACCTGGTGGTAGTGATCGCCTGCGCATGAATCCTAACACTAGAGAAATTGCAGATGTGTAGCCAAGATTTTGTAAAGATAGCCTTAATAATAATGGTCTCTTTTCTTTCTCTCTTTTATTATTAAAATCTATTCATAGCTAATATCATATATACAAAATTTTAAGAATTTGAAGAACAAAAGGTTATTCAAATGCTCTGAAAAATTTATAAACTTAAAAGGTATTATTAGGGATTAAGGACGGTATACGTTTTCATTGAAATTGAGAGTCCATGCAAATAAAGCTAGACCCAATACATAATTTGATAACCTAATGTTGTATGCCCTTTAGTCATCTTTGCCAAATTGGTGCTGATAGTGACTTTGGTTTTTAGTTCGGTTTTTAAAATATCGAAAAAATGGTTCGTAAATAAATTAATGAATCGAACCCGAGCCCCTTGCCAATATAAACATCTTTAAAAATATTAGGTCCTTACACATATGATATAGGCGTTTTGTACCGGAGAATATAAGTCAATTTTTGTAAATATGTTTAAACTCCTCCTCCTCCGCGACTCCACCTCGCCTGCAGCGGTAAGGGAGGGGCACCCCTCTCGCCGCGGCCCAGAACACATCCAAAGTGGGCTCAAGCCCACTCAGGAGTGGCCACCTCAGGTCGGCCCTACACTCAGGCCAGCCATGTGGGTTCCTCTTAATTCGGGTGACAATCCACAGCTACGAACCCCTCCCCGCCACGTTCAGGGGCCGCCTGAACCTCCACATAACAAAATTCTTCGACTTACACACTTCTTCCAAGAACGTTCGTAGATTCTATGCTATAAGATACTGCTATTGAGCTTGGCACCGATTCAGATCAGACAAGTCCTCCCGCGAAATATACTGTAAAAGTTCAGTAATGGACGGTTTAATTTCTTGACAACATTTATATCATATTCCATTTTAAGGAGAAAATGTAACTTTCATTAAAATAAAGATTTCGCCTCTTTTATCGGCAATGTGGACAACCCCGAATGTCGTTTGTTCCGAACTTGGTCCCCTTCATAATATTTTATGGATTTAGTGGGATTAAATTATAGTTTAATATTTTACTCCAATCCATTTATTTTTCTAGATTCAATATAGAAATGTTACTTCTTTTTATGAAACCACACTACTGGACATGGACCTCTCCTGTTGAAGGAGGGTTTGCCCTAATGTCAAATGATTGACAGGTATCAGACGTATCGTACCCTTAACACTGCTCCCTGTTCCATGATGTGAATATTTTAAGCCTGGCGAAAACGAAAACATTTTACCGACATCCATCGAAAGCTATAAGATATCCTGGTATTTTCTCTGTCATCGTCATCATCGTTACAAGTCCACTGCTGAACATTGGCCTAAAGAACGTCACAAAGGAAAAGCTAAGCCTTAAAATAGGTTTTAACGTAGTAGAGCCACGCTGCAACTATATCAGTCAGTCTAAGGGCGCAGCATCCACTTACCATCAGTGAACTGTGTACTCGTTTGTCACACTTATTCTATAAAAAATACTTGATATAAGTATAGTTAAATGCGTCTTTTATATTCAGTGGCGATGGCGGTTACAAATACTTTTTCTCAAGTTCTGTGAACTTTATGCGGGGAGCGTAATTAGCACTTAAAGTCTAGATTCAGATTTTTCTCGTATAATGGAATTAAAGGGCCCTGAACCTGAAACTCTGAACCTTTTAAGCTACCGTGACCACCTGAACTACCAAAACACACACGTAACACAACTCGCTGCACATAAATATATAAAAAATTATACAATTTTATGACCGTGTATATGATATTATGGTTTATTAGTATTTGAATCGCGTTTACGACCACTATACCAACGATGCCCGTAAGCATGGTTCTAATGGTCGGGTTCGAATCATGGGTCAGGCGGTTTAGTCTTTGGGTCAAAAATCAGTTATGGGTTTTCTGTCAAAGAATTCTCAGTAACAGCCCGGTCGAGAAGTTGGAGGTGTTTCACCCCGTGCCTCGGAAAACCGGCGAAGCCGTTGGTCCTGCACCTGATCTCTTACCGGTCGTTTCGGATTACCGTCCCATCGAACTATGAGATTGAAGAAATAGAGAGTGCACCTGTGCTTGTGCATACACTTGGGCACTATAATCCTGTCTTGCGCAGATGGCTAGTCTCCGTTGAGACTGGCCGACGTGACGGAATTTCGGTCTGGAGTTATTATTATGGCTTATTGTAACCACAACATACAGATTATTTAGTTGCATTATTAAACGTCATTGTCTTTTAAAAGGACCATGATCAAATTGACAGATTTTGTATATGATCATGCTTAATCAATCTTATTACAGGTAACAGTATTACAGGACATTATTACCATTCAATTAAGCGATTTTGATTAATCTACAAGAATTAATGGAATCCATGCGTTCTGCCTCGGTTCGGATTTTATCGGTAATTAAGCGGCTGATTTAAATCTGCTGCGATATAGTAAACGATGTTCTATTATCATCTTCAAATTTATCGTGTACGTGTGATAGCTCAGACAGAGGCTGGGCTATTAATTAAAAGTTCATATTGTGTGCCAAAATTCAGAATGCAGAAGTGCCCTTCAGCTCCAACGAATTATTTTTCACGATGTGTAGGCTTTGATTTACCAGGTGCTATCACGCCTAAGTCCTAAGTGAAGGAGTAAGGACTACGTCTCAGTTACGTAAGTTGACGACAGGATGGCCCTTGATTCAGCAGTATTGACTTTCTACAAGTCTGGAATATCGTAACAGGTAGGGAGAATCTGAAGCATGCTTAATTGTGGATGGCATCACTGATGATATGACGACATTCCTCGGTCCATGGCGCTTCTTGAGATATCAGTGGCGGGCCAGGGGTTGCAGAATCTCGGCTGAGCCTGAGATTCCATTGTGGAAATGTTTGCGGGTTCTGCTGGCAAAAATTTTATGGTGAAAGCTTCTATAATGGTTTTGATTAATCGCCTGAATTTAAGAATCGATAATATTATTGCTGGAGTAAACCAAATGATTTTCTCTGATTACTGCTTCGCTGAATCTGAAATACTTAAAAACAACGTTTAGAACATGTGATAGATAGTTAGTGAGATAAGGTTGACAGTATTTTAATTCATATTAAAACCATGTATTATATGAACCTCACTTTGGGAAAGGTGCAAATTTTATAGGCAACTTTTAAAGAGTAGGGCTTTTAGTCTTTATGACTGTTTTAGAAAAAGCCCTTGCCTTCCCCTCTTTTCTTTCTTGAAATCACTGTATTATGAATTATGATCAGTGTGTGAATAATAAACATAAGTGCTTTGAGACTATACCATTCATAATTTTTTTTTTAGTTTCAGCACGCAAAGTCAGTAACTTAGTTCACGTCCTTCAGGTATTAATACCAAAATTTTAGTTTTTACGTACTTTAGCATTTCAGATGCAAAATTAATTTACATAAAATAAATCAATTCAGGATCTAAACTATTTTTTGAGATATAAGCGTTTTTGGTAAAATATAACTGTGGAGGTTTACAAAGGTTTGTTTGTATGGATGTGTGACGAGGGTTTCACGCCTACATATATCCAAAAATCTACCAGATGTTATTCGTTGAAGGTCATACAGGTTTTTGCACAACCGTGGCACATCCACTGAGGTGGTAAAATGTATGAGGATATCAAAAAAAATTGTAATAGCCGGGGACAAACATTAATACGCTAGTAAATGATGATAACGACTACACTCTGAACATTATTAAAACGTTTAATTTTCTCTGCATATTACAAGACCTTCTAGAGAAGTTGAATACAACAATCACGTTAGTAGTAACATACAAAATGCCACTACGATAATTCTTCCGCTTTCGTTATCGGATCACGAAACTGCTCAAATGTTAAGGTTTACCGTAAACAAAAGAAGGTCCTACCAAAATTGTTTTCTCTTTCAAAAGTTTTCTCGAGAAAACATTAATAAGTTTTCAGACTTATTTAGAAAGTTTGTTTTCTGAAGTGTTTTTGGAAACTGAACTAAATTTAGCTTTTATAAATTTTATGAACTGTTTCATCTGTTTTATAAACTTTGCTTCCCGGTAATAAAATTAAATCTAACATTAGACCAGATATAAAATGGATATCAAAGGTATTAAAAAGTTGTTCTACGAAAAAATATTACGTTACAAATATTACATTAATAAAACAAATCATAATAAAGTTGTATATAACAATTACACAAGGCTTTTAAGAAGATGTATCAATTACGCAATAAAACATAGTAATAATAAGTTTATATTAAATAGTAAAAATATTGTAAAATCAACCTGGAAAATTATTAAGAATGAACTAGGGCATATAGCAGCAGATAAACACATTGACTTAATTAAACACAATAACTCTATAATTCATTCTTTTCTTTAACATTTTCATATTTAAGTAACAGAACATGCAAAAGTTGTCATTAATAGTATGAGCTCTTCCGGGTCGATAGTACAAATGGGCGTGCCTCAAGGCTCAATTCTCGGCCCCTTTCTGTGTCTTGTATATAATGACGACTTTTATAGTAGGGGATAACCAGAATATAGTATTATTTGCTGATGACACTTCATTAATTTTCAAATTAAAACGATAATTATTAAAATATGACGAAGTAAATAATGCTATATCTAAATTAGTAAATTGGTTTAATGTTAGTTAATAACTTGCATTTAAATAGCACTAAAATGAAAAGTATGAAGTTCATGACTCCAAATGTCAGACAATTAAATACTAATGTAATTTTAAATGGGAGGAACTGAGTCTTGTCGATACCACCATTTTTCTTGGAATAACACTAGATGCGAAGCTTCAATAGAGCCCCATATATCAAAGTTAGCAAGCAGACTTAGTTCTGCAGCATATGCTGTAAAGATTAGAAATCTTACCTGTGTAAACAGCTAGACTTGTTTACTTTAGCTATTTCCATAGCATAATGTCGTATGGTATTTTGCTATGGGGACACGGGACTGACACTGAAATTATATTTGTTTTACAGAAGAGGCCATAAGAGCAATCTATGATTTAAAACCTAAAGAGCAGCTCCGACAAAATTTAAGGTTAATATATTAACTTTGGCCTCTCAATACATGAACTGAAAATGTAACGTACGTACACAAAAATAAAAGTAGTTATACAAAAATAAGTGATATTCATTCTGTAAATACTAGGAACAAACACAAGCTAGTACGAGTTACTCGACTCCACCGAGTCAGTAATTCATTCTTGGGGCGATGTATACGCTTTACAACAAAATCCCAGAAAATATACAAAATTCGACCTGCTCAAAATTCAAAACTTTATTAAACATAGTTTGTATAAAGGGTTATTATAATATTAAGGAATTTATGGGTGATAATAATCCCTGGGAATGAGTTCATTGCTACCATGCTAATTCTAATTTGTTTTGTGTGGTTAATTGTAACATACATGATTGTAATTGCTGTTATTTAAAAAGAAAGTCCCGCTGGGTTTCTTGCTGGTTCTTCCGGACAGAGTTTTTTTCGAACCAGTGGCAATTAAACAAAAGTGACTTTCAATAAGTATTATTTATAATTTATATTGAATAAAAAGTTTCTGTTTCTGTAATAACTGAAAATAGCTGAGAACTATATTAATTTGACAAATAAAATAAACAATAAAATCATATACAGTAATACAAAATAGACTTCAAAAATTCATTTATTTGACAATATTGATTAATAATACAAATTCAGAAGGTTATGATGGCATATGTACAAATGTTATCAAAGCGTGCAAAGTCAAATTAGTAAGGCGGTTAATTTATCAATGGAATCTGGCACCTTTCAGAAAACTAAAGCCTCTATTGTAAAACCCTTATATAAAAGAAGAAAAAACACTATTGGAAAATTACCATCCAGTGACATTGGTACCTATATTATCAATTTTTTGAAAAGTCATGCACAAAAGGTCATGATTTTTCTAAATAAGTTTAACAGAATAAATCCAACTCAGTATGGATTTCAAAATCAGAATCCACGACACTGGCCTTTTAATTAAATAAAAAATATTTTACAAAATATTAATGACGGACTATTTACTACGGCTATCTTTTTGACATGTCAAAAGCTTTTGACTTCGTATCACACGATCAGCTTTTGTTAAAATTAGATCAAAACGAAATTAGAGGCGCATATCACTGGATTAAGTCATACATACAAAACAGGCATCAATGTGTTGAGGTGCTAAAATTGACAATAAACATGTAAGTCAAAGCTATAGATCCAAATTTAGAAAAAATGCGTTTGGTGTACCTCAGGGTAGTGTACTAGGGCCAATTTATTTTTGATATATTTAAACGACTTACATGAAGTTACTAAATATAAAGGTACTTTATTCGCAGATGACGTTGCAGTAATAGTCACAACAAATAAAAATATGTCACTGACGAAACATATTTTTGACATTAATGAAATAATATTTGAAGTAACTTAATGACTAAGTAATAATAATTTAACAATAAACCTAAGTAAAACTCAATATATAAATTTCAATAATATAAATAATAATTTAATAAATATTAATTATAATGGACAAACACTTTGTAGTGCAACTAACGTGACGTTCCTAGGTATAATTATTGACAAAAATTAAAGTGGAAAGAACAAGTTTGTAAAATATGTAATAAAATATTGGTTCACATATGCGCTTTATAGACTTACAAAAGTGTAACAAAACAAACTGCAATTATGACATATTTTGCATATATTGAATCATCCGCTACGGGATTATAATTTGGGGCAACATTGCAGAGATTAATAAAGTTTTAATTGCACAAAAAAAATGTGTTCGTGCCATTTATGGTGTTGGCCCGGATGTTTCATGCCCACCCTTACTAAGACACTGGGGATCTTACCCGTGCCTTGTTTGTATATATTAGAAGTTGCTAAGTATGTAAAACAACACGGGAAGAGTTTTTATAAACTTAATAAAGTGGTATCCATGAACACGAGATACCCAGATCGGATAGTAATGCGAAATACCAAAAAGTAAACGCTTTAAAAAAATTTTTACTGGATGGGTAAAACGATATAATAAAATACCAAACATAATCAAGATCTTTCTATACAAACATTTAAAAAATATTCCAGCGGCTTCTTGAAAATACATTTTACTCGGTAAACGAGTTTTTTAAATTATTGATGACATAATTTATAGACTATAGCTCATAATTGACATCTTTTTATGACATGGTATATTTGTACTCTTGATATCTTTAGAATATAATTGGATGGATTGTTTGTTGTTGCTGATTTAATGATCTAATAATGATTGATTTTGATGTGTTAATTTTGTATAAATATAATTTCTAAATAAATAAATTTGCATGTCTTAATTAGGGACTTAGTATGTATACATAGTATTTAACAGTATCACATGTAACATACATAGTAAAAGCAAATAAATAAATAAATAAATATCTCTAAAGTTATGCGTTCCTGCAAAACCCACTATACGGTGTTAATGGGAGACTTCAACGCAAAACTAGGCACAAGAGAGACGGCGAGCTGAAGTAAGGAAATTTGGAATAGGGCAAAGAAACCCAAGGGCCAGCAGCTAGCCGACTTCGTGGAGAAAGAGGTTCTTTATGATGAACTCTTTCTTCAGAAGCGGCCCCACAGGAAGTGGACAAGTGGTCAAGCCCCGACGGATCGATAAAAGAGGTTGACTTAATTATCACGACTAGACGGCAAATGTTCAGTGATGTCTCACTCATCGCGAGTGAAAACTGGTAAAGATCAACAAATGATTAGAGGCACACTGACCTAAACGTTAAATTGGAGAGGTGTCGTCTAATGAAGTTAATACTTCGTCCCCTCGTGCTCTAATCCAGAGTCCTGAAACCTTTCAGCTCGAGTTAAAACCGTTTTCAGTGCCTAGAAGATTGCAATGCAGTGGACGATATGAATGACAAGCTCGTGGAAACTGTCCATGCGGTCGGAGCTAAGTTTTGCAAGACCCGCCGCAAAGATCACAAAATCTCACCGATCACACTCTTAATCTCATGGCTGTTACACGGGAAATGAATCTGCAGTCTTCAACAGATTTGACAACATACAGCAACTGAACAGACAGATCTCCAAATGCATGCGGCGGGACTTACGCAACTTTAATACTGCTCGTATTGAAGAAGATCGAGCGGAACCAGGGCTCCAAAGCCTTTGCCAGAGATCTGTCTGCCAGAAAGAGCCAAATGTCGAAGCTTAAGACCGAATGTGGCAGCATCGTTTCCGGGACACCTGAGATTTTGAATGAGATTAAAGAGGTTCTATGGGCAGCTGTACACGTCATCGTTGGAGCCACACGCAAGTGTGAGTAACAATCAAGAGCAAGTCTTATCCGACACTATTCCGATAATATCCCAGACGTCAGTCTGATCGAGATAGAATGGCTCTCTAGCTTTTAAAACAGCAAGGCCCCAGGCGAGGATAGAATCACAGCGGAGGTTCGGAAAGCGGGTGGAAAACCGGTACTTGAAGTCCTTTAGAAACTCTTTAATTCCGTCCTTCATGGTGGAACTACTCCGAAGACGTGAAGCAGAAGCGCAGTGGTATTGTTCTACTAGAAAGGCGACAACGCTCTCTTGAAAAACTACAGACCGATCTTCCTTCTGAGCCGCGTTTTGAGCTGTTTTCGAGAGTCATTACGAATCGTATCGCACGCAGACTTGACGACTTTCAGCCTCCCGAACAAGCCTGTTTCCGGAAAGCTTGCCACTTTATCTTTATTACACGACCGAAGAGTACAATTTGCCACTTTGCCTTGCGTATGTGGACTATGAGAAAGCCTGTGATTCCGTCGAAATTTGTGCGGTGCTATAGTCCCTTCAAATGTGCCAAGTCGACCGTCGGTATATCGAAGTGCTGAAGTATTGGTGCAGTCGGGCCACAATGGGTATCCGAGTACAGAACTAGAGTACGAAACCTATCCAACTGCAGAGAGGTGTATGAGTGACGTTATATCTCCGAAACTCTTCACCCCTGCATTGGAAGAAGTTTTCAAGCTACTAGACTGGAAAGGATTAGGTATTAACATCAATGGCAGTACACAACTCAACTTCAATTTGCTGACGATGTAGTCCATATGGCAGAATCGCTGGAGGACCTAAGCTCTATTCTCAATGACCTCATTTGTGTCTCCCAACGAATAGGTCTTAAGATGAACATGGACAAAAGAAAGATTATGTGTAATGTCCATGTCACACCTTTGCCTATATATGTTGGGAGCACTAAGCTCAAAGTTGTTGATGGGTATGTTTACCTGGGACTAATAGTTCGACTATGTAAGTCCAACTTCGACTGAGAGGTCAATGGACGGATTCAATTCGACTGGGCAGCATTCTGGAAATTACAACACATCTTCTCGCATACCTCCAAACCTCAAAAACAAGATTGTTCAACCAGTGCGAGTTGCTAATGATGACTATGGATCTGAGACGTGGTTCTTCACTGCTGGCCGTAAGAGGAAGCTCAAGGTCGCTCAGCGAGCTATGAAGAGGGCTATGCTCAGGGTTTCTCTGCGTGATAGACTTATAAACGAGGATATCCGCGAACCAAAGTTACGACATAGCCCAACAGATTAGTAAGCTGAGTGGCAGTGAGCCGGCCATAGCTCAAAGAACCGACAACCGATGGGAAGAAAGGTTTTCGGTGGCAGCTCCGAACCGACAGGCAGTGGGACATACCCCACTAGATGTAGTGACGACCTGGTAAGATTTGCAGGAAGTCAATGGATGCAGGTGGCTCGGGATCGTGCTTTGTGGCATTGTTTGGGAAGGCCTATGTGTTGTGAGCATTTAAAATATTTCAGTTTTATTGACAAATCATCAAACCTTACTTCGTCAACACAATCGTCTAAGAAATAGCTTCCGGGAATTTAAAGAAAAACGGCGGAAAATGGTGAAATCACTGCCGCAATATATGACAAGTACAGATTATCAATATTTGACACATAGCCGGGATGGAAGACATTTGCTTTTCAAGGAATATACTCGTATAACGCGTAAAGGTTAAGTGTGAAACATATGGAAAGAGCTTGGGTGCGATTTACACCATGGAATGTTGACAGTTAGGCAGACCTTTACTCTCAACATTCCTTTGGTAACTAATCGTGGATTCGAGGTTTTTTTGTTTGAAAAGAAAAATATGAAGTCAACCAAGGATATGACGACGTGAGTTATTATTTTCAGAAAAATTAAATACTGTGGCTGTAAAACAACGCCTGTATTTTTATTTCTCACTTCCATCCATCCATTCACTACAGCTTACAGCGTACAGAACATGGACCTTCCCATATATTGCCTCATAGGAGGATTTTGCCATAGTTCCCACGCTTGGCAAGCGTTTAGCAACCGCAGATTTTTCGGCAAGGAATTGTAATTGCGTTGAGTTTTAAGGCAAGGAAATGTCCGCTGCGCTGTCTTAATGCGTGTTGTCAAACTTCACATTTCTTCGAAATATATTTTTCTTATTTTTGATATATGCACGTTTCATCACGATGTTTTCCTTCACCGCCAAGCACGTGGTAAATCAGCACTTAAAATTCGCAATTAACCATTCCATTGGTGCAGGTGGTGATCACTTGGCCTGAACTGCCACGGCGCTCCAAATCTCGGAGAACCAATAACAATACAATAATTTCATGACTATGGTCCTCTCTGGGATCAACACAGCATTATCAGTGCGTGTTGTTTAAGTTTTCTTAAACTGTAATTATATAACGATTGAAGAAAATTTATGACTTATTATTGAAACACGCTATCTTTATTCAGTTTTATTAAAATGCATTGTAACTTCTGGCGAATGTAATATTTACGTTCTATGTTGTAAGGGATTTTGTCAACAAATACTTTTTTTTTGCCGTGTGGTTGCGGTGTAAGAATATCCACTATCCCATATCATCCCGTGGGTGTCGTAAGAGGTGACAGAGGGAGACATCAGAGACGGGCAGCAGCATCTTCTTAATAACGACTAAAACTAAAAACTGCGATTGCCAACCCGCTTGTCGAGCGTGGCAACCTGTAAATATCCCCCATGAGGCAATCTATGGGGAGGCCTTTGTTCAGCAGTGGACTTTAATAGGCTGTAACGGTAACAGTAACTATTTTTGCCAACCTTACCTCTTTGTCAACGGACGAGATCACACAAAAATGCCGAAGTGAGAATCACAAACTAAAAAGTGATTTTGAAACTCATAACTCTTCACAAATCCGAAAATACCACATTTGAAATTAATTCAAAATTTGAACAGGGACATAATGTGTGCTTGTAAAGCATTAAAACTAATTGACGCTCACGTAAAGTGGTTCAGATAGTTGTAATTGTAGAGGTCAGAAGTTAAAATACATCCATTAAATACTCAACGCAAATAATTCCTATTTCACAATATGTCCTCTGATTGTAAAATTAAGAATCCTAAATTTACCCTTATTGTACATTACCAAGCCTGCTTATTTGTCAAAAGTAATTTACATCATTTTAACTCGCACATTGCTAGGCACCCGAGGCAAACAAGAATAATATTACTATTATACCGTTTCACATCTAGGACAGCCTTTTCTAAAAAGTTTTTATTCATTAGGACCAAAATATATAATCATTTACTGACAAATTTAAAGATTTAGAAATAAAAATTTAAGAATAAATTATTAGAATTATTGACTGAAAGATGTTTCTACTCCTTAAAATATTATTTGAGCTACAAACATACATTTTAAATTAATTGACATTTGAAATATTTTCTGAATTATGTTTTAAGCAAATAGTATTAAAATCACTACGTTTTAGTTATAAGCTTACATGTATTTTGACATATTAATACTCCATTCTTAGACTTAGATTATACTGGCGGTAGTGATTATATTCTCTTTGACACTGGCGTAATTCCATTGTACTTTTGACATAATTAATTATTGTCCATAGCATTAGAATATACTGGCTTATAAACGACCTGACAGCGAAAACGCGTGACTAATTTTTGATTTGTCATTGTGTGCGTTAGCTAGAAATGTATATTTTACTTACAAGAAGCGGTAAAAGATTAAAAATATTGAATAACTTAAAATTTACTGAATAGTTAATAATAATAATAAAGTAAATAATATATAGTTCTAAAATAATTAAAAATATTCATATAACATGTTCCTGGGAATAAGCTGAACCTACCTGTCATTTGTTAGATTTTAATATTCAAATATATAATCCCAGGTGACTGATAAACATAAAAACTCCACAAGAATCAGATCGGAAAGTTGTATTTTCGAGCTATAATCTTTGGAGAAAAATATTTACTGCCATGGACAGTTTCCGAAATTTCTTTTTATTGTTAATATAAATAGGTATAATTTCTCGCTATTCAAAGGGGAACGCTGCCAGTATCTTCGGAACCTTGCCTAAAGGGCGTCCTTTTTATAATATATTTTAGTTATTAAATATATATATTTTTTAAGGTTTTTAGTTTTAGATTCATTGTTCTAATATATATTGTTTTTAATAGGTAGATAAATAACTAAGTATATATTACCTATTTATATTTTATAAAATGTTTTGATGGGGAAATAAAAACGGGGACACGGAGTACATACTGCTTTATTTTTTATTATATAACTGTTGATAATTACAATTTAAATTAATAATTAAATACATTATGGAAGTTTATTTTAACATTCGACTTAAATTTGAATATAAACTTAATAATTTAAAAGGAAACTTGTAGGAATCAGTTAAATAACATTGATCTGTTTAAAAGGCCAGTTAAGGCTTCATCATGCTTCATGTTTATATTCCTTCAACTGTCCTGAAAAGAGTATAAGGTGTGAACGATATAAGTGTAACGGTGAACTCATTGGCACTCGTAATGTTGTAAGGCACGACAGATATCAATCTAATGTACGTAAATCGGAGGGCGGGGGAATCCTAATTGCCGTTAAAAAAGATATAAATTTTATCCATCAAGCTTCCTGGAATAGTGAACTAGAAGACTTGTGGATCAGCATATTGCCAAAAGCCACTAACGTTAAAATTACTAATATTTGTCTATGTTATTTTCCACACAGATCTACCTTTAGACTGCATCGATAAATTTTATACAAACTGTCAAAATGTAATTATGCGATATCGAAACACAGAATTTCTTTATAGAGTTTCAATACACTCGCCGTTCACTGGCCTAAATCATCTCAATAGATTCCTCTTCATCCGCGAGGTCAAAAGCTAATCTGCTTTGTGATACCCGTAGAATATGTAATCTTGATAATTATAACAGTATATCGTATAGCAACGGACGATTTTAGACCTAATTATTTTCAGTTCGAACAGAATTCAGGTTTATGAAGTGGAGCCTTTGAGTCACTTAGATCACCACCACCCCTCATTAGTTGCGGATGTAAATTTTGTTGAAATAAACTCAAATAATTTTAAGAACAAAACCAAAAACGACCTAATTTTATCAAAAGTAATTTTCAAAATAAATCTTGAATTAAAATCAGTTGAATGGCATAATATCTTGTCAACTCATAAAGATATTGATAGCATTTTATGCAGAGGTCAGGCATATTATTACAAACATACACCTATGACGAAATTGACACAAACAATTATCCAGTATGGTTCACCTGCTTTAAGGCAAAGCTTAGAAGAAAAACGAAAATATCATCGTCGTTTCAATAATATAAAAGCCTCGGGATTATGATACATTTTCCATGTTACACAACAGATGTAAAAACTTATTAGTAATGACTATAAAAATTTGTTTCGTCTGTCGAATCTTCTAGATGATGACATAAAATTATTTTGCGTTTTGTTAATGATAAGAAAAGTAATTCTAATAGCATACCCAAAACGATGAAATATGGTAATCACATCTCTTCCGATGAAAAGAAATTTTCCATTTCTCTAATTATTTCAGTTCCGTCTTTGTAAATCCAGTGGAGCCTAGTTTATATTCTCACAATGAATTATCCAATCGTAGTAATTGTATCTTAAGTGATATCGTAATCACACAAGAAGAAATACAGCAAAAGATTTCGAAATTAGACCAAAGAAAAGGCTCTGGACCAGATGGTCTTCCTCCTTTATTGATTAAAAATGCGGTAAACAATTAAGTAATCCCTTGTATTCTCTTCAATGCATCCATTAAGGCAGGTGTTTTCCTTCAATATGGAAAATAGCTCATATCGTTCCGATTTATAAATCCGGCGACAGGTCCAATTTCGAAAATTATCGACCCATTAGCAACTTGTCTTGCCTCGTTAAGTTGTTTGAATCATTGGTGTATGATTCTCTTTACCACCATATTCAACCCTTCCTATCGCTTAGACAACATGGCTTTATTAAAAACAGATCAACAACTTCTAATTTACTTGAATACAAACACTATCTTTGCAGTGTTTTCGCCAGAAAACAGGTTAATAGTATATATACCGATTTTTCGAAAGCATTTGATAAAGTAAATCACAATATTTTATGTATCAAATTAGCATGTTACGGAATACATGGGGTCTGTTGAGATGGACTGAATCATACCTCAACAGAAGAGAGTCAGTTAGTTACTATAAAGGCTTCAAATCCTCACCCTTCTGTGACATCAGGTGTGCCACAAGGGTCTCATTTAGGTCCTTTATTTTTATATACATTTATTAACGATCTTATTGATAAATTAACATGTCCATGCCTGTTGTATGCAGATGATTTGAAGCTCTTTTGTTATCGATACATTCAGCGATTCGTTAAATCTTCAGTCAATTTAGATATCTGAATACAAGAAAATGCTTTGTCATATCATTTAGCAATAAGAAACACAGACTTACTTTTGATTACAAAATAAATGGACAGGTACTTGATAGAAAATCCTTAGTTAAGGATCTTGGAATAATGTTTGATGAAAAGCTTACGTTCCGATCATTACGATCATGTGGTATCTAAAAGTACAAAACTTCTTGGTTTTATATTCAGAACTGCCAAGACTTTTAAAAACCATGACTTTCTCATCTTGTATTGTTCTCTAGTACGCAGTATTTACAGTACAACATAATTGGTTTCCATACTACGCTGTCCACATAGATCGTATTGAATGTGTTCAAAAGAAATTTCTATAAATCCTGTGCTATATGTATGGTTTAAATAGAAGTACATTCTATGAAGAGAAAAAAGTTTAACATTATCTCACTACAAACCCGGTGTAAATATCAGGATATGACTTATCTTTCAAAATTATTCATTGATTGATTGTCCCACCTCCTTTCATTTGTCAAGATTAATACTAAGCCCAATCGTCGCTATACTTTCCTAAACACTTTTGCTTTGCAAGTTTATAGAAATAATACGTCCTATTATAATCCTAGTAAGAATGTGTCGCCTCTACAATGATTAACAATAGTAAAAATATCGACATATTTAATAACAAAGTAAACAAATTCAAAAATCCTTATTAAATATACTTTGTTAATAAGGCATTATTTTAATAAAGATTTAATATTTCTAAATTTTCCACAATATAAGTTTATAAGTATAATATGTACGTTTATAAATAAGATTATAAGTATTTGCGCTGTAAACTCATTACTATTACCTAATATCATGTTGTGTGCACATGTTTTGGAATACCATCCAGATTGTAACTTTGCATTTATTATGTTCAACTGTTCATGTTTTGATTTTATTCTGTTTTGTACCTAAATAAATAAATTAAGTTATAATAAAAAAAAAAAGTTTGGTTCTTTGTTCTGTGCTAAGTCTTTCCCATAAATTTCCCAAGTTTTCAAAGTTAACTCTGAGAAAAACCAAAAAAAACGTAAACAAAAATTTATTCACTTTTTAAATCATAACGTTGCTTATGCGCCAAACTATATATTATGTTACATAAGATATTTTATCATTTGTATTCAAAAGACTGTGCAATACGATGTATGTTATCGTTGAGGGTTATTTTTGTAGGCAAGGTGTTTGTAGGTGTGTCAGAGGTGTAAGTTATTGTATGTTGAGTGTTTAGGGTATAGATGTATCCATCAGGTTGTTCTAAGTTGTTTTGCGGTTGTGTGTTGCCTTCAATATTCATGTATTCAGTATTTTGTGTGTTAGTGTTACTATTCCTTAATTCTGTTGTTACCTGGTTTTAATTTCTTGTAGTCTGTTGCTGTTAATATATTTGTTATTAATAATAGCTCATTTGATCAGATAATCTTTGCTCTGTTACATGTGCTAATTCTGGATATGTGTTTATAAATTCTTCATGTAGGTGTTTTATTTGTTTCTAGTTGTGTGAAAGTATAATATATTTTAATTAACGCTTCATTATATTCGTCCGTCCACTTCATGCGCTGACTGGGTTTTATTTTATTTGGTGTTTTAGATTGTGTGAAGTGTTGCTGTATCGTTTTGCCTTTGTAAGAAACTTGGCGATCGCGGCGTATAATTGATGATCGGAATCAAATCCTAAAATTAAGATGAAATGCTTCGTTACCGGTAAAGGTAGATATTAGCTTGGTTGATTTAAACTAATACTCAATTAAAATCACACAGCTTTTAGAATCATCTGAAGTTGTAGAATCTTGATTAACTAAACTAAATAAAGATATATTTTGATATCGTACCTTTACTTTTCATTGCTCATGAGTTTATTAGTTAAAAAAGTATTAAATAATTCGTGACCAGGCCATTCAAATCTTAGTATCTTATTTATTAAATAGTTAACAAAAGCTAGCATTAATCATACATTGTCTTTACACTCAATTATACATATTATGGTTGTTCCGCAGGTTCGAACCTTTGTCCATTTTATTTTAGATGTTTCAAACCATTTTTCAAAAGAGACGAGCCATAAAGCTATTTATAAAAATAACAGTGAGAATCATTGTGGAACTGTTTAAAAATAAGTATACCACAATAACCTATCAAAACACTGCAATTGCTGGACGTGACCTTGCAACACTTAGCATATTTTGCAATACATGTATTAGTTGGTGAGCACAACAGGGTAAGTAAGAAAAAGTTGATAATATATTTTTGTACAACCATGTAAGTAGGAATCAGGCTCACTCTTGATCTCCGTCTGCCCCAGTGCAAAGATCAGGTCTACGATGGAGCGAGTTTGCCCAAGAGAAGCCAGTTAACACGCATCTTGAAGGTCCAGTTTATAGGCACTCGGAAAAACAGACGGCATTCAAATCCTTTTATAATGCGGCTGTGCACATTATAAAACATGACTTATAGCTTTCTGCGCTATTTAAATACATAAGAAACTCCAATACAGCTAAACAAAAAATGTTTTGACGTTGAAATAAAAAACAACAAATATCAAAAGTCATCTGAGAGGCATTTCATCTTAGATTTCAGAAAACCTTAATTTTTTCAACAAGTCAGATATAAAATAAATATCATGATAAGGAACGTCAATGATGACCTTGACTTAAACTGTTCATCCACAAAGCATAATAATTACATTATACTCTACTTACTATAGGAGATACCCATGTGAAATATGAAGACTTCATAAGCTACTATATACTGCATTACACAATTGAAAAATATTACTAAAAAGTACCCTAGGCTTCTTGCTATTTCTTCTCAGGACAGCGGCTTTTTCCGAACCAGTGGTAAAAGCAAAATAACTTATTCATCACTTCACTTTTTAAATTGAGTTCTAAACATAATATTACGATACCCTTTCCTTTCTTAATTGATAAAGGGTTAATCGTTTAACTTTCTAATCATAATGATTTCTTATATTTACGCAAAGACTACACATTAATGAAACTAATTTTTGGATTCTATCGCGTTTAATCTTATCTGAATCCAAAAAATTAGTTTCATTCTAATCATATCATATTAAAAACTCAAAAAGTACAATAACGGTGACTCATCACGATCAAATCACTTCATCAAGAATCATTCTTGATGAATATAAAGCTGAATCTGGATTCGATGAGAAATTTCAATTAGTTAATAAACAAGAGTAAGTAGGTAATTTTGTTTGAATAAACACTTTTATTAGTAATTTTAATAGCTCAATTGAGCAAGAGGATTATCTCAGCTTATACTGATCATGGCAATTTAAGACCTTTCAAAGCTACTTAACAACGTGCACTTCATTATAACGGTAGATTTCTAAACCAATTAAATTCTTGAAGAGGTCGCATAAAGAAGAAGCGAGGAATATACATTTTACATCACTTTTATGTCTTCATTTTGCATTAATGATGAAAACGACTTCATAACACATAGGATTATGAAGTCGATTTCATAGGATTATAAGCTTGTGGCAATAGACTGACCATATAGCTCGAAGAACTGACAACCGATGAAGCAAGGTTCTTGAGTAGCAAACTCGTTCCGGTAAACGCAGTGTGGGATGGCCCACACTTGACAGAGGAACAACCTCTTAAGACATGCAGGAAGTCGATGGATGCAGTTGGTTGAGGACCATATTTTGGGGTATTCCTTGGTGAAGTCTTGTTAAGGGTTGTATTGATGATGATGTCGTTCTGACCGAGTTTGATGATAGCGACATGACATTGAAATATATCGTAAGCCGTCAACTGAATAATAAATATAATAGTGCTACTTAGTTTATTAAATAGAGGCACTCACGCGTGATCAAGATAACGCCGTCATCCAAAAGACATATTAATATTTTGTAGGATGGATTTTTAGATAAAAATTAACATGTGGTGGCGTCGTGAAATTCCATCACCCCATCGTCCAGTGGGTTAAGTAAGAGCGACTATGGAGAATGCCAGGCAAAAAAATATTAGGGCTTCCATAAATAGGTTGTTACCATCACGTTTATGTCAGACGTAAAATACGTTGCCACGAGCAGCAGCATTAAAGGTGGAAGATATCTGGCATGCGATCGTCAGCATGACAATTAAGGCAAATCCTTCGTACAATGAAAAGCCAATTTATAGCTGTGTTATTTATAGGGCTTGGCACATAAATAAGAATGATGAAAACGATGCATCAAAATTATGGCCGACGGCTATATATTATGTATTACGTGTATTACACCAATTAAAATTAATATAATGGTCAGCGACCTTTTTATAGAAGAATAAAAGCGAGATTATGGCTTACAGCTATAATATTGTAATATATTTATGTATTTTACACCAATATTTTCTTATATGATAAGGGTGACAAACGAGCACACAGTCCACGTGATGGTAAGTGGTTGCTGCTACTTCTACATTTATCCTCCAATACGAATCAATATGCATATTTGTTGTCACATGTGAGGAATAAGATGGAATGCCTCGTTTCCAGTAAAAGGGGGCTCCGGTTCTCTAAACTCACCATAAGAAACACAGCATCGTCAAGATGCTATTTTACGCTGGTATTCTGTGAGTGCGTGGTGCATCCCAGTCGAGCCGACCCATTCGATTTACTACTAATATAGCTGCAGCATGGCTCTACCACGTAAAAATAATTATCAAATTAATATAATGTTCAGCGATTTATCGAACTGAGATTTATATAAATTTAAATTTCGTTTACACGAAAACGCGATAAAGAACGTTAGCAAAAAGGTAGAGTGACGCGTAGAAAGTGAGAAACACAGGAACAACTAGAAAATTAAAAAACTGCGGTTGCCAACGCGCCATAAAGCGTGGCAACTATGACAATTACTCCCTCATGAGGCAATATACAGGAAGGATTATGTTCAGCAGTGAATTTTATATAAAATTTCTAAATAAATTGCCATATACGAATATTTAAATTATTCGTACCGCTTGATATCGAATGGGATAAAGAACCGGTACAACCTAAATTAATATTTTGTACAATTTAATTTTTTGAAATAACTTTATTTAAGAAGAACTAGTAGCACCAAATAATTGTTCTCATGATTTCAATGTAAATGCTCAAACGCTCTTAGGTTAAGTAGACTTTTGATCCCATAAAGGTAGTTAACAAGTACAAGTTTATATCTAAAACAAAAGGCATACCTTGAGTGTTACAAATAATTTTGAGTGCCCTATGGGAAGTTTATTAAGAAAAAATATATAATTTTCCATTTTAATTTTAAAGCTAACAATTCCCTAACAATGGCCCTTATCAATACTATAGTAGATTATACTTACATAACATATTAAATGTTTTGCTTCTTATCATTCAATTATCTATCTCCTCAGGGTTCTACGTTCTTCTTCTAACAACAAAATATGTATTCAGTTCACTTCACCGGGTTCTATATTTCTTTACAGTACAGAGCTACACGTCTTTGGAAATCCTTGCCGATGACATCAGAAACAATAGTATGCTTTAAAAAGTTGATGCGTAATTATCTATTAAAAACAACGCTTCTTTCATGAACCATTCATGTCATTTATATTGTTATCTGACATATATATTCACATTATTTATATGTACTATTTATATATGTATATATATATATATTTGTATATATGTATGTATATCTTTACCACGTTTGAATGTATTTCATTTGTCAGATTAGGTTAACTTGGGAAGTGTAGTAAAACGGTGGCCATTCGCTTTGGGGAGATTCCTAAGCTCTTATAACACAATTTATCTAATTTATAAATTACATGGGCGCTTATAAAATAGTCTTATAATAAAATTGAACAATAGAACAGTATATTTTGAACTAACGTAATGGTTGTGGTAAGAATGTGATTTAATAAAATCATGGAGGATTTCATATTTTTTATGGAATACCAAATAATATTGCAACTCTACAGTCACTTAGATTTTCATAAACTGACTGTAGTGAGTGATATAAAGTGCACTGTGTGTCGCAAGAGACGTGGCCATGCAGCATAAAAGCTGTTTATTCTGCTCATCTTTCTTCCGCGTCAGTTGCCGTCCCCCATCATGAAAATAGGGAATAGAGAGTGCTGCGCATACAATTGACCACTATAATCCTGTAATGCGCAGATGGATAGTCTCAGTTGAGTTTTGCAAGTTACAGAAATTCAGTCTGAAGGACATTATTATTATTATTATGAGGAGCGACTAGAGGGGACAGCAGCGTCTCCTCAATAGAATATAAAAACTGGGGTTATCAACCAGGAGGTATATGTTAAACATCCTCTTCTTGCAGTCTTAAGCTGTAAATTAAGTTGGACTGCAAAGAATGGATAAATGACTTATGAACGTGGTGGACTAAGATAAATGTCAATGTAAATTTTCAATAACCTAAAGCTTAAATTACGCAGTTTATACAAATTTGAATAAAAATCTAATAACCATTTTGTGGAGTACCAACCTAAGACTGGCATCTTTAATTTATTCGACTTTGATTATCTCAGAGTATCGATTCAAAACCAACAAAAGGATTCCGCAACAATAATACCTTTTAATAATTGATACGCTGTCAAGGATAAGTAGTAATTAAAAATAAACGAACAATATTTCTTTTCAGGAGATATCTTGCCATTTTGTAACTTTAGCTTTGAAATGACGTAAGTAAACCTAACTTTAGACCTTTAACTCGCAGTTTTAGTTATCATCATAAGTTCCGATGGTGACGTAAAAGGTGGTGAAATAAAACAGTAGATTTAACGTTAATAATGGAAGGTAAAACGCCGAAACGAAGCAATTAAAATATTATAATTGAAGTAAGTTTTGTGTTTAATTGTTCTCCGATAAGGATAAGTCTGAATTAAGTTTAGTTCTCCAATTTCAAGTTTGATTTCGATTTATCTTTGCAGATTTAGCTTTAGATTTAAAACAAATTTTTGAACTGCGTCTCATATAAAAGCATTTTAGGAAAGTGTTGACAAATAAAATTATATTATTAATATACCACAGATTTGATTGGCGGCCAACTAAGATTAGTAATTTGGTGCATTCTTTATTCCCACTCCATAATCCGATGGGACGGCATTCCAGGAGAGATCAGGCGCATGAACAGCGTGTGCTTTCAATGGCACGGCACCGGGTTCCTGACTCTGGCTTGCTTCTGACGTAAACTGTGTTTGGCCCGAACCAGGATCGAACCTGGTACCATAAACAGCAGTCGCACTTTTGACAGAAGACAAACGAGCCAGTCCTTTAACATTATTAAGAGTTACCGTTACCGTTACCTACTGCCTATTTAAAATCCACTGCTGAACATAGGCCTCCCCCATAGATTGCCTCAAAGGGAGCTTATTATTTGCCATTGTTGCTACACTTGGCGAGCGGGTTGGCAACGGCAGTTTTTATTTATTTATAGTCGTTATTAGGAAGACGCTGCTGCCCATATCCTGCTTTGATTCCTTCTGTTGTTCTTCTGGTTTGTATTCTCCCAGGTTAGACACCTTAAAATAATTCAAACAACTGCTTGACTTTTGCCTCAGAATTACTCGAAATACAAAAACTTTGTTTTTATAGCTCCTTTAAATGTCACTTAAAGATTTGGCTTTTAATTACGTTTTAGTAGTGTAATTATGCCATATTTTTTGATGTATCAAAACTAATGTGAGATAACGTTGAACAATGCAATTCTTATTCTCATGGAATTGTTAAAAAACCTTGATTTTTGGATGAGCTAAACTGTGAAGTCAGCTCAAAGGAAAATCGGATTTGCTAAACGTTAAAAAAACTTAGAGTAAGCCAACAAAAATATTTGTATAACTATTTTTTATTTAGTATTTAAAAAACTGGCCAAGTGCGTGTCGGGACACGCACAATGTAGAGGTAGGGTTCCGTAGTTGCCCGTCACAATACGTGGGCTTGCTTGATAATGAGCATAATAAATGAGTTCACGGTTTGACCGCTATAACGACTAAAAATGGGTCCAAATAGGAAGATCGTAACTGAAGGACTTATTTGCAAATAAGCCTTATAGGGAGTGGTATTCAAAAAATATTTTTAAAAAAACATTTCGATTTTGGTAATAATACCCTATCTATTTAATCGCTCAAATACTTCAGTCAAGTTTTTATTGTGGTCGGCTAAATTTCTTCCAAAAATTATGATGTCGTCAAGATAAATAAAACATTTTTCAAACGTTAAGCCCGCCATAGCCATATTCATCATCCTAGAGAAAGGATTGGGACTGGTTTTGAGGTCCATTGGCATTCTGTTCATCTGGTATTGCCCAGAACAGAATGCGGTGTACTTACGACTATTTGGTACTAATTCCACATTATAGAAACCCTGATTTAAATCATAAAAATCTAAATGCGTATAACATATACAACCTGAAAGAGAGTCGAGTATTTCTGTAACATTCGGCAGAGGAAACTTATCATCTACTATTGAATTATTTAATTTACGATAGTCTAATCTCTATTACTGATCTCCATTTCTTATCATTATATTCCGATTTTTTAGGAACTAGGAGAATAGGGCTCGAACATTTGCTCTTACAAAGCTCAGTCCCTTGATTTAACATTTTATCCAATTGCTTTTTAATTTCTACTTTTTGAGAATGTGGTAATCTGTATGGTTTATTACATTAATTGGGTCTGCGTTGGGTTTTAAAGTGATTGTATGTTTATAGATATCAGTCGTAGTTAAGCTGTCTCCTGGTAAATAAAAGATGTCACAGTATTTTGCACATATGTTTACGATTGAAACCTGTTCTTCCTCGTTTATATATTCCTTATTTACGCGTTCTGCATTTTTACTCGATTTTCCAAACATACATATATAGTACTCACTCGCTCTATGAATGCTAGGGCTCACGTCGCTCAAACAAAAATCTCTATCGGTTGTATTTATTATTCGAATAGGTATTTTTCCTCTAACTGGACTCACTAACGTGTTGGCTACGTAAACACCTTCCGATAACTCTTTCGAACATACAACGCAATCATCTTTCATATCAGTATTTATAAAATGTATAGATTCCGTTCGCGATGGAATATGCAAAAAATCATTATTAGTATTACTAAACGTAGGTAAATAAATTCATTCATTATTGAAATTAATCAATGAAAAGTAATTGTTTTCATAATCTATTATAGCTGCAAAGTTTATGCAAAAGTCATCACCAATTATAGCAGTAGCTTTAGTAGGTAGAGTATCTAATACAAAGAATTTATGTTTAAAAGATCTTGGGATACTTTCAATTCGAGAAACGCATATCCAATTGCCTCAACACTACCTCCAGTACCGCTAAACACACATTTCTCTTTATGGAATGGAATGTTGTAAGTGTAAACAAGTTTAAGCTCTAGCGCAGAAATTGATGCGCCGGTGTCAATTAAACAAGTAAGTAAAACAATCGTTAAATGTAAATTGAACAAAACGTGAATCATTATTACATGAAAACATATGACCTTTAATCTCGAAAAAACTGATTATTATTATTAATAGCCGACGTGGGTTGGGATTGTAAATTATTTTGATCAATGAAGTTTACATAACTTTGGTTTTGCCCTGCTTTTTCATTACTATTATTTTCATACCTCTATTATTCTGGTATTGGCGGGAATTACCGCGCCAATGTCTACCTCGTTTGTTGCCACGCCACATTGGTCGTTCTTGGCCTTAGCTCACTACAACGCCGCGCTTGTTATGTGGCAGAAACAAAAACTTTTTAAAAATAAATTTATTTAATACTTTTAAACTAACTTAAAATATAGTAGTTGATACAGAGAACTTGGGAATGTAATTATATTGAGGGATCGAAATATTTGGTTTAAAAAGTAGGAAGCTAGGAGGTGGGGGTAAACATAAGGGAACAACATTGTTCTTGGTGTTATGGTTAACTTATGGTAAACTATAAACATTTGCATATAATATTACAATCGAATTAGTGTGGCTTCTAAGGAAGTAATCAATATGATTTATAAAGTATACAGGTCTTATAACATAAAGTAAATAGTATCCTATGACATAACATTAGTTTGGCTTCTAAGAAAGTAATTTAGTAAAAAAAACAATATAAAGTATACAGGACTTATAATATAAAGTAAATAGTATCTATGACATAACACCTCCCCCCCTTAGAACAAAGATTGAACGGTTTTGCTCGATTTTTGAGTGTAGTCAGTAGCTTCGTCTTCGTCTTCTGATATACAGGATGTTGTACCAGTGGTGATGATATGGGAATCTCGACGTGTTGTCGGCGACGAGAACGGTCAAAGCAATTATTAAAAATTTGTATATAGTTACCATGTGGATTTGTAGGTATGTTATTCCATGGCAAGCGTTTATAACATTTTTAACAAAAATATGTTAGCATAATGATGCCAGTAATCGTACTTAATATGGAAAATTTTGTTACATGTTTTTCTAAGAATGTTGAATGGTTTATTATCTTCAAGTAATTTTGTGTGAGTTTTTATTTGTTCTCTAACCGAGTTAAGAGAGTCGAGTTGAATGTTGTTGAGCTGGATTGGTGCAAGTTCTGGTTATTGTAGCTTAATTTCATCTGGAACGTAAATGTGTTCAATATCCACATAGATAAAAGGATGGCTGATGTTGATCGATTTTGTGTCCTCAACTAGGAGTATAACAAACGCGGTGTACATTTTACGTCCTTGTTCTAGAGTGATGATACCTGCTCCAGAGATTTCGCCGTGAGTCGTTTTGCTTTCGCATTCTAAAGCATACGGAGTCTTGCGTTGGAGTATGTAGATCCAGTTGTTGTTTCTAAGAGCTTGGAAAGTGTTGATGTGTGCAGAAAACGTAGTTACATCACAAACTTCAGGAACTTGTTGACTCGTCGTTTTTAAGATGACAACTTCGCATATGGCTGTGGTGTCGATGTTTTAGATGAGAAGATCCTTGCAGACTTTGGATTCCGTCGCAAAGTCTTTGCATTTGTCCAGTGAGCTCATGATGACGTATTGTTGTCTAGTGGTACTCATGGCAAGATATGTTTGTTCGCCAAGGATAGTAGAATATAAGGAAGAGTCAGGATATAGAATAGGGATAGAATATAAATGGTATAATGTAAATTTTTCGTTTTTTACTAAAAGGAACTCTAAGACATATATAATTTTATTCATATAAATATAGGAAGTAATAGAGGCAGATTCAAGTATTTTGTGTAAATTATGTAATGCTATTGGGGCAACTAAGTTTTCATTGAGCCTAGCGGGATTAGAAGACAGTAATTCTTTGTTTAGGCGCATAGTGGATATTATATAGAAGGGTGAATTACATTTGATTTAATGAAAAGTATGCTTGTATGACATCATCGATATCTCGTTCCCAAAGAAACTATAGCTTCTAGAATTTAAATTGTTCTTCAAGAATAGTCGCCTTGACCGGAAAAGGACCACGCTCTCACAGGATACCAGCGTGAAATTGCAGCTTAATGCTGCTGTGTTTCGTATGGTGAGAGTAGAGAACCGGAGAGATTTTTTAGTGGAAACGAGACATTCCATCTTGGTCCTCTGGGGAAAATACGCATTTTGATTATTAATTCAAGATAGATGTTGACGTTTTTGGGCCACAGCATCCCCTTACCATCTGGTGGCCTGTGTGTCCGTCTGTCACTTTTGTTCCATTAAAAAACTTTGTATCTTACCACAACTCATCTATTACAGCCTATACAGTCCGCTACTGAACACAAGCTTTCCCCATAGACTATCCCAATAGGGAGGATTTTGCCATCGTTGCTACACTTGTCAACCACAGCTTTTTATTATTTTTGTTATCAGGAGGATGCTACTGCCCATCTCCTGCTTAGTCGTCTATCGGCCATTACGATATCTATGGGATGATATGGGATAGTGAATTTCTTTGCCAAGAATAATCATAAACTAAATAACCATATAGCGCGAAACACAAAAATCCTATTGGGAAAAAAGTCATAATCATCATCATGCTCATCATGCAATGGAGACCAAGAAAACAATGGATGCAAGTTGTTCAGGACTGTGTTTTATTGAACTCCTAGGAGAAGTCTATGATCAGCACTCTACTTTTGCGGGACTGGTTGGTATAGTAGTTAAAAAAAATTATACGCTGCAGCCACCACGCAGGAATATTTCCAAAAAAGTTTTTTTATTAGACCCTGGCCAGTAATGATTTACAGAAAACGATTATTCACATGTTAAAATTTTCCTTCACATTTTTACAAAATAAATTGAAATATCGTGTTTCATTTATAAATGGATTGTTGAGAAGAACATTTTCGCGCATAAAAATTTTGCAATTCCAAATTTCATGTAGAACTTGACGAATCGTTTGCTAGACTTCAAATTGCATCTACGGATAAACGTCCTTTTAACGCAATCATGTACCTCTGTTAAAATAAATTACAGGACGACCGACTAACTTTGAGAGATGAAGAAAGAAGTGGTCACCCTTTGTTGGCTATTATAGAAGCCAACGTGCTTTTTTATTTAAGAAAAACATACAGCATGATATAATACATATTAGTAAATGAACACTGAATGCCTGTTCATTTACTTATATGCTTGTGAGAGCGTGGTCCTTCCCCAGTGACCCATTTGTGCTACAACTATAATATAGCTGCAGCATGGCTCTACCACGTTGCCTTAATATACGGTGACTATGTTTGCATCATGCATCCTGATGAACATAGGTACTCATGCCCTCAGCTCTTGCCTATAAAACTGACTACTTAACTATAGGCAAGAGCTATAAAACTGTGTAGAATTGGTAACAAACCAAAGTGCCAGATTTCTGATGATTGAGCATGTGGCGGTACCTTGCAGTGGCGGTGACCATATCGTGGCAGTGTGAGAACATCCGCTACCCAATATTGTCTTGTGGGTGTCGTGAAAGCCGACAGAGAGGAAACAAACAACTCATTCGTTATAGCCCATAAAAGTCCACTGCTGAACATAAGCCTCCCCCACGGATTGCCTCATAGGGGGATTTTTCCATAGCTGCCACGCTTGCCAAGCATGTTGGCAACTGCAGCTTTTATAATTTTGAGTTGTTATCAGGGAGATGCTGCTAACTTTCCCCCGCCTCAGTTTCCCTATGTCGCTTGTTACGACACCCACGGGACGATACAGGGTAATGGATATTCTTACGCCGACAGTATACGGTCAAATATGACTAAGAATCAAAAAATTGGTTGCCTGTAAAGTCGGTATACGGGCGAAAGTTTTACGTGACAACGACTTTGAGTGGTATAATAATTTTATTATGTCTGTCTCTCTCGCTCTTAGGCGGGCTAACCATGCCCGAGTGGAAGGGACGCGTTTCTCTCGCTCATTGGAGCGCATAACGTGAGCGGAGCGTAACGCAGTTTCTTGAAGTGTCACCCGGCAAACCAATTTATAAGACGTTGTCACGTCAAAACTGCGATATTTAACCCGCCTGATAAATGTGACAAATAAGCCAGATATCCGCCATAGTATGGGTAAGGTTCCGCAGTGAACTTTAGATTGGCTGTAACTGGAACGGTTACAAGCACTCAATTTTGAGTAGTTCCATATAGACACCATCATACCCTGGGCTTTTGTATTTTTTACATTATCTATACATTATACATTATATAGGAAACATTCTTTTGATAATAAGAATAGAAGTCAAGCATTGCTCTGAGAATAGCATTAATTCTCAAAATGTCTAAAAATAACGCAATTCTTATAATTTCTCTTCATTCTGCAACTTATTATTTTATTGAAGTATCATTAAATTGACGTTATGTAACTGTAAATAAAACCAAATAAATATTAATTTTTATTTAATATAGTGCTTTATAAAAACCTTTATCTGACATCCAAAACTATATAATAAAAGAAATCTTAACATATGTTTCACTAAAACTAACTCTTAAGTTCAAAATTAGAAATTGTATTTGGATAAGTAATTTCTATGTGAATGTACGTTCCAGTGAAAAAGTTGTGACAGATAGACAATGAAGAAATTCCATTAGTGTTTCGTTTTATTACGGAACTTGACGAATCCCTTTAAATTTTTGCTAAGCTTTTGACTTTATAACGCTTTATAAACTGACTTTTACTAAGCACGTTCGAAACATGACTTTGCGCGACAAGCAATTCAAATATTATATAAGTTGTATGGTTCAGCATAAAAAAACAAGTATTAATTGAGCGAAAATTTTTACCAACTTTGAGGGCTTTCCCAAACTTTGAGGGCTATGTTTTTCACTTCGAGTAATTTTCTACGAGCTTGGAGTAAATTATTTTTAAAATACAGTCATTATAAGTTCAAACAAAGCACTTTTAAAATGTTATGTAAATGAAACGTTTTTTTATACCACAATTGACACAGCGTAAATGTCCTCTTGAATAAGTTACTGAGCGCTGGGAAGAACTCTGGCCGGTGTGAAAGCTGGGGTCATCATTAACAGTGGATATCGAGTCCAAGTTCGCAGGGGTATCGTGAGAATCGGAAGGATCCATGTTCGGTGGTGGTGGTGAAAAATTATCAGGTCTATTTAGAAAGCTAATTTGTTGCTTAGATAACAAATCCGCAAGAAAACAAACAAAATAACACAAACGCAAACGAATTCGATTTGTGACTATTTAGTTGTGATTTCACATGACAAGACAGACAGAGACCTAGCTGTCAGATTCGATGTTGCCACTTAACAGACATGAAATGGATAAATCGATATGGATTTTTTATTCGATTTATAATTTCATTAAAAAGAATAATTTTTGAGGCGCTTTAAGTTCTGCACGCCTTTTAAAATATGTTTTCTTTTATTTATTTAAATTCTATTTTAAATGTATTTTTAGGAACAGATAAGAATAACAGTTAAATTGTGCAGTAGCGTTTTTGTTATGTAAAGAATTCATGGTAAATCAACTAGCAATTCGTTTGTTTAATTATGTTAACATTATAATAATTATCGAAAAATAATATTAGCATAATAATAATGACACCAAAAAAAAATCGATCGAAAAAAAGGGAATCGATTTTTTTAACGATATATGTAACTGGCAACACTTTTTATTTTATCCACAAACTAATGAATTACGGATTTATCTAATTTCATTCTTATCTTTTCGGTACTTTTTTTTTGTGCAAATATGTTACAATCTTTTTTGGATAAATGAATACCACGATTAATAACCATAAAAAAAGACGTATTTTTTTAACAAATGCAAATTGTTGGGCGTCTCATGGCCAAAAATGGGCATTCCCCTTTGTTTACTGTAGTGACCTTAAAATACCGAGTGATACATCAGTGAATAGCATTAAACTGCTTTTGTATGCTTGCATTCTGCGAGCACGTAGTCAGACCCCGGTCGAGACTCATTCGTGCTGAAACTATAATATAGCTTCAACGTAACGACTTATATGAGTGATGGGTAACTTTTATCTGACGATTGAAAAATGAGGCCAAAATTATTCACTGCACAATTTCATGCTCAAATTATAGCAAATTGTGATCTCTACATGAATTGTTCCTTGAAAATGTTCCATTTGTTATGAACAATTTTCTTATCGCTTATTTTCATTTTAACACGTTTTTTTGTTAATAGTATAATATAAGCAATGTTGTAGTTATATATACATACATAAACACTCACGTCTGTTACCTAGAGGGATAAGCAGAGACTACGGAGTTTAATTTAGCACGATCACAAACCGTTTAACAGTGGTAGAGCCACGCGGCAGCTTTTGCTGTGGCACAGATGGGCCGGGTGGTACCTGCGTTTCGCTTGGTGAGTGCAGGTGGCCGTGAGGCCCAATTACCCCACCCCCCCCCCCCGTAATCGACATGGTAGCGGAATTAAACGAAAGCCTAATACTACTACCCCAGGAGGGTACCAGCACCCCTGGAGAGTCCCTCGCTGAGCATCCACGATCAAGCTACTCCACTCCTGAGCGTGGACGCTCAGGCTGCCCCGTGTATTCTGGGCCCCCCTTGACCAAGCGACCCATGTCACGCCATCCGTGAATTTATGTAATATCAGGGGACTTCATTCCAACCTTAACGCTGTCCACTTCCATCTAGAGACGGCGAAGCCGGTCTTGCTCTTTTTAACCGAGACTCAGGTGTCCTCTCCGGCTGATACTTCATACCTCTCTTACCCGGGATACAAATAAAAAAAAATCTAAATCATTATTTCATTAACTTATTTGAATAAAACTATTTTTACGGATTTTATCGCGTTTAATTTTACTAATTTTGATTCCCGACGTTTCTGCTTGCTTATCACCCATGGTCCGGCAGGGGACTGAGGTTTTGAACGTCCCAATGTCATAGTTAGCCCGGCTACCTTCAGGTTTTTGAATATTAATTTTTGGTCCGATCTACGCAGAATGAGCTTACAGTATCTTGAAGTCTTGCAGTGGTATGCTTGGGTTTGGATTTAATTTTGTTAATTATAGGATCCCAAGCAGATGGCAGCACCCATCCCTCAGCACTCGTTTTTCGGAGTAATTCTTTAACAGATCGCTTGTTGTTTTAAGCACATTGGTTGTAGGGTCTGTTTTGACCTTTTTGTACGTACTTTCGTCCGATAAAAGTTGTTGTATTTTAGAATTATAATCGTATAATTATAAAATACACAAACCAAACGCTCCACTACGTCCTATAGTGAGCCAGATCGACTCACCAACTTATAAATTGGCTCAACACTTGGCAAAAGTTCTGTCACCGCTGAGAGGACAAACCAGAGCACACACGAAGGATTCGTACCATTTTGTTAGTGAGATAAAAGACCTACATCTCGCTGACAATGAAACTATGGTCAGTTTTTTTTTTTTTATAGGATAGGGTGACAAACGAGCACATAGTCCACCTGATGGTAAGTGGTTGCTGTGACCCATAGACATCTACATCTATCTTCAATCAAGAATCAAAATGCAGATGCGTTGTCACCGGTGAGGACTAAGATGGAATGCCTCTTTTCCAGTAAAAAGGGTCTCCGGTTCTCTACACTCACCATACGAAACACAGCAGTGTTAAGCTGCTATTTTACGCTGGTATTCTGTGAGAGCGTGGTCCTTCCCCGGTCGAGCCGACCCATTCGTACTACAGCTATACTACTAATATAGCTGCAGCATGGCTCTAACACGTTTAAAATTTTTTTTTAAACGTGGTAGAGCCAGTTTTGATGTTCAGTCACTATTTACATGCTTACTTATTGAAGACTGCATCTCAATTGTAACCAGGAAGCTAGAAGAATACAACATGCCTACAGAATATGCAGTAGTACTGAAACACTGCCTTACATCTGGCTATCTATTGTGGAAGGAGGAGTTCTACAAGCAAGTAGATGGCGTAGCAATGGGCTCACCCGTATCTCCCATAGTCGCCGACATATTCATGGAGGACTTTGAGGAGAAAGCCCTTCTTACTGCTCCTGTATATCCAAGATTTTACAAGCGGTACGTAGACGACACTTTCACAATTTTACCATCTGACAAAGTAACTGCATTTTTAAACCACCTTAATTCCATAAATTCTAAAATACAATTCACAATGGAGTTCGAGGCAAATAATTCTTTAGCTTTCCTAGATGTTTTAGTCATCCGAAATCCTGATAACACTATTGGTCACACTGTGTATAGGAAAAAGACCCATACCAACCGATATTTAAATGGTGAATCGCACCATCATCCATCACAGTTAGCTACCGTGGGAAAATCTTTGTTTCAGAGAGCACGAGGGATCTGTGACAGAAAACATCTGGCCGCCGAGCTTCAGCACGTCGAGCAAGTATTGCAAGACAACAAGCTTCGGGTCCCGCGCCTATGTCACAGTGACCGAGTGAAGCCGGCCACAGTCGAGCGTGTGCCTGCTGTACTATCCTATGTCAGAGGAGTCACAGACAAGGTTGGCTACATTTTGAAGCCAGCTTCTATTAAAACATACTTCAAGCCGCCGAAGAAGATTAATCAATTTTTACCATCCGTCAAGTGTAATATCCCTCTACAAGATGCAGGAGTGTACAAGCTTGATTGTGAATGTGGTCTCTCTTACATAGGACAAACAAAAAGATCCATTCAAACCCGCGTGAAAGAACATATAGCTGACGTGAGGCACCGACGCTCTGGGAAGTCTGCAGTCTGTGAACATGTTCAAGATCGTCCCCGCCATTACATCAGATTTGAAAGACCACAAATCCTCGCAAAAGAACACCGATTCCTACCAAGGATGATACGCGAGGCTATTGAAATTAAAAAACATCCTAATTTCAATAGAGAAGATGGATGGGTGCTGCCATCTGCTTGGGATCCTATAATTAACAATATTAAATCCAAACCCAAGCATACCACTGCAAGACTTCAAGATACTGTAAGCTCATTCTGGGTAGATCGGACCAAAAATTTATATTCAAAAAACTGAAGGTAGCCGGGCTAACTATGACATTGGGACGTCAAACACCTCAGTCCCCCCCGTGACTATGGGTGCTGTAAAGCACCCGAAACGTCGGGAATCAAAATTAGTAAAATTAAACGCGATAAAATCCGTAAAAATAGTTTTATTCAATGTGTAGTGTTCGCGTAAATATAAGAAATCATCATTAACTTAAGTCTAAAAATACAAGTTTGCTATGTTTGGACATTCCTTTTAAGCTAAAAAAATTGCTTGTCCTAGGAAACTCCGCTCTTCCAAAAACTAATGAACACTCCTTTGTGCCCCGGGCTGGAGTTTGCGTATACGTCAGGGAGGACATCTGTTTTCGACGCCTCGGCAGTCTTGAAGGTACGGACCTGTCCATCCTATGGCTGCGCGTAGACAGCGACGACCATCCCCGCGTCTACGGGTGCCTCTATAGGTCCCAAAGCGGTAATGCCGAAACAGACCGACTCATCGACCACGTCCAAATGGCTACAGATTCCTTGTTACAGCAGATCCCATCCGCAGAGATCGTGATCCTTGGCGATTTTAACGCCCACCACGCCGAATGGCTCGGTTCACGTTCAACCGATCATGCGAGGAGATCTGTTTACGACTTTGCTTTGGCATATGGTCTGACACAGCTGGTTACTTCGCCTACGCGGATTCCAGATGTTAAGGATCATGTACCTTCCCTGTTGGACCTTCTGCTGACCTCTCATCAAGACGGATATCAGGTTTCCATCAACGCTCCTTTAGGCTCGTCAGACCATTGTCTTGTCCGGTGCCACTCACAATAACGCGTTTGGCACTATAGGTTGGCCGATTAGGATAGGATGCGGTCTTTTTTTGCATCCTACCCTTGGGGGCGGGTTTGCTTCTCGCCGGAAGATCCCGGCGTTGTTGCTGATTCTGTAGCTGATGTACTATTTCAGGGTATGGAACTTTTTATTCCAACCTCTGTGGTGCCCATCGGAGGCAGATTCCAGAGATGGTTTGGTCGCTCCTGTAAAATAGCATCACGCTATAAGCAGGAGTGTTACCGGGCCTGGGCTGACGCATCAACGTCTTGGGATGTAAACACCAGCGCTCTTAAAAATAAGTATAATTCCGCCTCCAGGTCCTTCAAAAGAGGCATTGCCAAGGCAAGGTCTGAGTACATCGGCAGAATTGGCGAGAAGCTAGTTCACCTTCCTTCGGGAACCCGTGTATTCTGGTCTCTCGCCAAGGCTGTCCAAGGGAACTTCTGTCAGCCATCTCTTCACTGGCCCATGCCGCCCTGCTCGACTCTAGGTGACGGGGGGAACACACCGCCGACCATTCCGCGGTGTGAGTGCTCCATGCCGGATGTGCGGTTTACGCAGCGCTCGGTTCGCAAAGCACTCCTCTCCCTGGACGTCAGCAAGTCAAGTGGACCTGATGGAGTCCCCCCCATTGTGCTGAAAACGTGTGCTCCGGAGTTGGCACCGGTTGTAACGCTTCTTTTCCGGTACTCCTACTCCCAAGGCGTAGTCCCGAATTCATGGAAGACAGCTTTGGTCAACCCGATCCCTAAAAAAGGCGACCGCTCAGATCCGTCCAACTACAGGCCTATCGCCATCACCTCCTTGTTCTCCAAACTAATGGAGTCTATTATAAACTGCCAGCTCATGAGGTACCTTGAGGATCACCAGCTGATTAGTGACCGCCAATACGGTTTTCGTCGGGGTCGATCAGCTGGTGATCTTCTGGTCTACCTGACTCATAGATGGGCGGAGGCAGTAGAGTCCAAGGGGGAGGCATTGGCCTTTAGTTTGGACATAGCGAAGGCCTTTGATCCGGTCTGGCACAAATCGCTTCTTTCGAAGCTCCCTTACTATGGGCTTCCCGAGAAATTGTGCAATTGGATCACCAGTTTCCTTGCTGATCAGAGCATCAAGGTCGTAGTAGACGGTGCATGCTCTGATTACAAGCCTACTAACGCTGGTGTTCCACAAGGCTGCGTGCTATCACCAACGCTGTTTCTTTTGCATATCAATGATATGTTGCAAGCTGGTAACATTCATTGCTATGCAGACGACAGCACTGGTGATGCCTTATACACCGGCCGTGACAATATTTCTCGGGAAAACCTCGCCGAGTACCGGAACAAACTTGTGTCTGAAGTCGACTGTAACGGTAACGATAACGATTTCGTCAAAGAGGTGATGGTTGCCAATATTACCACTCTTGGAGACGGATTGGTAACCGCACATATTTATTATATTGAGTTGTTAATAGGAAAATGCTGTCGCACATATCCTATTTCAGTTTCCCTCTGTCAACTCTTACTGTCTTTTTAGACCGGACAGACAGATAAAAATTTTAAAAATGGTTATTTATGTCTTAATATCGTGCAAATTACCACATGAGCTTAACAGAATTTTAACATTACAGATAGACACCGCAATTCTATTTATATTTTTGGATAACATCAAGTAAAAAGGAAGCACTGCTCACAATCAATTATATGAGTGATAAGCTTTCATTTAGTTATAAGTGGTTGTGAAACCCTCGAACGTTCAAGTCCCAACAGGGAAACAAGGGCCAATCTATACTATAACTTACTCAAACTTACATGACTTGGTGAAACTTAAGGGATCTTATTTCAAGTGATTTTAGATTCATTGTATACAACGAAGCTTCTTCGACTTACAATAACAAATTGTAGCTAGGGTTCTTGGCATTATACTGCGGGTAGAATTACTGTAATACTAGAATTAAAAACTTGGATGATAATTTAAATTAAAACCTTATATTATCATCCAATTATTAATTTTAGTTTTTTATTATTGTTATGTTATACAATATTGTGTATATTTGTGTGTTATGTAAATTTTACTGCGAACTTCAAATGGCTTTGAATTATTTTTTTCAATTTATCAGACATTAAAAATAAAAAATAAAAACTAACAGAGTGTCTGACAAATTTTAAAATTAAGTACAATAATATTGTCATCCAGACCGAATTTCGTTCACGGCGGGCAGTGTCAATGGAAACTTAGCTATCTGTGCAGGACAGGATTATAGTACACGACGTGAGATAGATCAGCAGGATCCACGGCTTTTCGTGCTCTCCAAAACACAGGGGTAAGACATCGCCAACTTTATGATTTTGCATTGATACTGAGAATTTCTTGACAAAATAGTCGAATAACTAATTTTGGCACTACCCGGGATTCGAGCCAAGAATCACATGATCAGCAGTCACGCTTACGACCACAGACCAACGCGGCAATTAGTTTTACTATAGTATAGTAATAAGTATAGTATAGTAATCATATAGCAATAGTAATAAAGCTTGCGGTGTCGTGCTAGCGTGCCAGAATCCATCTTAAAAGGCAACTATGCGTGCTGACAGAAACAATATCTTATACGAGTATCTTTCGATCTATAGCGCTATATCCTTACCATTCCCATTTACGCCTTAAAGTACCCAGACCGGCGATGAGGTCCGGCGTCAATGGCGCGTAACGTCTTTTACTGCAATCGCCAACTCCCCTGCTGAACGTAGCAATTATGGCAAATCCTCCCTGCATCGGTAGAGGTTCAAGACTAGCTCGATTTCTTAGAGAATAAGGAAGACAAACGAGCACACAGTCCACCTAAGGGTGAGTGGATTTTGTGAACCATAGACACTTACGAGTACATCTATCCTTGATTAAGAATCAAAATGTAGATGCGTTATCACTCCTGACGATTAAAATAGAAAGCCTCATTACCAGTAAAAGGGTCTCCGGTTCTCTACATTCACCATACAAAACACATAAGCAGTACTATTTCTCGGTGTTATTCTGTAAGAACGTGGTCCTTCCCCGATCTGGCCAACCCATTTGTGCTGCTTACAATACAGCAGCAGCGTAGCTCTACCACGGTAAGGCGATGGTGAAGAAATCTTACGTAAACTTGAATGCTCAATGAAACATTTCTTTCATAATCACTATCAAATTTTATCAAAAGTTCACTGCTGAATATATGCCTCCCCCATATATCGCTGGATTGGAAGATATATGCTACAGTTGCCATGCTTGGCTGGTGGGATGCAACCATAGTTTTTTTAATTATATTAAGCAGTTATCAGGAAGATGTTGCTGCCCATCTCCTGTTTCAGCTTCTCTCTGTCGCCTCTTACGACACCCACTGGACGATATTGGGTGATGCATTCTGTTACGCTGCCGCTACACGGCAAAAAATAACTTAGTATTAAAAAATATGTCCAACTTATACTAAGTTAAAATATAAATATGGTGATTAATCGAAATCTACCTGGGATTAAAGCTTTGGGACCTGATTGTTCGTGTTTCTATTTGATTAAGTTTATTGTGCTAGCCTGTATAAGGAACATCTTAAATTAATATTTAAAATATTACGTAATAATATAGATATAAAAAGGTAAAAATTGCGTAACATTTAAGCGTATTTAAAAAGTTAAGCGTTGATTACTTATGCATATAATAAAAGCGAGATTGAGACCAACAAAATTGAGACCTTATTACATTACAAAAGAACTGTCGGAAGAGGAAGGCCAGAAGAGGAAATTCCATTCGCTTTATTTAATTTTTCGATTTTAGTTCTACTCAAATAAATATATTTTCATTGTTATAATACCATCTATTGATTTTTAATCATCAATATTAAATTTAATTATTTATAAAACATTTTTATTAATTAATATTCACTCAAAAATTTATTTTATTTAATATTTTATTTTATTTTATTGTAAATTAAATATTATTTCTTAAATTAATTTCTTTACCAAATTTATTTATGTTTTTCTTGGTTGTACTGTGGAAAGATTTTATAAAATTAATTTAAAGTGTTTAATAATAAACTATCTTATTATTTATATTATATTATATTTAGTATTTATATAAAACGAGTAAAAACATTTAATTGTAAACATAAGGGCCTATGAGCAATGTAATGTTTTTTTTTTTAATTAATTATACAGTTTTTAGTGCGAAGCACTTTTAGCTGCACATTGTACAACAATATTTTATATGTATATATTTATATACATACATATATATATATATATAGTAATATACAGGGTATTTGAAACGCTCCTGAAAACGAAGACAGATGATAGTACTAAGGATACCTATGATGATGGGTCACAAAAATTCGATCCTGAGGAAAAAATCATCTTTTCACAACGTTTTATTAACTTTTTTCACGCTTCATCATGTTATTACAGTTATTTGAAACGATCTTTTCAAAAAAATCGAAAATACTGAAAAAAAAACCAGTGGAATTATGAATTACAATCAGCTGACTAGGGGTCGTGCATGAACGCCGAATTCGCGCGGCCCGCAGCTAAGGATGGTACCACAATACCTAATAATTTACAACACTTGTCTAAATACCTAACTTATCTACTTAACTACTAATTTGCCACTGTGCTTGTCTCCACGTACTTTAATTCGAATTCACAGGTTAAATAAACCAAATAACTGGTTCGATTCCTCCAATGAAAAAATACTTAAATAAAATGTTTACAAGGTTAGAGTCATGCTTTGTTATCCATTGTGTAGGTATTTTATTATTCTGATTACGTGGTAAACCATGCTGCAGCTATATTAGTGTATAGTTGTAGCACGAATGGGTCGGCTCGACCGGGAAGGACCACCTCACAGAAACCACCGTAAAATAGCAGCTTAACACTGCTGTGTTTCGTATGGTAGTGTAGAGAACGGAGACCCTTTTACTGGAAAGAGGCATTCCATCTTAGTCCTCACGGGTGACAACGCATCTGCATTTTGAGTCTTTATTGAGGATAGATGTAGTGTCTATGGGTCACAACAACCACTTACCATCAGGTGGACTGTGTCATTTGTCACCCTATACTATAAAAAAAATAGTCCAAATAAGTTAGTATTCAGTTATGTACCTATTCAGATCAGTTCAGTACTAAGTTATTTAAAAAAATTAGGTATGAGCAGCTTACCGATCCTCCGTGACCTTGAGATTCTTCAAGCACATTAACATGTTGCCGTATTCACGAGCACTATAAACGTACCTGCGTTAGACATTAAAAACCAAACAAAAACACAAAACGTAACAACAAGAACAACATCATTAATTAATAAATAACAAGTAATAACGATAATAATTTAATAAACAAAACAATTCAACTATCGCTCGTGATAGTCAACATACACTATCTCAGTGTCTCAAAAACTAAATATTGTAATGTCCTTGAAGCATGTAAATTCCACAGCGCGGGCGACACGAAGCAGCGTGTGTGAAAGGAAGGTAGGTGAGTAAGTAGTATAACCTAATGCATTGTTTCGTACCGATCTAGGAAAGAGTTCGAACCCGCGAGATATTGACCTATTGTCAGCTGATTTTCTTTTAAAGTTTCCTGCTGTTTTATTTTCAGTATTTTCATTTTTTTGGAAAATATCGTTTCAAATAACTGTAATAATAACATGATGGAGCGTGAATAAAGTTAATAAAACGTTGAAAAGATGATTTTTTTCCTCGGGATCAATTTCTTTGTGACCCATCATCATAGGTATCCTTAGTACTATCATCTGTCTTCGTTTTCGGAGCGTTTCAAAATACCCTGTATATATATATATAAACAAAGTTATATTTATATATAAATATAACTTTGTTTATATTATTTAAATTTAAATTGTTAATGACCAATGACTCAAAACGGCAGAAAACACATCACTGAACATGTAATGCTTATAGAAATCGTTGTTTCTTAAAACTTTAATAACTTTATATTAAATGAAGATATCGCTAGAATATTTTTTAGATAAGGGCCAAGAACCTTAGAAAACCTAATTCAAATCTATTTAGTAGTTTTTCCGTGATGCGCGCACAACTGCAAACCTCTATAATTTTATTTATATAGATTTCCTTAAAGAAAAAAGTTATAAGTACTACAACTTACCCTTCCTTCATTATATTTCAACCCAAATATAACTTTGAAGCCACGTCATCATATTGTCACATTTTTTCTGACACTGAAAGTTATTCGACACTCTAAATTAAATATGTATATTGTCTCAAACCACGTATTTTCCAAATTAAAATTATTTTAATATTCATCATTTATTTAAGGAAATGCTCATACATTTTTGTGTTTAAATTGATGAAATATCGTAGAAGTTTTCCGCGAAGCGCGCTTTTCATGAGAGTCGTAGCATGCACCTGCTACGAGAGCTACGGTTGAACTGAAGCTTTTCGAAAGTGAAACATAAATTGAGCGCGACTTAACATAAATGAACACATCTTCTTACATCACAAATTGCTTATTCGGCAATTAATTATTTTTATATAACAGAAATTTTATGAAAGTACATGTATTTATTTGCTTCTTAGTAGTTCTTAACTTAATTTTTAAATTTTATTCTTTACTTCAGTTTAAATAGCTTGCGACTGTAAAAGTCCAATAAATTCGTTATAATCCTATTCTGGTTTTATTAACAATTTGTGGGTGTCATTTCTGAAAAATACAGAAAAGATACAGGCGGGTGGGCAACCACAGGTTTTTTTATTACTTTGAATTGTTATCAGAACGATGCTGCTGCCCATCTCCTATTTCTTTTCCCTCATTTGCATCTCAGTACATAATGATATCATCCCATATTATGATGTATTGAAAAAAAAAACGTGACGTGGGGTAAAGGATTATGAATGCGTTCCTGAAGTGAGTTTCTAAAGAGAGTGGAACAACGGAACGGACTTAATACTAGATGTTGTGTTTCCGTTTCTGCCTTGGAGTCTGTCAGGGTAAGTACAAACCTCTTAACTATTTTTGCCTTTAAAATGCAATGCTTTTACTGCTGTGTTCTGGTCTGAAGTTTATTAAAAGCCAGTACAAGTACAGGCTGTGAAGCTTTCCATCTTAGTCCTCATTTGTGAGAACGCTTCTGTAGTCTTTCTTCTTTGAGGTTGACTTCAGGTGTCCATGGATTGCAGTAGCCACTTACCATCTGGTAGACTGAAAGTTCGTTTAATAAATAAACAATAAAGAGAATAGTATCACGGTTTTATTCTTATTTCTTGCAACATATTTGAACGAAAACAATAATAAAATCTTTTGTTACAGAGTCAGATTATTCTTTAATAATTACAATTTTTCTCGTGGTAGAGCCATGCTGCAGCTATATTAATAGTATGGTTGTAGCACGAATGGGTCGGCTCAACCGGGAAGGACCATGCTCTCACAGAATACCAGCGTAAAATAGCAGCTTAATGCTACTGTGTTTCGAATGGTGAGTGTAGAGAACCGGCGACCCTTTTACTGGAAAAGAGGCATTCTATCTTAGTCCTTACGGCTGACAACGCATCTGCATTTAAATTGTACTGCATCTAATTTCGCAAACGAAGATAGATGTAGATGTCTATGGGCCACAGCAATCACTTACCATCAGGTGGACTGTGTGCTCGTTTGTCACCCTTATTCTATAAAAAAAAAACAATTAATTATTTTGATCAGTGATATTTATATTACGAGTATTTTATACGTGGTAGAGCCACGCTGCAGCTATATTATGATTGTAGCACGAATGGGTCGGTTTGATCGGGGTAGGACCACGCTTTTACAGAATACCAGCGTAAAAAGCAGCTTAATGCTGCTGTGTTTCGTATGGTAAGTGAGAACCAGAGACTCTTTTTACTGAAAACGTGGCATTCTGTCTCAGTCCTTAGGGGTGACATCACATCTGCATTTTGATTCCTAATCTAGGATAAAAGTAGATGTCTATGGGCCACAGCATCTATTTATCATTAGGTGGACTGTGTGTTCGTTTGTCACTCTTATGTTCTATTTAAAAATATTGTTATTAAATTATTTATTTACATTTAGTTATAAAATTAGTAATTGTTGTTACTCTTTCACCGCTGCATTGGAAGACGTTTTCAAGCTACTGGACTGGAAAGGATACGGTATGAACGTCAATGGCGAGTACGTCACTCACCTTCGATTTGCCGACGATATAGTCCTTATGGCAAAATCGCTGGAGGACCTAAGCACTATGCTCAATGACCTCAATAGTGTCTCCCAACGGATAGTTCTTAAGATGAACATGGATAAAACAAAAATCATATTTAACGTCCATGTCACACCTACGCCGTTAGTTTCTGGGAGCACTAAGTTTGAAGTTGTTGACGAATATATTTACCCGGGACAAATAGTCCGACTAGGTAAGTCCAACTTCGACCGAGAGGTCAATCGACGGATTCAACTCAGCTGGGCGGCGTTCGAAAGATTACGACACATCTTCTCGTCAGGCATACCTCATAACCTCAAAACTAGAAACCTCAGAACTAGTGCGTGTTGTCAGTGATGACCTATGGATCTGAGACGTGGTCCTTCACTGCTGGCCGTATGAAGAAGCTCAAGGTCGCTCAAAGAGCTATGAAGAGGGCTATGCTCGGGGTTTCTCTGCGTGATAAAATAAGAATTGAGGATATCCGTAGTAGAACCGGAGTAACCGACATAGCCCAAAAGATTAGTAAACTGAAGTGACAATGGGCCGGCCATATAGCTCGAAGAAACGGCAGCCTCGTACCGGCAGGCGAAGTGTAGGACGTCCCCACTAGATGGAGCGACGACCTGGTAAGACATGCAGGAAGTCAATGGATGCAGGTGGATCGGGACCGTGCTTTGTGGCATTCCTTGGAGGAGGCCTATGTTCAGCAGTGGACTTGTGAAGGGCTGTGATGATGGTGATGAATAGGTTCGATACCATATTACATCCAATCATAATATTTGTCTGTGAGGGAAATTACAAATTTTTCTTTTATTTATTGGCAATTTAATTAATAGCTTTTTATTATTTAATATTTTTACGCATAACAAGAGAGTAAAATAAATAAAACTAGTTTTACGGATTTTATCGCGTATATTAACTTATTTTATATTCCCGACGTTTCGAGTACTTTACAGCACCCATGGTCACGGGGAACTGAGGTATTTGACGTCCCAATGTCATAGTTAACCACGGTTACCTCCAGATTAAAATTATTAATTTAACGCAGTATGAACTTACAGTATCTTGAAGTCTTGCAGTTGTATGCTTGGGTTGGGATTTAATTTTATAATTATAGGATCCCAAGCAGATGGTAGCACCCAGCCATCTTCTCTATTGAAATTAGGATGTTTTTGATTTCAATAGCCTCATGAATCATCCTTGGAAGGAATCGGTGTTCTTTAGCGAGGATTTGTGGTCTATCAAATCTTATGTAGTGACGGGGCGATCCTGTACATGTTCACAGAAAATATGAAAAGAAAAGTTTCTTTTCATATTTTCTTTGTGCATATCTACGTTATTTAGTTTTGTTTAAAATCTATGAATATTGAACGGATATGCCACCCTCGGTGTTTAACGAATCCGTAGTATCATTTAAAAATATTACAAATATTCAATACAAATACATTACTTACAAAATTCAATGCAAACGAAATCGCGGGCAAAGCTAGTAGAACAATAATACGTATAGCAAGTAATAGTAGTCGTAGATTTAAGAGTCTAAAATGTTTGGGCACACTTTGTATCTTTTTAGGTAATATTATTTATAAATAAAATTTTGTTATTGACTGATTGTGTCGATTAAGAGTAAAACTAAAAACATAAATTACGTTTTTACTCATATATGAAATTAAACCTGTCGAGTCAAAATTATTCAAGTTTTCGTGTAACAAGCCACAGGAAGCTTATTTTGTATTTGTAATTTAAATTTTTGTCTTCCTTTAATGTAATGTAAAAATCATAAGACATAAATTCATTCATGGTAAAATTAAGCCTAATTCAAATTACCATAATTTGGCCTTTGGATCATTTTAGAATTATTATGTTTCTTTTTTATAGAATAACGGTGACAAACCAGCACATAGCCCACCTGTTGGTAAGTAGATGCTATGACGCATAGACATATATCTACATCTATCATTGTCTCATTGTCATCGATTAAGTGTCAAAATGCAGATGCGTTGTCACCCTTTAGGACTAATATTGAATGCCCTGTTCTATTCTATTCGATTCTATTCTATTTCAGTAAAAGGGTCTTCGGCTCGCTACACTCACCGTACGAAACAATGCAGCATTATTTTGTTGTTTCACGCTGGTATTCTGTAAGAGCGGGGTCCTACCGCGGACGAGCCGACCCAAACGTGGTGCAACTACTCGAGGTATGTATAGGTAGCATAGCTGCAGCGTGGCTCTGCCAGTATAAATTTCTTTATATGGTATCTATGTATATAGTAGTCAGGCAAAATTAATATAAAACGTTGTGTGTTCTTATGAACGCATGTACGACAGAAGCTATACTTCAGTAATTAAGGGCTAATGTTTAAGTTGCACGAAAATGATTTCATAGCTGTTAGATTATATATATTTATGGCTTAGATATATGAATGAAGAAGATTTTTGGCAAAATGTAATCTCGGAGACGATTCAAAAGATTCACTTAGATTTTTCCCAGTGTGTTTAGGACTGTAGTTGGAGGCTAGGTTACGCGATTTCCTGGTTTGAGGATTCCTATGACGTCAATCTCTTTACAGGCATCTGAGAAGAAGTATCTGGAGGAAAGTGTGACTAATGCCTTTGGGGCCGGTGCTTATTTCTTTTGAGACTTTTGATGACTTCTGTGAATTCGTCGACAGTTACAGGATGGATCCTGCGATCCCTTTAGAAAGATCCCTTCAGGAAGGGCGCACGCTGGTGGTAGTATAGAATTACGCTTGACCTCCGCTTCTACCTCTTGAAGTTAAGCGGAATCTATGGGATTACTAGATGGAGTGCATTGGGTCTCTTAACTGTTTGCGAGCTGTCTCAATATGTGTTGGCAGACTTCACGTCTTCGAAATATTTGTTTTCTTTAATTTCTCAGAAATAACCTATATGTCCACACGATGTTTGCCTTTACCGTCAAGCACACGATAAAACAACTTAAAATTGCAGTTAACAATTTAATTGGAGTCGGCGGGGATCAAAACCGATTTGCTCGCTTATTCTGAAATTTAGGGCGAGCGTTTAGCCCTGGCCTACCACGGCTCTTAATATTCAATTATAATTAATTTATTATTATATATTATATTAATAAGTGAAAATAAAAAGTGTTAAAAGCTTAGTACAAAATGTGGGGAATAAAATTACTATTCGAAAAATGATGTGCTTTATATGAGTAAAAAGTATTTGAGTTTGTATGTTCCTGATAAGGCAGGTAAAATAAAGTGAACGTACACACATGATTTTCTACACATATAATACTTTAACTAATCAAATGGACGAATTTCAAACTATATGTAATATGTTACATATTATTAATATAAACTATTACTACTTTATATTATAAATATAGTTATATGTTTTAAAATATATAGTAAAGTATACACACTTTGAATACAGTGTTTTATCAACCCTATGAATCAGACAACAATATAAACACTAGGTGAGCCCAGGCTGTTGACCTACGGAATTAACTATAGGTCCATCGCCTTTTTGGTAAACTTTCCTTTTTATCTTTAACGCGACCCAATTGACTCTACCATTACCTACGATGGCCCACAGGGAGTGTTTTAATCCCGACTCAATTTTAGTTTACGTAAACAACCTTTGTGCTACAAAATGGGCACGTGTTCTCGTATGCAGATGACACTGCTTTAGTATTTTGTGGCCGAAGCTGGGAAGATGTTCAGCACAGCGCTGAAGTAGGGTTAGTCAAGGTTGCATAGTAGTTAATAATGCATTTATTAATTCTCAATACATCTAAGACAAACTATGTACGTTTTACTAACTACAATAGGACTCCACCTAATTTTAATATAAAAATCATTTTTGTGTTGACCTTCATTACTCGGGCATGAGCATGAGTTCACTCATATAAGCGAAGTATCCACCACAAAATATCTCGGAATACTATTATCACAATAGTAGACCAGCGGTTATCCTGGCATCTACATATCGAACTTTTAATGACAACAATTAGAAAATTCATATGGTTTTTCAAAATTTTAAGACATCTCGCAACAACACAGATATTAAAACAAGTGTATATTTCTTTAGTTCAATCAGTTCTGGTATATTGTATTAGTATATCGAGAGGTGGTACAAAAACAAAGTTTTTGGATTTAGACAGAGCTCAAAGATCATTATTGAAAGTTATGAATTTTAAGCCTTACAAATTCCCAACACAAGATTTATACACCCTGTGTGACCTTCTTACAGTTCGCAAGTTATACATATTAAATATAGTTCATAAGCAACACAAGTCCCTTGCATATAACCCTGTTCTTTGATTATTTTTCTTTGAACCCGACCTATTTGGTATAATAACTGACAGTATTAGACTTCAATTCACATTTTTCAAGTGCATTCTTTTGTAAAGACAGCGAATTACCATTAATTTTTGTTTTCTTTTCATTTGATACTTCTAATTATATTGTAAAATTTATTTAATTTTTACATAGATACTCTTTCAGTAGCATAAATTTGAAATAAAGATTATGGTAAGACCCTACAACGAGAGAGGTCCGAGTTAAAGTCAAATTCAAAATATTTTGATTTAAAATTTACCTTTACAAAACTTTTAGCTTCTCTACCTTGTGAAAAGAAGCGGTAAGAAACTCACAAGTAAACTATTCTTCTTCTGACAGTTGCAATTAAAATTTTAATTATATCAATAAGTAAGAAAAAGTCTACTAAGTCTCATAATGTCCACGCATATGTACTTTGCTTTTAAATAATCATTCATAAGAGCCGTGTTAGCTCAGGTGCTTAGCACCCGCTGTAAATTTCACAGTACGCGAGCAACTCGGTTCGATCCCCGCAGGCACCAATGAAATTGTTAATTGCAATTTTAAGTGGTGATTTACCACGTGCTCGGCGGTGAAAGAAACATCGTGAGGAAACCTGTATGTCTGAGAAACAAGAAAAAATATTTCAAAGACGTGTGAAGTTCGCCAACACGCATCGGCATTGGGACATTTCCTTGCCCTAAACCCTATCAGAAATGAGAGGAGGCCTCTGCCCCGCAGTGGGACGTATATAGGCTGTAACTTTAACTTTATTATGCGCTTTCAACTTATGCAAACACAAATCAGTAATATTACAGGAAATCTTATTATAAATAGATATACATATATCAAAAAAAAAATAAGCCGCTAGTTCTATGTAGCCTGAAAATGTGAGTCTATGAGAGTGAGAATTATGGACATCACTTATTTTGCCAAAATATTTCAATTATTTCTTACATAAATCATTAAATCCATACTTCCATACTTCCATACTAATATTATAAATGCGAAAGTGTGTTTGTTTGTTTGTTTGTCCTTCTTTCGTCGCAACAGAGCGTCGGTATGGCATGATTTTTGTATGGGGATAGTTCGGTGGCTGTATAGTGACATAGGCTACTTTTTCCGCGAAAAACATCTCATTCCGTGGGAAAATCGAAAATGTTGCACAAGTTTGTCCTTCTTTCACGTCGCAACAGAGCGTCGGCATGGCATGATTATTTGTATGGGGATAGTTCGGTGGCTGTAGAGTGACATAGGCTACTTTTTCAGCGGAAAACCATATCATTCCGTGGAAAATCGAATATGTTGCAAAATTAAATTCAGCTAGGTGGCGCCACCGTGATTCTACAAGACGGACGACTGTACGATGGACGAACACAGAAGGTCAGAATATCTGGATTATTATGTCTTTTACCAAAATTAAGATAAAAATGTATGGATCTGTATTTTTCCACACAGGACCGGAAGAGAGCGATAAAAATCATAAAATTCACCAGCTGATTTTCTTCAAACGTTTTGGTGCATCGTAACTCACAGAATAGGCGATAACCTCGCAGACGATATTAAGTAATCCGTTGATGCTCTGCCTACCCGCAAGGGTTACAGGCGTGATTATAAGTATGGATCAGAAATACTATCACCACCTGTCACGCTTTCACCCTTAACTATTACTTAACAATGGTAGAAACAGTTCTTAGTAAGCCTTATTAATAAGCCTTAGTATTATTTATTGAACGGAAATTAATACAGTTCTTAAATGTTATGAATGAATCGGTATTACAATAAGAAAAATTGTGCAAAATTCTAAGAAAAATATTTTTGAGAGTTCTTATTAACTAACGTATACATAGTTTAAATTGATTCCGCTAGATGTCGTTACTAGGTTTTTAAACGCGGTAACGAAATGTTTCCTGACATGTACTTAACTCCGCCGTTGAGCCGCGCGTCAACTTATAGTGCATACGGTACCTATACGCTTAAATTGTTTCTATTTCGTAGCTTATTCGACTACCTGCTTTCGATTTCGGTTGTTTGTTATTTGCTTTGTGATTTGGTTAAGGTTGAATGGATTTATATTGGCTTTCATTTTCGGATTTGTGTATTTTCTTGGATCGGTTTTGTTGATTTGGTTGGTATTCCTTTATACATATTTAGACTCTGGCTTTGATTTTGGATTTTGTTTATTTAGAATCGTGAATTGGTTTCGTTGTTTTAGGTTGTGTGGTATATTTCAAAGGAATATTAATAGTATAGATAGTGTATACGGTACCTATACACTTACTTCTTTTTTCGTTGGTTATATTTATATTGACTACTGCTTTCGATTTCGGTTTTCTGCGATTTGTTTTGTGATTTGGTTTAAGTTGATTCGATTTTTTTTGGCTATCGTTTTCGGATTCGTGTTGTCTTGAATTGGTTTTGTTGTTTTGATTTTAAAAAATATTTAAAAGGAATATTTATTCCTTTTAGATATTTTGGATTTGCTTTTAAAAAAAATATTTAAAAGGAAATTTAATTCCTTTAGGTATTTTAACGTTTTTTTATAAATAGGTTTTTTCTTACTTCATAATGCCTCGCAAACGTAAGTCCAGCCTTTCAAGAGTATCTTCTCAAAGACAAGCGAAAAGATTAGCTCGATCGCTAGAATCTTTAGAAGATGCTGAACTGAGAAGGCAAGAACAAGCAGAGCGTCAGGCTGCTTTAAGAGCTTCCGAAACACCTTCTCAAAGTCAGCGAAGGCGTCTTGAACAGGCAGAGCGTCAAGCTACTTTAAGAGCTACTGAAACACCTGCTCAAAGTCAGCAAAGGCGTCTTGAACAGGCAGAGCGTCAAGCTACTTTAAGAGCTACTGAAACACCTGATCAAAGTCAGCAAAGGCGTCTTGAACAGGCAGAGCGTCAATCTACTTTAAGAGCTACTGAAACACCTGCTCAAAGTCAGCGAAGGCGTCTTGAACAGGCAGAACGTCAGGCCGCCTCAAGAGCCGCGGAAACACCTGATGAAACTCAATACAGACTCATTGAGCAAGCTGAACGTCAATCTACTATAAGGGCATCTGAAACACCAGAACAGACACAGGCGCGAAGAGATGCAAATGCACAGCTCAAGCTGAACGTCGATAAAATTTTCAAAGAAACAATTGGTCGGTTTTAATGACGCAGCATTCAATTATGATCCGTGGATTGATTATAAAAATCACAGGTTAGTTGTTATTGAACTGATGGACAAGGCGTGTCGATTTTGCAGCGCTTTAAAATGGAAAGATGAGACCGCAGGCATGTGCTGTTCCAATGGCAAAGTGTCTCTTCCGTTACTTGGGGAACCAGAAAAACCTTTGAAAACTCTCTTTTTATATGATGCTAATGAGTCACGGCGCTCTTTAAACAGGATCCGGAATATAACTCATGCTTTCAAATGACGTCCTTCGGAGTTGGCCGGAAATAATAATGCCGGGATTTTCGCCTACATTTACGGTGCAAGGGCAAATTTATCATAGAATAGATTCACTTTTTACAGCTGACAACGAACAGCATAAATTTTTACAAGTATATTTTATGGGTGACGAAGAAATTGAGGAAGACCGTCGCTGCCAATTTATCCAGGAGTTGAGAGACACAGTGTTCAAAATTCAAAGATTCTTGCATGAACGTAACATTTTAGTCAAAACATTTAAAACTGCTTTAGAAAACCTACCTGAAGAGGATTATAAAGTCGTTATTCATGCAGATCGGACCCCTCGAGGAGAGCATGAAAGGCGCTACAATGCACCTTTGATAAACGAAATAGCAGCCGTAATTAGTGGTGATCAATTTTCTTCACGAGACATTGTCTTGCGAGCACGTGATGATACGTTGCAACGGGTAGCCGATACACACAAGTTTTATGACGCTCTGCAATACCCATTGATTTATTGCAAAGGACAAGAGGGTTATCATTTTCAAATTCCACTCTTTAACCCGGTCACAAAGGAGCCTACTCCGAACAAAAATTATCATGTATGGATTTTATGCGTATCATATGATGTTGCGAGGAAATGATTTTAACCTCTTAGCCCGGTGTAGACAATTATTTCATCAATTTTTGTAGACATGTATGTGAAGGTAGAAAGTGAACGTCTCCGTTATATATCTTTAAATCAAAAAGCTGCGCGTTGAGAATTATATACATTTCAAGATCTCTAGCGACGCCAATGTAAACCCCAGAGATTTAGGTAAAATGGTAATTCTGCCCTCATTATTTGTTAACAGTCCCGCTACCGACATGAGTACACACAAGACGCATTCGCCTATGTACAAACTTACGGAAGACCTGATCTTTTATTACTTTTACTTGCAATCCCACATGGAAAGAAATAACCGAGGAGCTAATGCCGGGCCAAAAAGTACTGACAGACACGATTTAGTTCCTAGAGTATTTAGATTAAAAGTACAAAATTAATGTATGTAATTAACAAAGGGAAAATTTTCGGAGAGGTGCAGTGCTTCATGTATTGAATTGAATGGCAAAAGAGCATTACCGCATGCCCGCCCACATTCTAATATGGCTTAAAGAGAAGTTGCGGCCCAGCCAAATAGACGACATAATAAGCGCCGAGATTCCGGATCCTGAGCAAGATAAAGAATTGTATGATACCATCGTCCGAAATATGATTCACGGTCCACGTGGAGCACGAAATTCAATATCGCCATGTATGAAAGAAGGAAAATGTACAAAGAAATTCCTAAACAGCTATTAAAAGAAACAGTGCAGGAAAGTTACAATCAAATCTCGCTCTGGAGCGTTCGAAACCTTAGATAACAGCTGGATTGTCCCGTATTCGCCCATTCTATGTAAAATGTTTAATACCCACATTAATGTAGAAGCATGTAGCTCTGTCCGCGCAATCAAGTATATCTGTAAGTACATAAATAAAGGAAGCGACCAAGCAATATTTAATCTCAGGAGTGAAGGTGAGGCTAATCCGTTAATGAAGTACAGACCTTTCAAGCAGGGCGTTATGTTAGCAGTAACGAGGCAGCGTTGCGTCTCTTTGGCTTCCTTTACACGAAAGGCACCCAACAGTTACTCACCTTGCTGTGCACTTAGAAAATGGAGAGCGTGTATATTTCGCCGAAAGAAATTTCCAAGAAAGAATTGCATCACCGCCAAAACTACACTAACAGCCTTCTTTCATTAAAAATTGGCGATGGGCGGTTGGAAACGGATGCTGAGGGCTGCGTTAAATTGACGAGATTTTTGTAATTTAGTACAGAGTCATTCCGAATTAATTGCGAGCGTTTATTCAGATTTAACGGACAACATGCATGAAGACAAATGGTTATGTGAAAGGGCGATTCTTGCACCAAAAATAAAAGCGTTAACAAAATAAATTCAGATATATTAAGCGAAGTAGCAGGAGAATTAACAGAGTATTTGTCAGTAGACACAGTTATGGACACAGAACAGAGCACTTCATATCCCGTAAAGTTTCTAAATTCTCTAGAGTTGTCAGGTGTGCCTCACATAAGCTTCAATTAAAATTAGGCGTCCCAGTCATGCTAATGCGAAATTTAGATGCTCCTCGGTTATGTAAAGGGACAAGGCTGCGTGTGACACATCTTGGACGGAACATAATCGGTGCTACAATTTTGACAGGCGTAGGAAAAGGTGAAAATGTTATTATACCACGGATCCCTATAATTCCACAGATCTTCCTTTTCAATTCAAAGGTTGCAGTTCTTTATTAAGCTCAGTTTTGCAATGACAATTAATAAAGCGCAAGGGCAAACGTTACAGGTAGCGGGGTCAACATAGAAAACCGTGCTTCTCATGGTCAGCTGTATGTAGCATGTTCGCGTGTGTCAAATGCCCAGGATCTCCACATTCTTTCCCGAATGGAAAAACATATAACATTGTGTACAGTAGCGTCTTAAAATAGTGAATTAAACTTATGAATAAACTTGTGTTCAGTTAGTTTTTTTCCAAAATTCCACAATCAATTAATCAGAATTCCCACAGATATTCCTTTCAATTCAAAATTTCCTATTTAGCTCAGTTTCTTTTCAATTCCAAATGTTGCACCTCTGACGGACCTATTAAGCTCAGTTTCCTTTCAACTCAAAAGGATGCATCTCTGACGGATCTTTTATTTGGCTCAGTTTCCTTTCAATTCAGAAAACTGCATCTCTGACGAATCAATTTAGCTCAGTTTCTTTTCAAAAGTCTGCATCCCTGACGGATAATTATGCTCAGTTTCCTTTAATTAAAAAAATATCCCATTTTCATTTGGAATAAACAGGCTATTTTCATGCTTTCCTATACGCTGCGTTTCAAAACATTTAAATAGGCTGACGAATCAATTTTGCTCAGTTTCCTTTTAATGGCTGCATCTCTGACAAATCTATAAAACTCAGTTTTCTTTCAATTCAAAAACAATGGATAGTTCATTTCCAGTGACCATGCGGGCGAAGCCGCGGGTAACAACTAGTTCAAAGTAAAAATAAAAACTGCAATAGTCAATCCGCCTGCCAAGCGTGGCAACTATGGCAAGATCCCTCCTATAAGGCAATCTATGGACAATCTATGTTCAGCAGTGGACTTTTGTAGGATGTAATGGATGGATGGATAAGGATGAAATCCGAGCACAGAGTCCACTTGACGTTAAGTGGATGCTGTGGCGCATGAACATATGCTTTTTATAATAAAGGTATGAGAATACAGAGGCGTTGTTACCCTTGAGAACTTAAATGAAATACATCGTTACTATTAAAATGAAGGTGACTAGCTACTGCAGCCCATGGACCTTTCCAACCAACTTCAAGCAAAGAAGGTTTAAGAAAGCGCACCTTGACCGCTCTTTGGCACTGGACCTTAACATCGAGTTGCGGTGCTGAGGGTCGCAGGTTCGAATCCCGCACGGAACAAGGAAATGTATAACGGACAAGTAATTGTTCCGGGTTTGGATGTTTGTCCTTGTGCAATTTATATTTTTAAGCTGCCTCCACGATACAGGAGAAAACCCTAGTGGGGGTAAAGTTTAAAACAAATAAAAAAGGAAAAATATAATCTCGCTGTATAAAAATAAAACACAGTAATTTTTTAGGATTTTTAAAAGGTCTGTGCTTGCGACGGCATCGTGTAACGGTTTGCCCACTAACCTTTCATGTGGTCTGAGAGGAGGTCACATGCGTCATACTTGGGAACTGGTGCTGCTTGTGGGGGGGGGGACATACTGGACATGGTCTGCTTGGGTTCGTTATACCCTTTTTTTACTTATTATAAGCCAGTGCTTGACCACAATCCCACCTGGTGGTAAGTGGTGATGTAGCCTTAGATGGTAAAACGCACTTTCTTAGCGTAACAAAAGCCTATTCACTCTTGTCTTGAAGACGTCCCAGATTGTGTTTGGACGGAAAGATAGACGCCGGCAAATTATTCCACTCCTTTGCTGTAATTTTCAAATTACTAAGGTCCTTTTGAATGCATCATAGAATATACTTTGGTTACTAAATCTGTTATTGTTCTCCATTCCACATAAAAGTACTATGTTATAGATACAGCCTATCAAAATTCCACTGCTGAACATAGGCCACTTCCATATATTGAGTCATAGGGGGGATACTTGCCATAGTTGCCACGCATGGCAGGCTGGTTGACAACCGCTGTTTTTTCATTTTTTAGTTGTTACGAGTATCAAGAAGACACTGCCGCCCAGTCTGGTTTGTTTCTCTCAGTCGACTCTAACGACACTCACGGATTGATATGAGATAGTAAATATTTTTACACTGCCAAGCTACACTATGCTATTGTAATATTAAATTAAAAAATGACAAAAAAGATACCTGCGCAGTTCCTTTCACCGTTTGATCTCCGGTCAGAGGGATCTCAAATCGAAACGGTAGCAGATTTGAAACCAAAAATATTTAGCAAACGAAATCTTTTTTGCGTCGAAGAAATAAATATATTTCAACTAATTTCACTTAATTTATCAAGCCACCGGGTTGCTAAATAATGAATGTTATTACTTGAAGCCAATTTTTATTAATCAATACGGCCTTCAGGGAAGGTGTAAGTCTAAAATCATTTTACCGAAACGTAAATAGGAATTTTCCCGACTAAGGTCTAAAGATTTATTATACTGTTCAACCTTTCGTAGAAAATTTGTAGAGTAGGGCTCCTCATGGCATGATCATGAGACACGGCGTCACCGTGACGCAGTGGCTTAGCGTGATTTACTGCAGTGAAAAATCTTGGTATGGAAGTTTCAAATAAATTTATTTGTAGAAATCCATAATATTAAATATTTGAAAATTGTAAATATGTAAGTAGTAATTACGTGAAAAATAAAAATGATGTCATACCTAGTTCGGAGCCTGCCCTACCTCAATAGTGTGTACTATCCACATACCACTAATCTCAACACATCTACCCCAATACTGTCGATAATTCGAAACATGATTCGCTTAAGGAGGAATCATTGGGAAAAAGACTCTGATGGCTTACTCTAAGTGATATTTTGTAAAAACTTGTAACTGTTTTTTATAGAATAAGGTTGACAAACGAGCACACAGTCCACCTGATGGTAAGTGGTTGCTGTGGTATACTACCTATATATCTAAACTAGCTAGCAGACTTAGTTCTGCAGTATATGCTGATATGCTGTAAAATACTATAAGCCTTACATGTGTTGAAACAGTTAGATTAGTTTATTTTAGCATAATCTCATAATATGGAATCCTGCTATGTAGTAGCGCGACTGAAATTAAAACTATATTTGTTTTGCAGAAGAGAGCCATAAGATCAAACTATACTAAAGTCCGAAGCAGTCTCTTACAGAAAAATTTAAGATTTTTCATTTAACAAAAGTTGTTTAAAACATGCGTGAGTGTCGTGGAACACTCGGTTGGAACGAAGTTCCTTTCGTAGTATATTATTATTAATAAACGTATTATATTATTTATTGAATTACTTTATATTATTAATGAATTACTGGCGTCTATTAAATTAAGCGTCATTTAAAATAAAATAATGTTACTTTAATGGCAAGATAAGATAAAGTGCGAGGGAGATGGGTATTATTCCATCTCGCTTCCTTATAGTCGCCAAGGCCGTCTACACTACGTCAGAAGGGGTCGTGACGGAAAAATCTTACACTTTTTCTCGCTTAGCCCCCATCCGCCAAATTCGTACCGTCCGATAAGGAACTTCGTTCCAAAATAACTAAACGCTAACTTTCAAATCTTAAATGTTGATTATAAAATCGTAAAGGCCACCTAATAATTGTCATTACATATTTTTCTTTTCAAATTTTATAGACTGATTCCGGAAGAGTAGCTGTCCTCGGTGGGGAAGTGTCAGGACAAGAACCGTTCGCTGCAGGTATGCAAATCGGCTACATTTGGAAAATCGCGATTGTTAAAGTTAAAATAATAGAGATTTATCATCATCATCATCATCATCATCATCAACTACAGCCACTCATAGTCCGCTGAATATAGGCATCCCGTAATGATTACTTCATAGGTGGGATATTTGCCATAGTTTACGCTTGGCAGGCAGGTTGGTGACTTATTTTGAGTCTTTGTCAGGATTCTACTGCCTATCTCCTTGAGTTTCCTCTATCGTCTCTTTCGACACCCATTAGATAGGTATGTATTGTAGTAGATTTTCTTAGTCGTCATTACAGGAAAAATAATATTATATCACGTAAGTTATTTTATAAAAATATTATGAGACCTCTGTAAAACTTAAAATATGTCAAAATCCAATATTTTATGCTAAAGTGGCGTGTGGTGAAAGGCCCAATTTGTTAACTGTGTATTGGTGGTGTAATAATATCCATTACCCTATATTATCGTTCCGTGAGTGTCGTAAGAGGCGACAGTGGGAAACTGAAACGAGATAGGCAGCAGTATCTTCCTGATAAAAACTTAATATTATTAACAAGTGGTTAAATTAAAATTGTGTACAACCTACTTCAATATAAATTATTAAGAATAAATCAAAAACTACTGGTCAGACCTTGATCAAATTTATATGGAAACAAATAAGAAGCACCAGCTTTTAAATAAAAAAAGAGTCACAGAAATCGGTTCACCAAGAAAAAAGTTATGAGGTAACACACTTTAAAAAAACATACATTCGAATTGAGTGCCTCCTCCTTTTTGAAGTCTGTTGAAAACTGTGGAAGCCAACCCCAGGCGGGCCAAGCGTGGCAACTATGGCAACATCAACCTATGAGGTAATCTGTAGTCGACATATGTTTAGCAGTGGACTTTTATGTGTAGACTGTAATGGAATGGATTATGTCCCGTGTGTGTATCGTAAGAGGCGACTACGGAAAATGCTAGAAAGTTCTTATGGCTTCCGAAAGATCGTGGTATAACCACTTCGTTTATGCCAGCTGTAAAATATCCAGATCGGCTGCGTAAAAGTGCTGATGTCAAGGCACTGCCATAGCCTAAAAAGAGCATACAGTCAGTCATCACGTTTGAAGTTTTCGGAAAAGCCAACATAAACAATAAATTGCTAGGGTTGTCAGAACGGGGAGGAATAAAAAATTAAAAAAATGATTTTATTTTATTACACGTATAAACAAATTCCTGTATATGTGAAACTGATGAAATTTTAATTCCTAATCTTTAAATGAGGACGACCCACAGTTATTTACTGCATGTAGTGTGAACCATTTTAATTTATTTGCGTACTAGGACAAACCTAGCGAACAGCGCTCCACCCGCGTCTCGGCCCACACCTCACGATTGCCCCGTCTGCTATCGTCACTGCTATCGTCAATGCGCTTGCCAACCGTGACGATTAAGGCAAATCCACAACGCGAGAAACTCGTGTTCAGCAAAGGACACTTTTGGTCTGATTACGAAGGTTTCGGCATAGAATAAAGGTAACAAACGAGACAGACCACTTGATGGTAATTGGACACTGTGACCCGTAGTCATCTATACCTATCATCCAGCTAGTGTTGTTACCCTGAGGACTAACATGGAATGCTTCGTTACCAGTAAAAAGGTCTCCTACACAGGACACAGCAGCATTGTTGTGCTGATATTCTGTGAGCGTGGTCCTTCACCGGTCGAGCCAACCCATTTTATGGCTATATACAGGGTTATTTTCGAATGCGCGGCCACACATCGCGATAGCGCAGATATTCGCTTTATCGCAATGTATGTGGCCATCCTATCGTGAATACTTCGTCACTTCGTGCCAAGTTGCAAGCACATCGTTTCGCTGTCGGTAAATTCTCGCACATAGGGTTCTATCGCGATGGACTTCGCTTGTGCGGCCACACTTCAGTCTTCCCACAGACATCATGCGTAGCGGATGTGTTAAAGTAAATTGGGGCTTGCGACGTATTTCCGCCATGGATTGGTGTAATGAAAAAAATTTGGAATTTATAAGTAATTACGAGTCCAAGCCGATATTATTTATATATTTTTCAAAATTTTTGAAAACTGACACAATAATAAAAATAATTATTCGCTGCCATATAATATGGAGCGACCGTGGCGTCCATTTTGTATTTAGCGTGTGTTTAGCGCGATAAACTTTACAACGCGCAGTGTGGCCAGCCACCATCGCGATAGAGCGAAGGCGAAGTTTTATCGCTTTAATTCTATCGCGATGTGTGTGGCCGAGGCATAAATCAGTTAAAATAATACATTACCACGCATTTTGGATTTAAAAAGATAAAAGTACAGTATGTTTGAGATTTTTTAAATTATTTTTCTTCACCATTTGCCTATATTACTTATTCTGAACCTTCTCTGCAAATTTGGCCGGTTATTGCGAAATAACCCTGTTTAGCTGCAGCATGGCTATACTACGCATTAAAATATAAGATAGATAAACATTGGACAGCCCCTTGATAGATAATATCTAGCCGACAATCCAACACAAACATCGAGCTGATATTTACATAAAAATTTCATATTGATAACTACAAGTTTCTCTTGCAGGTTTGGTTGGCTTGGGCATGCTAGACGGCGCAGTCGTCGGAGGAGTGTTCGCGTTTCCACCAACTGGTCACGTACTATACGGGATCCCACAACTGTACAAATATAATTCAGGTATTTTTCATATAAAAGTAAGGGTGACAAGCGAGCAAATAGTCCAACTGATGTTAAGTTTATGCTGTGGCCCATAGACATCTACCTATCCTCAACAAACGAGCTTTGATTAACAAATACAAATAAATGAATTACTAGCATCTATTAAAATGAAGGGTCATTTAAAATAATATTTCTTTCATGGCAATATATTTTTAATCTCTTCATCTATCATGTGAAAGCCATGGAATGTAAATGGCAGTTTAATTTTGTTTTGTTTGGTTATAATTTATTTATTTCGGCTGATAAATTACGAAATTTTCGGTGTTTTGAGTAGCCTTGTAATAATTTATTTTACTAAATAGACTGCCTCACTCACTCACTTCAGGCTATTACCCTCTATGCTTCAGGCTCAGCCGCCGTCGTGAGTGGATACTGTATCGATTGTTTGCAGCGGCTCGTGCTCAAAAGATCGCTGTAAAAATACAAATATTCGAAAACCAAATTTATAACATATGATTATTATTATTATCACAGATTTTATTACAATATTTTAAAAGCACAGAATAAATAATAGTACTACGTACTAATAGTAAGTAGGATTTATATATAAATATACTTAAATACGTCTTAGACTTTACACTTTTGGATTTTCAAACTTTTTAAATTGAAGTTTGACATAAAATTATCGGAAAATTGGAAGTATAATAATAAGCTCATTAGTGAAAACTTGTGTATATTTAAACTACTTTAAAAACTTTAAACACTTAAGGCATTTACAATTGGATTTACAATAGTTTTATTTTTAATATACCATCATCAAGTCCAGGAACCTTGGTTATTTTCTACTAGTTTTTGCGTTTCCTTAAACATGTGTTATAATGTTTTCATTAGATCTAGATGAGTATTGCAGAGATTATGAAATGAGATAATTCAAAATTTTAAGCCACAGGTATCTGAGGATGATGAGTAATTTTCATCGGATTCAGTTGACACTATTACCTATCAGATTTTGCCTCAGAAACGAAGGAGGAGGCATTTTGCTATTTGGTATTTATCAGACAGTGAGCCTGAAAACACATATGTATGTGCCTAGACAAAAAAGAAGACACAGTTGACTGAAACTTTTTAAGCACGCTACCTCTACTAATGCTTTAAATTATCCACAAGCGATGATGAAACATGCTTTAACATTATAGCTTCCATATCTTGAGACATAATTGACCATGTTATTTTAAAGTTGGAAAACTTCAAACCTAAAGTATAAAAACATGTATTTATATTTAAATTTATATTCATCATTTGATAGTGAAGAAGAAGGCCGGGTCTTACAGAATGTTAATGTTAATTAGCAACAGTGCTTTCAAATCCTTAAATAGTGGCTAAGTCTCACATGTGAACTATAACGCAAGAAGTTCCATTAATTTTGTCTTATTTTGAAACTTTAAAGACTACAAAAATGATTGTCTCTTCCTGTTGTCAGAATGATAATATTTTTTGAATGATGAATTTTGATGAATTAATATATTTTATCATGCGAGTATATGACTTTCAATAAATACTACTTGGACTCCCTATGTTAAAAAAATTCTGTTCTATTCTCTTCTATTCCTTTTAAGCACAACAGTGGGTGCACCACTGTCTAGAGCTAAAAATATATGTAAAAGAGGTACCAACCCAATGGAATCTAAGGCAGATAAGTAAATTAAACACCTAGAATATTTTAAATAAGTTTACTTATTTTTAGATGGTGACTGACGCGTTATGAGATAATTAAAATTAAATCTTAACAATAACTTCAATATAAAATTTAATCTTAATATAATACGCTAAATACGCTCATCACCCCTTTGAAGAGTAAACGTTCCATATTTTCAAAGCGGCAACCATAATTATTTTAACTGTTTGTTCTTGTAAGCTTGAATCAACTTTATTGAATTTAATATTTTTGTTAGAAGGTGTCTGCAATAATTACGCAATTTATTTTTAAATTAAATAATAAAATCCTTTTCCGTATTTTAAAGAAAATACCTACCGAAACATTTCATAACTTAAATTGTATACTGTGCATATTATCGTGTAAAAAAGAGCAATTTAATTTTAAAATAGTAAAATTTATCTTTAATTTTACTATTTGATTCCCAACGTCAAGAATCAAAACAGTAAAATTAAACGCGATAAGATCCGTTAAAATAGTTTTATTCAATGTGTAGTGTTCGCGTAAATATAAGAAATCATTAAGAGAAATTTAAGGTCAATATGTTAAGAATATTTTTATAAATAAGAGCGATTAAAAGTAATAGTCATTAAAAATTTAGCCACCATCTTTACAGTTATAAAGGGTCATTTCTTTCGATAATTTATACGGATTTCATCATGAAATTTCGTAAGAAGTGACATAATTAGCAAATGGTATGACATTTAGAACATCTTATGAAGGAGTATGGCGTGACTATGTCGAAAATAAAGCTTCAACACAACAATGTCATTCTATTCCTGTACAAGTCTCGAGAGATGCCAAAAAGTACTCTTGCTCTACAAAGCAAAGTGATGTTTGTGTAGTCATCTCATTCATCATCATATTATATATTGAAGTGACATTATCATGTCAGCATCCGCTATTCGGATACTGTCATGAACCACTCCTAACACAAGCATCTTTAGCTTACCAGGAGTGGTTAAAGATAATATTAGTAATGTTAGTAGCATTGCTAGTATAAAAATAAATATTCTCCGTATTATAAAATTACGACATATTTTACTATAACGAGATACGTTATCTTAGTTCTCAGGGGAGATACCGCGTTTACATTTTAATGCTCAATCAATGATAAATGTAGTCTATGGCCATGGATCAAATAATTCATATAAGCAATAGTCTAGTATAGAAGTTCACTTTTAATCCGTATGAATGTTGGTTACAACGGTATAAATTTAGGAATGCTCTTTGTTTAATGCGTTAACGACAAAAGTTGGCGTGAACTCCGGTGAAACAGTGTTGTGCTTGTTTGGTTATTGTTACCTGGCTCACGGCAAAACTTTTGTTTGCTAGCGTGGAAGCGTAACATTGACTTTATCTTCCATAAGCTTTAGAAGCAAATGTGTATATGACGCCATTGTTTTAAACATACGTATTAGCTCGACCAATTAACGATGAGGAGAGCCGAACAACAACCAAGGGAGGTAATTACGACAAAGTTTTGTTATTTTAAAACGGACCCATATCTAGTAGATTTTGTAGAGGCTAATGAAGATACACATTCAAATACAACTAAATATAGCTGTTTTAGCGTAATAAAATCCGTGTTTTCTCAGCTCTTTTTGGTCTCATTTTTGGGGCGATGTAATCATAAGTAAGTTCCACAAGCATACAGATATAACAGAAATTAATTTTTTGAAGGAGGACGATGAATAGACTAGAGTAAAAAGAGAAAGATTGTTGAAATGGTTTTCAATATTCGAAAGGCATTAGTGTTACTTTAATTTTGCGATGATTATCATTCCGAAATGTGAGAAAGTTTCCATGTGATAGCTTGAGCTCTCCGTATTATGCGATCTTATAATAAGCACGGGTCATGACTAGACGTACCAACTTGGACGCGGGTAATATCGCGAGACGAGCTAGTCATAAGTACGACGTGAGCATAACACAACATGTGGAATATCTGTACTACACAGACCCGTGAACTTTGAGATTATATTAAAACCGCAGTTATAGGGCAATCAATAAATATATTTCTCACTGCCACATAGGACACTTTGGTAACAACAAAAACATTAAAACTATCTAAACACATCTAAACTTGTTTAACATTTAGAACACGAACTAATTTTTAGAACATTATAGCACGACTTTTTTAAAACATTTAACGACTAGAGAAATATAAACTAAATTTATGATATTTAAGAAAACTAGCTTCGAGAATAAAAAATGAGATTTTTTTACTTTCCTTGGGTCTCAGGAAACGGGATTTATTTATTCATTTTAGTGGCAATACTAACCGGGTCAGAAGCTGACGTAAATGACTAAATCAATTGTGATATTGAAAACTAATAATTTTTATGCAATGATTTGTCTTAACCATATTTGATTAAGGTCTTCTAGAATAGAATATAATATTTTAATTTTGATATCAATTACAACTTATTTTAATTGAAATCATTAAAAAAATCACCTTATTTCATATTATCGACCCTGTTTTTTTATTCATTCAATATAACTTATCAAAAGACAACTGCTGAACATAGACGCCTTATAGTTGCCACGTTGAGTTAAATATTTGCCATAGTTGCAATATTAGATTTAGTAAATCTACTAAACATATACATAATACTATAATAATAATAATAAATAATCAAAAATGTTTCTATTTCTATTTCAATGTTATATCTAAATTAGTGCATTAATTTAGCGTCCAAAGTTTGCTTTTAAAGCGCACTAAAATTCATGAAACAGAAAGTTTAACTTAAAATTGAGTCTTGTTGATACCACCGCTTTTCTTGAAATAACACTAGATGAAAAGTTTTATTGGGGCCCCATATATCTAAACTAGAAGTAGATTTATTTCTGCAGCGTATGCTGTTAAAATATTAAAAGTCGCACTAGCATTGAAACAGCTAGACTAATTTATTTTAGTTATTTCGACAGCATAATGTCGTTTGGTGTTTTGCTATGAGGTCTGCCCATTGTTACCCCTAGTTGCACAAAAACCTCACTGACACATAAATATTATTAGTAAATATTATTTAGTATTGTTTTGCATAAGAGCAATCGATTCAACAAAAATTTAAGAAAATTAATATTCTAACTCTAATCTCTAATTCAACATATAAATTACGAAAATTTTACGTGTGTACAAAAAACATAAGAAGTTTTAAAAAGTAATAAGTGAGACATTCTGTATAAAGCCATGCTGCAGCTATATTATGGTTGTAGCACGAATGGGTCGGCTCGACCGGGGAAGGACCACGCTCTCACAGAATACCAGCGTAAAATAGCGGCTTAATGCTGCTGTGTTTCGTATAGTGAGTGTAGAGAACCGGAGACCCTTTTTACTGGAAATGAGGCATTCCATCGTAGTCCTCAAGGGTGACCAACGCATTTGCATTTTGATTCTTAATCGAAGATAAATGTAGGATGTCTATGGGCCCACTGCATCCACATACCATCAGGTGGTCTGTGTGCTCGTTTGTCACCCCATTCTAATAAAAAAGGAAATAAAAAAAATAAAAAATAAAGAACAGACACAAGATGGTTAAATCAGTTACTCGACTCCACAGAGTCAGTAATTAATTCATGGTGAAATTCTTTTATAACAATATATATATAATGTTTCTCTATAGCCTAGTTCAAAAATATATTAAAGAAAGAATGTATAAAAAGAGTTATTATAGTATTAAGGAATACATGAATGATACAAGCCCCTTGGATTGAGGTGATTTGGCTTCTAATTTGATTTGTGTCGTAGCTTAATTGTACAATCTATAAAAATAAATAAGATTGAAGGGTCTGTTTGTAATGTCAAAATAACATCTTTTTACTAAATGCATATGAAAGTATGTATATACGGTACTTATCACGAAGAATTTTTTTTAATAATTTTCCTCTGTTGTCTGTCTGTCAGTCTGTCTGTCTGTTTGTTCCGGCTAATCTCCGAAATGGCCAGACCGATTTTGACAAGACTTTCATTTATCCTATATCCTATATTGTTCTTGACGGAAAAACTCAATAAGTGTAAACCACTTATTGAGTTTTTCCGTCAAGAACAACGCCGACTCGGGATCCGAAACCAGGACCACATATCCAGCAGTGGTGGTTACAGCACTTTTTACTTCATTTTTGTCTTGGGGAAATCCTCATGGATACTTTCAGCTGCGGGGGCAACAGAAAGGTTATGCCGGACTGCTACCGGCTAAAATCCCACGGTGGTTTCCATCGGCGAATACGAGTTGTTCCGGGATCTCTGTTCTCCGTTGGTCGTCGCCAAATCCACGAGTTAGGTCTGGAAATAGCACCTCATATGACCAAGGTTTTATGGTGCTTACGGCTTCTAGACTAAGGAGGCAGTCAACTAATATAATAGTTACTACGTAAACAGTACAAAACATTTGTTTAACTTATTATAATCCAGTGCTTGACTAAAATTTTACCGCACTGTATTAGCGCAACGAAAACCTATTCACTTGTCTTGAAGACCTCAAATGATTACTAGATTGTCATTGCACTATAGTATACTCAATGAAATTCACTAGCCTGCGCTTACTATTAATTAATAAAGAAAAAAATGTTGAATTGGAATTTTTCTAATAACTTTTCTTTAATATATTATATGTGTTCTATTTTACTCGCGGAGATTCTTTGTATCACTGCCCCATTAAAAGGGCGCAAGGAACTCGGGTCTATTTCCTTATATTTTTGGCTCATGCTGCGAAACAGGTAGTGGTAGATTTTACGTAGCTACTACACGGCAAAGTGCCAAGTTAGTTCTTTCGGCTTTGTCGTAAATACAAAATATATCAATATCATTTACTGTTTACAGCTTTAGTGTAGAAAAACCTCAATAATCTTAGTGTAGGTGAACCGTACGGAAATTATAGGAAGCAAATAGAGAGGGTTCTTCTTATAATGACCTCAAGCCAAGACCTTAGTCGGCTTAGCTCTAATACACCGAATATGTAATGAGCTGTTTGATTATTAATTCATTTAATGTGTGAGTTAAGTGCAATCACATCAAAAGAGCAAATGTAGATCAATATTTAGATTTTTTGTATTAGGATTTGATATTGTAATACTTCGTTTAGTAGCGTTTTGTTGAGCGTATATGTTCCTGATATAGCGGTTAAAAGTTAAAGTTAAAGTCAAACTTATACAGGGTTATTTTGCAATAACCGGCCAAATTTGCAGAGACGGTGCAGAATAAGTAATATAGGCAAACGGCGAAGAAAATTTAATAAAAAAAATCTCATATTCTGTCCTTTCTATCTTTTAAATTCAAAATGCATAGTAATGCATTATTTTAACTGATTTTACTGCGCACGCACACATTTGTAAGGGTCGATCGGTAGGCAAAAACGTTGTTGCCCATAAATCATATTCAATTTGGGATAATTTCAAATAAAAGTTGAAGCCTTATTTATTACGTATCTGAGCTAATTAACTTTCACAACCTTGATACTTATGTGAGATGATATACTGTTATCTACCGGGGGCTATGATGTGTTTTTGGGCTTTTTATAGTTACTACTTACGACACGACACACTTTACGAATAGAATATAATAATTTTTATTCAATCTAGATTACAAGTAATTCTTTTTGAAAGTTTTTTTTTTTACTTTTAGCACTACTACTTTTAGAATGGAATCCCTCTCGTACTGCATAGTGATTACGGTTATCAAAACGGATATTTATACGTATTGAAAATTATAAAAACTTGAATGTACAGATAGCGTGGCAACAAATCCATTTAAACTTAATGCCAACAGACGTTCTTTGATTCTTTACATGTGATGTCTTTATTAAGTGGTAGTTTACTAGGTGGATTACTTTCTTGTCTAGGAGTCCGTCTGTATAGGTACCACCATCTTACTAATTTCTGCCACCAAACAGCAGTGCTTTCACTACAGTAACCTGGTCTGAAGGGTATAATTATAGAGTGTGAGGCATTCCATCTTATTCCTCAGAGTTGACATCTGTAGTCTTTTTCTTTTGGAGTTGACTGCAGGCGTCCATGTACTGCAGTAGCCATCTACTCAAGTGGACTGCAATCTCGTTTATCACTTCAGTTTTATATAAAAAAGTGTAGATGCGGTTGCTTACGAAAAAACTTCTGTGACGATTAATAAAATTAAATCCATACCCAAGCATACCACTGCAAGACTTCAAGATACTGTAAGCTCATTCTGCTTAGATCGGACCAAAAATTAATATTTAAAAAACTGAAGGTAGCCGGGCTAACTATGACATTGGGACGTCAAACACCTCATTCCCGCCCGTGACCATGGGTGCTATAAAGCACCCGAAACTTCGGGAATTAAAAAGTTAAATTAAACGCGATAAAATCCGTAAAAATTAGTTTCATTTAATATCAATTTTTTTTTCATATTCTTCCATTGTCATCCGATTTTGAGATATGTTCAAAATTTCAAGTCTCTATGTGATCAAGAAGTTGGTTTAAAACTCAATAATAAATTCGACCCGAACAGACATGCAGGTAATAAAATACAATATAATTTCATCCACTTTAGCTTCTATCATGTTGGTTACAATTTAATTTAAAAAATATGAAAATCTAAACATCGCCATCTACCCTCCATTTCTAACGTCTCATTACTCTGTAAGAAAATATACGTTTTCAACGCACGCAGCCGTGTTGATTTTAATTGGAGTCATGCGATTTGTCAGCTCCGTGTGCCGAGGTTCATAAGATGACGATAGAGCATGACTTTGCTTCAAAGTATTTTTACCCTTATGTCTGAACAAAATACTAGTAAAAAAACTATTCACTTATTTTATCTCAGTTCTCACTGTTGATTAAGTTACTAAGTGTCTATAACTATCACATATACTGTGTACACGCTTGAAAATCTTATTTGTTTATGTGCTTAGTTATTTATTTGTAAAATTTTGTTTGTATTTGTGTGGGAAGGGCTCTCGTGTGATTATACATAGGATAAATTCATCAATTCATTTCATCCTATATTTAAAAGAGGATGTTCTGAATGACTGACACATCTACCAACTCATAGCCCAAACCGCTTGATGTAGAAATCTGCAATTTTGACAGTTGCTGCCTTTTATGATGTAGACATCCACTAAGAAAGAATTTTTGAAAATTTTACCCCTAAGAGGGTGAAATAGGGTGTTACAGTTTGTATGAAACTTTTTATTTCAAGAGGCGATTGACTCGAAACTTTCTGAAAGCGCTCAGTAAATAAAATAAAGTAGAAAAAAAGTACTTTGCGGTTTTTCGATACCACATATTACTCAGAGGTTTACTCATTAATGCGATGCAGCGGACATTTTCTTGCTCTCTGAGAAAGGAGAGGAGACCTGCGCCCAGCTGTGGGACGTATAAAGGCAGTAACTTTACTTTTTTCTTTAAACAAGTGTTGAAACGTATTTAATGATAAAATATACAAGAAAATGCTATTAAAATTCATAAATCATACATATAAGTAACTAGCGATCCACCCCGGCTTCGCACGGGTGATTTCTGGATCTCGAAAACAGCGCTACTGGGTCCAATTGTGAATCTAAACTATTCATTCTAACCAACTTAAACACACACAAAAATCATTTTATTAGAATCAGTCCAGCGGTTTAGGAGGAGTGGCAAACACACGTACAGAAGAATTATATTTATAGAGGTAATATATGAAATGTAAAAATCAATTCTGAAGTGTGATCAGTCTCGCAGCCAGCTATTGTGGCTACAAACAAGTCACTCGCTTCAATGTCAACGACACGACGCCTTCAAGATACTGTTGCATCAACTAATGAAAATGCATTTCAGACTTTTATGAGCGTCTTGTCAGTGTTACTCGCTACTTACGAAAGTCAAGAAATTTCAACCCTGGGCTATTTTTTTTAAATTATTATCAAGTTCTTAGTAATTGATATCGACCCTAACTAGCTTCAGTGTCAATGACACGACGACGCCTTCAAGACGTTCTCAAATACTGTTGCGTCAAATAAGGAAAATGCATTTCAGACTTTTACGAGCGCCTTGTCAGTATTTCTCGCCACTTACGAAAGTCAAGAAATTTCAACCCTGGCCTAGTTTACTATTAAGTTCTTAATAAGAGATATCGACCCCTAACTATATCGAACCCATGGAAGAATAGAATAGAATATAATATTTTTTTATTCTATGTAGATTGCATGTGTGACTCATTTTTTACCTTCACCCTTGGTTCCGAAAAAACCTCTGTCATGCCAAGAAGGTACAATATCTCTAAAAAACTCAAATTAAAATTATAGCATTGTTTTATAAAAGTAATGGTGAAAAATCTGATGTTAAGTGGTGATTCATAATAAAGGCCTCCCCCATAAATTGCCTCATAGAGGGAATTTTACTAAGGCTCCTACGCTTGGCAGGCTGGTTGGCAACCGTAGTTTTTTATTGTTTTGAGTTGTTTTCAGAAAGATGCTGTTGCCCATCCTCTGTTTCTGTTTCCCTCTGTCGCCTCTTATGACACCCACGGACGATATGGGTTAGTTAATATTCTTACAACTCCACTACACGATTTAACCGCTAAACCTATGTTAACGATAGATACCTATATTAATGCTAAATTAAGAATCAAAATCCAGACGCGTTATGTCCACTTAGCTGGAATGCTTCGTCACCAGTAAAAAGGGTATCTGGTTCTCTCCACTCTTAAAAAATTATTTAAAGGAGTAATGGTAAAATACTCAAACACTACTCAATTTTAGATGTCGTTAAGTCTCGTGGTGTCACAGTCAGTTTGACTTAACGCAATAGAGACAGCACAAGATTTAACAGTATTTTAAAATGTAGCATCATTTGAGTATTTGAGCATCAGTGTGACTAACGAGCACAAAGTTACCTCATGGTATGTGGATTTTGGTCCATATACACCTGTTTTAACTATCCTCAATTAAGAATTAAAAATGCAGATGCGTTGTAACTCCTGAGTACTAAGACTGAATGTCTCGTTACTTGTTAAAGGGGTCGCATAGTTACAAATATTTAATTAGTACTTTCCTTGACTTGGTCAATTTGAACAAATCCTACCCAAGACATTGAGTTTTTTAACATTTTTTATGGAAAACGAGGCAACATATAAACAAACGGATCACCTGGTGGTAAGTGACCACCTGCGCCCATGAACCTTAACACCAGATTAATAGCAGGTGCGTAGCCGATCTTTTAAAAAGGAATAGCCATAAATAAGAATGGGCTCTTTTCTTTTCTCTCTTTTATTATTAAAATCTATTCATAACTAATATCATACAAGGGTTACAGTTATTCATATGGTCTGAATATTTTGTAAGAGCCTCGTAAAAGTATTATTAGGGATTAAGGACCGTCTGCTTACGTATTCCATTGAAATTGAGAGTCCATGCAAATATAGCTAGACCCAATACATAATTTGACTTATAACTTATTAGCCATTGGAATACCAATGCAAAATGCAGCTATATTAGTAGTAAGATGTAGCACGAATGGGTCGGCTCGACCGGAAAAGGACCACGCTCTCACAGAACACCAGTGTAAAATAGCAGCTTAACGCTGCTGTGTTTCGTATGGTGAGTGTAGAGACCCGTAGACCCTTTTTACTGGAATCGAGGCATTCCATCTTAGTCCTCACGGGTGACAACGCATCTGCATTTTGATTCGTAATTGAGGACAAATATAGATGTCTATGGGCCGCAGCAACCACTTACCATCAGTTGGAATGTGTGCTATTTTATCACCCTTATCCTATAAAAAAATTGCTCTCCTTAAAACTCTTATCTAGAAACAAAACGTCAAAGTGGTGTTAATATCAGAAACACACTTAAGACCAATAGAGCTTCAAAATCACCACCTACTTTATTTACCGTCGGGATGAAACCTCTTTCACCACTTGTTTTGCAGACCGTAAGATTACGGTACTGGTAAAGTCGTAATATCGCCCATCAACTCATCTTATCAGTATATTTGAAGAGCTTAAACTAATGAACACGAGTTTAGAGCTCTACGTCACAGGTCGTGGGCCGAATCAAGAGCCTATATTTATTTGTACAATAAGTATACCATTTTAATTTATTCGCGGATTAAAAACCGGAAAAGTCAGAACAATGGCTGCTGAGCCAGTTAATATACTACAACTCTTTATACAGTTTTGACGATTCTGTAGTCTAGTTGTCGACAAATGTAAGTGCAAAGTGACAAGGCAATCCTTGCAGCGAGTCGAGAAGAAGACAAGTAATCTGGCGAGCAGTAAGGCTCAGAGTCGTGCCAAATACTGTAGCGCAGAGATCAGCTTGAAAGAACAGGAAGCATTATTAAAGTGCTGCGATGAACCTTGTAAAGCGTGCAGGATCTGAAGACTGCAGACAATATCTGCTCGAGAGCGACTGTATTTCAGGACAATGACGAAAGCTTGAAAGTTGAGGTTTCTCAAGGTTGCATGTTGTGTGAATCACGTCGGGATCACCAGAGATCAGAAGATCACGTGGAAAGAAAAGGTGAGATCTCCCACCAGGCAAGGTGTTCAGTCTAGGGAGCGGCCAACGCTCCGTGTGTGACTATTCTATATATAGCGCAGTAATTTGAAACTTTGATAGCGTGATTTAGCTTCGATGTCTTTCGCTTGTAGCGTAACGACAGCGCCAAACAGTCATTGTTAAGTAAAAAAATGAGCTTGGCATAAAGTCAGTTCACTTGTAAGGCATCGTTATTTTGGTTAACCTTTGATTGGGCTGAGCTTTCTTTGGGCATTCAATGGAATGTCAACGTTTAAAATGTAAATAGCGCGCCGACCGATTTACCGCCTGATTGAACTATCGAGCTGCTACATATATTGCCCATGAATGAATGACTGACTCTGTGCAGTCGAGTGAATGGCATTGCTAACTTGTGTTAGTTGTTTTGGATTCACTCCTTAAGAATCGATTTACTTATATAGTTCGCGGTGCACACAAATTAAAGCGAGCTATGGAAGACTATTCTTGGAGTTTCTCTGCATGCTATGTATGACATACAAATGATTATATCCGTAGTAGAACCAGAGAAATCGACATGTCCAACTGATTAGTAAGCTGGAGTAGCAATGGGCGGCCATGTAGCGAAGAACAGACAACAGCAGGGGAGGCCTATGTTCAGCAACGGACTTCTAAAGGGCAATGATGATTATAGCCCCCAGAAGATGATGATGATGATGACACAAATTATATGGGATCGTTATGTTGCCCATCTGCGCCACGCATCCGCGTATCTTTGTCTGAACGCATATAAAGATGGCGATAATGTTTGAATTTATTTATTCGTTGAAAGTTATTAGTTAAAATATAACTAATAATATTTAAGTTGGTTTTTATTCAAATAGAATGCTACTAAGTTGATATTGTTATGTAATGATAGTTTCAACGAGTTGAATGATTATCTTTTAAAGATAAACCAATAAGTTCACTCTATTTGAAAAATAATTCGTTATCTAGTTATAAATAAATAACAAGCGCGTTTTGATACTTTATATATATACAGCTCATGGGATGCCTTGACTGGGGAAGGACCACGCTCTTACAGTATACCCATGTGAAATAGCAGCTTAATTCTGCTATGTTTAGTATGGTTAGTGTAGAGAATCGGAGACCCTTTTTACTAATAACAAGGCTTTATATCTTAGCCCTCTGGACCGCACATATATTTTGATTCATAATCGAGGATAGACGTAGGACCAGCGGACTTCTTTATCTTTTTCACCTACTTCTTATCTCTGCATCACCCCAAAGGTAGACTGGTAGAAAATATCTTAGGCATTAAATCCGCCTATATACCATGTGTGTATATAAAGTTTTAAATAAATAAATATAATAAATTCATTATGCCGTGAAACAACTCTGTGTTTCAAGATCATTATAGAATTGTTTGTTGTGTTAAAGTCGGGTGCAATTGGCATGTGAGACTTCAAATTTAAAAGCTTTTGTGATGGGACAAAGAGTGCGATATACGCGCAATACAAAACACTTCAGAGGCTCTTTGATTTCAAATACTTTTTAAAACGTGTTCGCAAGTGAACCAATAATTCTTGGATAAAGGTTATATAGATTTATATAGAAAATCAAATGTTTTTACATAGTTATATGCGTGTATCCCATTGGATGGGCCTAACAAGTTTGCTTACATCTAAATAAAGGATTTTCTGATAATGTCTTATTTTTCTGATTTTGGTTTTTCTGATTTGATTTCTGCTTAGATAAACGCACATAAAATCGCATACTTACTAAGGAATATCACAAGCTCAAAAATATCATCTCAATTGTAAAATTAATAAATTCTTCTATTTTTTCCCCGCACTCTTCTGGGTGGAATCCCTAAATTTATATGGGAGCACTCCTGAAATATAAACCTATTCAATAAAAAAGAATCATTAAAGTCCGTTCTCAGTTGACGAAAATATCGCGTAACATACACACAAAACACAACATTCAATCGAGTGAAAAGCCTTCTGGCCCCGGCTCTGACAGCTAACTCGTATCGTTCGATGTTCTGGGCGGTGAGAACCGCCCAGGGACGCGGGTGTACGGCGTGTACGCGGTGTGGAGGGGCGTGCGTCGCGCCCGTCTGCGGACTCGCTGCGTCCCATCCGTTGTTGTTCTAACTGGGTTTGTGGCTCTATGTGAGTGTGTAGTGTTTGTGTGTGACTGACTGGCGACATTTCGGTCATCGGCATCTAGCGCAACGGGGGGTTCGATTAGAAAGTTACGGGGCCTCCGGAGGCTGTCCGTAACGTTCGAAGCCGGAGCGTAAGTAGCTGCGTTTACCACTAGCGAGTTTGATGTCTGGCCCTCTAAGTAGCGCTGACACATTTTCTTGAAATACTCAGAGATCGTCGGAAGTTGACAATCTCTGTGTAAGTCGGAGTTTCGCTGGTACCATCGAGCTTCGGTGGCTATGCAGAAGCGCGAACACGCTTGCGTAAGACATGATTGGTCTTACACGCTTTATATAGATGGAGCTTGTGTCTTAAGGACAGTTTGCTCTTGTAGTTAACTAGCGGATGGAGGCGACTAGTGACGAATTTTGCACGGTTTCATACATCGCAAATGTGCTTGAATATCATACCTTGGTCAGATGTAACTAGGTATTTGGCCGTTGGTTGCCAGGGATCTGGCGGCCGTACAGGGTGATCGTACCTAACGCTTTTTGAGTTTTTTTGTAAGTGGAGATACATTGAAAGCGTATTGCTACACTTTCTCAGGTTCACTTCCATTCTCCATAAGCGGAACCAATCGCCTGGGCGGTTGACTGCTGTTTGGAGCATCTTGGTGAGTATCTTTTATTGGGATGTGCGACGAAAACAGCCGTATCATCTGCGAAAGAGCATTATTTACTACTGGGTCCCTCGGGATGTCACTCGTGAGAGTGTGAAGAGTAGTGGGGAGGACGGAGCCTTGTGGAACTCCAGCCTTAAGAGGATGCTTTGGAACAGTAACCTCTATTCGAGGCGAAAGTGGCAATTGGCAGAAAGGCTCTGATGGTGTGGATGAGCCTATCAGGCACGTTAAGTTTATACAGCTTGTAAAGCAAGCCATCGTGCCAGACTTTGTCAAACGCTTTTGCGACATCGAGGAGGGCACCGGTTATGGCGGTTCGTTGACTCCTGTGAGAGGTCGAATCCTTTCAAAATGTATTCTGTGAGGCGATTCAACTGGTCGGTGCACAATTGTTCGGGTCTGAAGCCGAACTGCTCGGCTGGAAGAAATTTGTTGATGAAGACGTGTTTACGAAGGCGATTCGATATGAGTCGCTCGAAAACTTTCCCAGTGTACTGAGGAGACTAATTGGTCTGTAGCTGGAGACTAAGTTGCGCGGTTTTCCGGTTTCCGGGATTCCTATTACGTCTGCCTCTTTCCATGCATCCAGGAAGGAGCATCTGGAAAGAAGAGCGTTGAATATGCCTAATAGGAGGCATACTAGCGGCGCGGAGATTTCAGTACACTGTTGCTAATGCCATCGAGGCCAGGTGGTGACTTCTTTTAAGCTTTAATTACTTCTGTGACGTTGACATTCACAGGTTCTGGGGGTCCCCACAGGTGGAAGTGCAGACTTGCAGCAGACTTCCGCTTCGACCTCTGCAAGGTGAGCGGATCTGTGGGTTCGCAAGAGGGAGTATATTTGCTCTCTAAACTGTCAGCGAGGCATTCGGTCTTTCGGAGTCGTCAAAGGCGAGATCAGGGATATATGTTGTTTCTACAAGGCATACATTTCCATCCTTAATAAGTTCTTAATTAAATAAACAAAAATCTAAAAATTGTCTACCATAATTTTTAGGGTTTCTAAAATTGTGTACAATACCAATATGTGTATACCAACCTTTAAAATCTAAATTAAATACACAGACATTCGTTTACAGATGTTTTATCTGTCAAAACTTTTAACCAGTTCGTTAAAATTTTCACAAAATTCACAATTAATTTTACCAACATTCGGATAGTTTATCGGATAAATTATTCCAGTCTTTTAGCAATAACGAAGGTTGAAATTGATGAAATAAGTTAAATATCATTTGTTAGATTTAACCGCAACAAAATTTTAATAAACTCTCCAGAAAGTTTGTTTGTAGTTCTAACTACAAAAGTAACATGTGCCTACGCTATATTTAAAATAATAGAGTCAGCCATTATTTTGCAGAAATTTACTTTATTTGTATAAGAAAATTATTCGGCTAAATCTTTGTAATTGTAGTGTTTATCAACAACAACACCACTAACACTACCGCTAACCGCTATTTGTGGGAGGGAGAATGGTAGGAGGAGAGGCTAGTTAATATACGCAATTTACTTTGCACCATTTTACTTTTGCACGCGATCTTCCATATTGATAAAATATAATTTAGGGTGCAGGATTTTGTATGTTATCGTCATGAATAAATGTATCATATATCTTAGAGATATGCCTAATAAAGTAATAATAATAACAAAACAATATTTACTTGTATCGCTGTGGCTGAAATTTGACCAATGCTAATGTGACGAAAAATCGCAAGTATTTGTTTGAATAACTTTTTAGTAACCTTTTTCCATGAAGGGAAGGCAAGGAATCTTAGCTTATACAGCTATGAACGTGACCAAAATGTATTCATTTAATTAGTGAAAGCATTTTGTATGAAAAAATAATGTTGTATGTTTATTGTACCTTTGGCGGCAACATACCCACATGATATTTAGTGCACAAATGTGGTACCGAAATCTTTCATGATTTATATAGTTTCATTCCTTTTCACCGTGAAAACGCTCAAATTATCATTACTATAAATCAACTTAAGTAGGTTTGAAAGGAACTTAATAATGTTATCATTATGTTCCGTTATACAATGAACTTTAAATCAACTTCATTTACGACTAAAACAACAAATAAATTGTTCAACACGCGAAGTTGAACAAAAGTTTGGATCAGACCAACTGAACGTGGGCTCAGTATGACTTCTAACTCCAAACAATACCATAACAATACACAATTGAATGGCGCTGACCTTTATTCCACTGACATATACTCAAAAAATAGTTACCTAGCCTGTGGAAACATACGCGCTGGCGTTTATCTATAAAATTAAGTTTAAGCGATGATTTATCATATGCTTGGTGTTAAACGAAAACGTTGTAGAGAAATCTTCATGTTTGAAATAATAAGATAATTTATTCAAGACGTCCATCAATTCGCACTGAAACAGCTCGGCGAACTCTATCCCACTCCACAACCCTATCAGATAGCGAGTGGAATCACAGGGACTAGTTGTGGAACTTATTAAGGATGGAAATGTATTCCTTAGAAACAACATATATCCTGATCTCGCCTTTGACGACTCCGAAAGACCGAATGCCTCGCGACAGTTTAGAAAGCAAATATACTCCTCTTGCGAACCCACAGATCCCGCTCACCTTGCAGAGGTCGAAGCGGAAGTCAAGTAAAGTCACCCACCTGTGGGCGACCCCTAGAACCTGTGAATGTCAACGAAGTCACAGAAGTAATTAAGCCTTAAAAAGAAGTCACCACCTGGCCTCGATGGCATTAGCAACAGTGTTGAAATCTCTCTCCCGCCGCTAGTATGCCTCCTATTAGGCATATTCAACGCTCTTCTTTCAGATGCTCCTTCCTGGATGCATGGAAAGAGGCAGACGTAATAGGAATCCCGAAACCGGGAAAACCGCGCAACAGTCTCCAGCTACAGACCAATTAGTCTCCTCAGTACACTGGGAAAGTTTTCGAGCGACTCATATCGAATCGCCTTCGTAAACGTCTTCATCAACAAATTTCTTCCAGCCGAGCAGTTCGGCTTCAGACCCGAACAATTGTACCGACCAGTTGAATCGCCTCACAGAATACATTTGAAAGGTTCGACCTCTCACAAGGAGTCAACGAACCATACATAACCGGTGCCCTCTTCCTCGATGTCGCAAAAGCGTTTGACAAAGTCTGGCACGATGGCTTGCTTTAAAGCTGTATAAACAACGTGCCTGATAGGCTCATCCACCATCAGAGCCTTTCTTGCCAATTGCCACTTTCGCTCTCGAATAGAGGTTACTCGTTCTACAAAGCATCCTCTTAAGGCTGGAGTTCTGGCTCCGTCCTCTCCCACTACTCTTCACACTCTTCACGAGTGACATCCCGAGGGACCCAGTAGTAAATAATGCTCTTTCGCAGATGATACGGCTGTTTTCGTCGCACATCCCAATAAAGATACCTCACAAGATGCTCCAAACAGCAGTCAACCGCCTGGGCGATTGGTTCCGCTTATGGAGAATGGAAGTGAATCCTGAAAGTGTAGCAATACGCTTTCAATGTATCTCCACTTACAAAAACTCAAAAAGCGTTAGGTACGATCACCCTGTACGGCCGCCAGATCCGGCAACCAACGGCCAAATACCTAGGGTTACATTCGACCAAGGTATGATCGCAGCACATTGCGATGTATGAAACCGTGCAAAATTCGTCACTAGTCGCCTCCATCCGCTAGTTAACCACAAGAGCAAACTGTCCCAAGACACAGCTCCATCTATACAAAGCGTGCGTAAGACCAATCATGTCTTACGCAAGCGTAGTGTTCGCTTCGCATAGCCACCGAAGCTCGATGGTACCACGAAACTCCGACTTACACAGAGTTGTCAACTTCCGACGATCTCTGAGTATTTCGAAAATGTGTCAGCGCGCGCTACTTCTAGAGGCCGAGACACATCCAACTCGCTAGTGGTAAACGCAGCTACTTACGCTCCGGCTTCGAATGTTACGGATAGCCTCCAGGCCCTGCTTTCTAATCGAACCCCCATTGCGCTAGATGCCGACGACCGAAATGTCGCCAGCCAGTCACACAAACACTACACACTCACATGAACCACAAACTCAGTTAGAACAACAACGGATGGGACGCAGCGAGTCCCAGACGGGCGCGCACACCTCCACACCGCGTACACGCCGTACACCCGCGCGTCTGGGCGGTTCTCACCGCCCAGAACATCGAACGATACGAGTTAGCTGTCAGAGCCGGGGCCAGAAGGCTTTTCACTCGATTGAATGTTGTTTTTTGTATGTATGTTACGCGATATTTTCGTCGAATGTGAACTGACTTTAATGATTCCTTTTTATTGAATAGGTTTATATTTCAGGAGTACTCCCATATACATTTGGGGATTCAGCCCCGAAGAGTGCGGGAAAAAAGGAAATGAATTTATTAATGTTACAATTAAGACGATATTTTTGAGCTTGTGATATTCCTTAGTAATTATGTGATTTTATGTGAGTTTATCTAAGCAGTAATAAAATCAGATAAACCAAAATCAGAAAAATAAGAATTCATTATCAGAAAAATCCTTTATTTAGATGTAAGCAACCTTGTTAGTCCCATCCAATGGGATACACGCATATAACTACGTAAAAACATTTGATTTTCTACATAAATCTATATAACCTTTATCCAAGAATTATTGGTTCACTTGCGAACGCGCTTTGAAAAGTATTTGGAATCAAAGAGCCTCTGAAGTGTCTTGTATTGCGTATATCGCTCTTTGTCCAATCACAGCTTTTCCTTTTGAAGTCTCACATGCGTTTGCACGACTTTAACACAACAAACAATTCCTATAATGATCTTGAAACACAGTTGTTTCGGCGGCATAATGAATTTATTATATTTATTTATTTAAAACTTTATATACACACATGGTATAGGCGGATTTAATGCCTAGAGATATTTTCTACCAGTCTACCTTGGGGTGATGCAGAGATAAAAGTAGGTGAAAAAAGATAAAGAAGTCCGCTGGTCCTACGTCTATCCTCGATTATGAATCAAAATATATGTGCGGTCCAGAGCTAAGATATAAAGCCTTGTTATCAGTAAAAGGGTTCCGATTCTCACTAACCATACTAAACATAGCAGAATTAAGCTGCTATTTCACATGGGTATACTGTAAGAGCGTGGTCCTTCCCAGTCAAGGCATCCCATGCAGCCTGTATATATTATAAAGTATCAAAACGCGCTTGTTATTTTTTATAACTAGATAACGAATTATTTTTCAAATAGAGTGAACTTATTGGTTTATCTTTAAAAGATAATCATTCAACTCGTTGAAACTATCATTACATAACAATATCAACTTAGTAGCATTCTATTTGAATAAAAACCAACTAAAATATTATTAGTTATATTTTTAACTAATAACTTTCAACGAATAAATAAATTCAAACATTATCGCCATCTTTATATGCGTTCAGACAAAGATACGCTGATGCGTGGCGCAGATGGGCAACATAACGATCCCCATATAATTTGTGTCATCATCATCATCTTCTAAGGGCTATAATCATCATTGCCCTTAGAAGTCCGTTACTGAACATAGGCCTCTGGTTGTCTGTTCTTCGAGCTACATGGCCGGCCCATTGCTACTCCAGCTTACTAATCAGTTGGACATGTCGATTTCTCTGGTTCTACTACGGATATAATCATTTCTAAGTATGTCATACTTAGCATGCAGAAAACTCAAGAATAGCCCTCTCCATAGCTCGCTTTAATTTGTGTACCGCAGAACTATAAAAGTAAATCGATTCTTAAGGGTGAATCAAAAACAACTAACACAAGCTAGCAATGCCATTCACTCGACTGCAGGAGTCAGTCATTCATTCATGGGGCAATATGTTATGTAGCAGCTCGATAGTTCAATCAGGCGGTAAATCGGTCGGCGCGCTATTTACATTTTAAACGTTGACATTCCATTGAATGCCTAAGAAAGCTCAGCCCAATCAAAGGGTTAACCAAAATAACGATGCCTTACAAGTGAACTGACTTTATGTTGCCAAGCTCATTTTTTACTTAACAATGACTGTTTGGCGTGCTGTCGTTACGCTACAAGCGAAAGACATCGACCTAAATCACGCTATCAAAGTTTCAAATTACTGCTATATATAGAATAGCTCTATACTAACACACGGAGCGTTGGCCGCTCCCTAGGCTGAACATCTTGCCTGGTGGGAGATCTCTTTTCTTTCCACGTGATCTTCTGATCTCTAGTAGTCTGACGTGATTCACACAATGATACGGCTCATTGTGTGAATCACGTCAGGGCAATAATATCAAATATGGACATTGTTAACTGCGATTTCGACCCTTGTCGACATTAAATAAACACCAGTTGTAAACAATAGTTAACCTGGGAGCTGTTGTGGAAATTCAAACGCGGTCTTTATTAATTTATTTGAGCCAGATGGTCCGCCGCACAATTCGAATTGAAACTCAGGTTTTAGAATATTAAACATTTTGGGCTGTTAGTTAAAAAAATTGGGTACAATTATACTAAGAGAATCGTGGTAGCGCGTGGAAAAAGCGCTTCGCATTTCACAGTATGCAAGCAACCCGGGTTCGATCCACGCCGGCACAAATTAAATTATACATTGGCAGAGCCATGCAGCAGCTCTGGCTCCGATAATTTTACTGTGGTTTAATTTGGCTTATTAACAATTTAATTGATATTTAATTGATCCGTTACGACAAAAGGTTGGCGCATGTCATACGAGGACGGCAACTTTTTTAAATTGATTTTCACAATTGGGCACTAAGTTGATTTCGAAATACGCCTTTCAATTAGCTTTTAAGGTCGTGCAATTTGACACCTTTTCATTTATTCCACTGTTCATGTTGTTTGTAACATATACAGCGTCGGTGTATATGTCCGTTATTTTACGATGTTATTTGTGATTTACGGCCAAAATAGGACGTTGAGAACAAGCTTCGTCAACTACAGCCGCAATGGCCATGAGCGGAAATTTTTATCATTGCCATTGAGGCGGAGAGCGATGGCTGCATATACGTAATGCTTGTAACATGTTACTGCGGGGCACTGATAAGCACCAACTTTAAAGCCCCTTTAGTTTCTTATGGAACATGCTAGAGTTACCATGAGTCTATATACAATTATGAATATATATTATTGTAAAACAATCTTTAAAAAATTATTTATTTATGCTTTATTTGCACACTAAGTACAAAAGGCGGACTTCATGTAACAGGACATTCTCTACCAGTCTAGCTCCAGGCTAAGCAGATAAGATATTGTGGGAGCAAAGTGCAAACAGCCAAGTTAAAAATATCTGTCTACATAATATTACCATAACTACTACTACATACTAAGATTCATCATCATCATCATTACAGCCTTTCACAAGTCCACTACTGAACATAGGCCTCCCCAAGGAATGCCACAAAGCACGGTCCCGAGCCACCTACATCCATTGACTTCCTGCATGTCTTACCAGGTCGTCACTCCATCTAATGGTGGACGCCCTACACTTCGCCTGTCTGTACGAGGCTACCACTCGAGAACCTTTCTACCCATCGGTTGTCGGTTCTTCGAGCTATATGGCGGCCCATTGCCACTTCAGCATACTAATTATTTGGGCTATGTCAGTTACTCTGGTTCTACTGCGGATATCCTCGTTTTAAGTCTATCACGCAGTGAAACGCCGAGCATAACACTCTCCATAGCTCGCTGAGCGACTTGAGCTTCCTCATACGGCCAGTAGTGAAGGACCAGGTCTCAGTACCATTGGTCATCACTGGCAACGCACTGGTTGTACAGTCTCGTTTTCAAGTATTGAGTGTTACCTGACGACGAAGATGTGCCGTAATTTCCCAACACTACCCAGCCAGTTGAATACGTCGATTGATCTCTCGGTCGAAGTTGGACTTACCTAGTCGGACTATTTGTCCCAGGTAAACATATTCGTCAACAACTGAGCTTAGTCCCAGCAACTACCGGCATAGGTGTGACGTGTACGTTAAACATAATTTTTTTGTCCACGTTTATCTTAAGAACTATCCGTTGGGAGACACTATTGATGTCATTGAGCATGGTGCAGGTTCCTCCATGGATTGCCGCCAGGACTATATCGGCAAATCGAAGGTGACTGATGTACTCGCCATTGATGTTGATACCGTATCCTTTCCAGTCCAGTAGCTTGAAAATGACTTCAATTCAGCGGTGAAGAGTTTCGGGGATAATACGTCAACCTGTCTTACACCTCTCTGCTGTTGGATACATATTATACTAAGATTCATATAAACATAATTACACAAATATACAAACAATATATATATAAATATATACATAAATTTACTTTATACCTATATATATATACATACATGGTACATACATAATTATATAATATGTAATTTTATTATAGTTTTTTAGGAGAGAGGGGCAAACGAGCATGCGGATTACCTGATGGTAAATGACTACCGCCGCATGAACAACTCCAACACCAAGGGAACCAGGGAATGGGAGATGCGTTGCCAGCCTTTTAAAAAGAGTAGGCTCTTTCTTGAAGCTCCCTAAGTCGTATCGGTCCGGCAAAATCACTGATGGTAATCAATTTACAAAGTTGTGCGAGGAAGAAAACTTCTAAATCGCACAGTGGTGGACCGCCAATCATCCAGATGGTGTGGATGGTATCGGGAGTTCTGCCGCAATGTGCGTTCGTGAAATTGGCGGCTGGGATTAATCGAACAAAAAATTCCTCAGACCACTCCCGTGATAAATGCGAACGAAAGAAAATGCAAGGGATGCAACATCTCTTCGCAGCGCCAATGAATCGAGCCGATCGGAAAGGACTCGGTCGTCTACGATTCGAGCCGCTCTGCGCTGGATGCGGTCAAGTGGAAGGAGCTGGCACAGGGGCCCCAGCCCAGAGATGGGAACAGTATTCCATGTGAGGCCGAACCTGCGCCTTGTAAAGTTGCAGGCGTTGAGCCAGCATGAAATACTGTCCCGCTCTGCTGAGCGCCAAGCTTTTTAGAGGCCAATTTGGCCTTCTCTTCCAAGAGACCACGAAACTGCACGTCACTCGATATGACGCCGAGGATTCCGATACTGGCTGAGGCAACAAAGTGCAAGTGAGGAGAGATACGATAAAGGGTTCTTTTAATGGTAAACTAAGTAAGTCATCATTTCATTTTATTACGTGAATCTTAGCTAATTAATTTTAACATCTTTGAGAATTGTTCCACACTATCAACATGGTTCTTATTAAAGAATCAATGTGTTTTTTAATACCTGGTATAGTTTGCCGTAACCGACATTCAGTTACACCGGTATCTAAATTTCGAAATTCTCTTTGTTTCACGTTAACTACATAAGTTGTGACAAACTCTGGTAAAAAGTTCTGGTAAAAGTTATTTTGTTATTGCTACCTGCGTAACAACGAAACTTGTTTGTGAATGCTAAAGCACGAAAACTACTTTATATTATTCTTTGTACATTATATAATCATCATCATTACAGCCCATCAAATTTGCTGCTGAACATAAGCCTTCCCATAGGAATGCCACAAAGCACAGCATGTACGTTATATTTATATGTGGATTTTTATAATCTATACATATAATAAATCTGTAGAAAAGTCGTTCCTGTAGTTCTAATATATCTCGAAAAACAAGTCCAGGGGACTAAATAAAGGGCTCTGAAGCCAAATTAGTGGTTTTAGAATTTTTGTCTGTCTGTCTGTCTGTGTATTCAGTTCACGCAAAAACTACTGAACCGATTTACATGAAATTTTGTATGTAGGTAGTTAGTAACTCAGGGCAACTTATAGGATACCTTTCATCCGATTACGGAACTTCAAAAATAGAGAGTTAAGTATTTCCCTTTCTTTAAATGTTAATTTTCTATTATATCTTAGTTATAGGCGGGATAACGGTGTTTTCTAATAAATACCATATTTATAGATAAAGTTTTATTTAAATTATAAACTTTTTTAAGTGGGTTTATAGATTTGAGAATAACTGTCGCTATGTATTCTTTTTATTTGTTAGTGTTGTTTACTGTGACTAAACACATATTAGCTAAAGGTACATAACGGCCCAGTTGTGTAGAAGTTGAATTATTCTTCTAAAATATATTATTTCTTAATAGTTGTTCACAAATTTTCCGGCTTTGGGGGAAATTGAACGAAAAATTAATATTATTTGGGATGAATAGACATAACAAATAAAGAAATATGAAGGCATTTATAACCTCACTTATTATGACTAATATATATATTATATATTATAATAATATAGGCTACGTAATATGTTTTTGATGTCGATTTCATTCAAACAAATTGAATGATACCTAGTAAGTTATATTTGTAAAACGAATAGTTAACTTTATTGATAATAATAATAGTATACAATATAAACGTCATAGAGAGATATTTACTATTAAAGTTAGTCTCGCGCTCGATTTTTAAGGTCCATAGATATACAAAGTTATTGCTATTCATTCAATAAGATAATATATTTAAGTGAGTTTCTATAGAAAATTAGTGTTTACAAACGTTTTGAAAAACTTTGGTTTAGATTGACACAGAAACCAATATTCAATAATGACAGGGACAGCTACTGCACTGACCACTAACATAAGCTTACGTATGATAATATTGTATGAATTGTCCATTTATTGAAATACAGAGATTGGAAAAAATGGTTGCGGATGTTAAATAGATAAAATTGGACTCCACATAAATCTTCTATGACATGTAGCAATCACTTTCATCAAAACTGCTTTTCTGGTCAAAAAAGAAGAAAGTTGTAAAGTGGCTCTGTTCCTACCATGTGCTATCGTACCGGCATAGGTAATAAAAAGAAATAGCCTTTTTAAATCATTCAGATTTCCTATTTGTCACACTTGTCAAATTAAACAATAATGCTAGTGTGTTCATGTTAACTTTTCAATTTTATGAAAACTGATTTCATATACCTAGTTAAGGCGGTATGATAATTCAAATCATCTGACATTCCCTCTGAAAGATAGTGAAATAAATAATGAAAGCTGTAACCTATTCTGCTGAAAATAGGTGTTTCAAAATATATAGTTCATAAATTTTGTATTACATTCATAACAATATTTTTTTAATATTTTATATCATTTAATGATGTTCTTAATATCTTACTGCATACATTAAGAATTGTGTAGACAAAATACCGTCCAGAATGTCAAGAATTGCCGATTGATTTAATAATGTTCGCTAGCCATTGTTTGCTGACCAATTATCTATTTCTGCTGCCAGATTACATTTCTCTGCTGACAAAAGCATGAATACTATGATACTTTAAATAACACCCAAAAATAATTGCTTTAAAAACTTCATCTCCTATTTTCTCAACACAATTCAGCAGCAATATACTGCTATTTCACGCTGGTATTATGTTTAAGCGTGGACCTACTATGTGGTAACTCTCCTCTCCGCTACCAAGGAGTCCGTCTGGGTAGGTACCACCTTCATACCTATTTCTGCCGCTAAGGAGCAGCGCGTGCACTTTCGTGTTCTGGTTTGAAGGGTATAGAGAGCCAGTATAATTACAGTCTGTGCGGCTTTTCATCTTAGAACTCAAAGGTGACAACGCATCTGTAACCTTCTTTATGTGAAGTCGGTTGCAGGTGTCCGTAGACTGCAGTAGCCACGTACCATCAGGTGCACTGTAAGTTTGTTTGTCACTTTCATTTTATAAAAATACCTTCCCTGATCGAGCCGTTTCAATCATGTTGCAGCTAAAATACACCTTTTTTATAAAATAATAGACAAATGAGCACACAGTCTACTTGGTGATATGTGGATGCTGCGGCTCATAGAAATACATTAATCATCGTTTAAGAATCAAATGCAGATGTCTTCTCACCCCTGAAGATGAAGATGGAATACCTCGTATCCAGTGAAAAAGGTGTCTGGTTCTCTACACCCACCATATGAAACACAGCAGCAGTAAGCTGCTATTCTACACTGTTTTTTCTGGGAGCGTGGTCCTTTCCCATCCAAGCCAACCTTTTCAAGTTTGCTCCGTGGTAACAACTATAATATAACTGCAACGTGGCTTTATCACGTAAATAATAGAACCCCTTTAACGTAATACATTTATGTTTACAAAATTTGTAACATAGATAATAGTGTTTGTAGTAGCAACAAGTAAATATGATCGAAAATTATTAGTTTGTAGCTGTGTAATTTTAGTTTGTAAAAATATTTGTCTACATTATCGCATTAGGAGATAAACCTGTAAATATAAATGTATAGTGGGAAATAAATAAATAAATAAATGTCTATGAAATTGGTATCGGTACAAAATAATATAGTAAACGCCACATTGTATCAAAATATGGACATCATTAACTGTCCGATTTCAACCTTTGTCGACATTAAATAAACACCAGTTGTAAACAATAGTTAACCTGGCCAGAGCTGTTGTGGAAATTCAAACGCGGTCTTTATTAATTTATTTGAGTCAGATGGTCCGCCGCACAATTCGAATTCTGAAATTGTTCTGTCCATCAACTGAAACTCAGGTTTTAGAATATTAAACATTTAACGGGCTTTGTTGGTTAAAAAAATTTGGGTGCAATTATACTAAGAGAATCGTGGTAGCTCATGGAAAAAGCGCTTGTCGCATTTCACAGTATGCAAGCAATCCGGGTTCGATCCACGCCGGCACAAATTAAATTATACATTGGCAGAGCCATGCAGCAGCTCTGGCTCCGATAATTTTACCGTGGTTTAATTTGGCCTTAATTAACAATTTAATTGATATTTAATTGATCCGCACGACAAAAGGTTGGCGCATGTCATACGGGGACGGCAACTATTAACTTTTTAAATTGATTTTCAGAATTGGGCACTAAGTTAATTTCGAGAAATACGCCTTTCAATTGGCTTTTAAGGTAGAGCAATTTGACACCTTTTCCATTTATTCCACGTTCATGTTGTTTGTAACATACGGAGTCGATGGCCATATGTCCCAAATTATTTTCAGATATTATTTGTGATTTACGGCCAAAATAGGACATCAAGAACAAGCTTCGTCAAGTACAGCCGCAGTGGCCATATGAGTAATTTTTTTTATATGTTATTGCCATGGAGGCGGAGAGCGATGGCTGCCATATACGTAATGCTTGTGAACATGTTACTGCTTGGGGGCACTGATAAGCACCAAACTTTAAAGCCCGCTTTTAGTTTCTTATGGAACATGCTTGAGTTACCATGAGTCTATATACAATTATAAAATATATATTATTGTAAAATAATCTTTATTTTTGTTATTTATTTATGCTTTATTTGCACACTTAGTACAAAAAGGTGGACTTCATGTAACAGGACATTTCTACCAGTCTAGCTCCAGGCTAAGCAGATAAGATATTGTGGGTGCAAAGTGCAAATAGCTGTTAAAAATATCTGTCTATATAATATTACCATAACTACTACTACATACTAAGATTCATCATCATCATCATTACAGCCTTTCACAAGTCCACTGCTGAACATAGGCCTCCCCAAGGAATGCCAAAAGCATGGTCCTGAGCCACCACATCCATTCACTTCCTGCATGTCTTACCAGGTCGTCACTCCATCTAGTGGGGACGCCCTACACTTCGTCTGCCTGTACGAGACTGCACTCGAGAACCTTTCACCCCATCTGTTGTCGGTTCTTCGAGCTATATGGCCGGCCCATTGCTACTTCAGCATACTAATTCTTTGGGCTATGTCGGTTACTCTGGTTCTACTGCGGATATCCTCGTTTTTAAGTCTATCACGCAGTGAAGCGCCGAGCATAGCCCTCTCCATAGCTCGCTGAGCGACTTTGAGCTTCCTCATACGGCCAGCAGTGAAGGACCACGTCTCAGTACCATAGGTAATCACTGGCAACACGCACTGGTTGTACAGTCTTGTTTTCAAGTATTGAGGTAAACCTGACGAGAAGATGTGCCGTAATTTCCCGAACGCTGCCCAGCCGAGTTGAATACGTCGATTGTCCTCTCGGTCGAAGTTGGACTTACCTAGTCGGACTATTTGTCCCAGGTAAACATATTCGTCAACAACTTCGAGCTTAGTGCTGTACTCGCCATTGATGTTGATACCGTATGCTTTCCAGTCCAGTAGCTTGAAAACGTCTTCCAATGCAGCGGTGAAGAGTTTCGGGATAATACGTCACCCTGTCTTACACCTCTCTGCTGTTGGATACATATTATACTAAGATTCATATAAACATAATTACACAAATTTACATACAATATATGTATAAATATATACATATATTTACCTTATACTGCCTATATATATATATATATGTATATACATGATACATACATAATTATATAATATGTAATTTTTATTATAGTTTTTTTTTTTTTTATAGGAGAGGTAGTGACTACCGCCGCCCATGAACAACTGCAACACCAGGGGAACCAGGGGAATGGCAGATGCGTTGCTGGCCTTTTAAAAAGGAGTAGGCTCTTTTCTTGAAGGTCCCTAAGACGTATCGATCCGGAAAAATCGCTGGTGGTAATCAATTCCACAAGGAAGTTGTGTGAGGAAGAAAACATCTTCTAAATTGCACAGTGGTAGACCGCCAATCATCCAGATGGTGTGGATGGTATCGGGAGTTCTGCCGCAATGTGCGTTCGTGAAATTTGGTGGCTGGGATTAATCCGAACAATTCCTCAGAGCACTCCCAGTGATAAATGCGAAAGAACATGCAAAGGATGCAACATCTTCGCAGCGCCAATGAATCGAGCCGATCGGAAAGGACTCGTTCGTCTACAATTCGAGCCGCTCTGCGCTGGATGCGGTCAAGTGGAAGGAGCTGGCACTGGGGAGCCCCAGCCCAGAGATGGGGACAGTATTCCATGTGAAGCCAAACCTGCGGCTTGTAAAGTTGCAGGCGTTGAGCCAGCATAAAATACTGTCCCTCTCTGCTGAGCACGCTGCTTTTTAGAGGCCAATTTGGCCTTCTTCCAAGTGACCAAGAAACTGCACGTCATTTGATATGTCAACGCCGAGGATTCCGATACTGGCTGAGGCAACAAAGGAGTGCCCTGAAACTGAGGAGATACTACAAAGGGTTCTTTTAATGGTAAACTAAGTAAGTCATCATTTCATTTTATTACGCGAATCTTAGCTAATTAATTTTTAACATCTTTGAGAATTGTTCACAGCTATCAAGGCATTCCATTTCGGTTCTTATTAAAGAATAAATCAATGTGTGATATTGTTTTTAATAATTTATAGTCTGGTATAGTTTTCTTTTAAGCCGTATGTAGCCGTAATTGACATTCGGTTACACCGGTATTTAAATTTCGAAATTCTCTTTGTTTCACACACGTTAACTACATAAGTTGTGGCAAACTCTGGTAAAAAGTATTGTAGTTATTTTGTTATAGCTACCTGCCTAACAACGAAACTTGTTTGTGAATGCGAAAGCACGAAAACTACTTTATATTATTCTCCGTACACATTATATAATCATCATCATTACAGCCCATCAAATTTACTGCTGAACATAAGCCTTCCCATAGGAATGTCACAAAGCACGGCATGTACATTATTATTTATATGTGGATTTTTATAATCTATATATATAATAAATATGTAGAACAGTCGTGTCTGTAATTCTAATATATTCTCGAAAACACAAGTCCAGGGGACTAAATAAAGGGTTCTGAAGCCAAATTAGTGGTTTTTAGAATTTTTCTCTGTCTGTCTGTCTGTGTATTCCGGATTCACGCAAAAACTACTTAACCGATTTACATGAAATTTTGTATGTAGGTAGTTAGTAACCCGGGGCAACTTATAGGCTACTGTTTATCCGATTACGGAACTTCAAAAAAAGAACGTTAAGGATTTTCCTTCCTTTAGATGTTAATTTTCTATTATATCTTAGTTATAGGCGGCATAACGGGTGTTTTTCTAATAAATACCATATTTATAAATAAAGTTTGAAATAAAGTTATATCACCTTGTTAAAATAATTTGAAAATACACCGATTTAGTTATCAAAACAGCGCCATCTATCATCAAATGGAAAAAGTAGTATATTTTACCTTCAGTTACTAATAAATGAAATAATATAAATAACTTACATTTATATGTTTTAATAATTAGATTTTTAAAATTATTTAAAAATTCTAACTTTCAGTTTTTTAGTATTTTTGTTATTTTATTTTAAAAGTGTAATAATTTCAATAGATAATAGTGACGTCTATCAGAAATATGAAAATTGATAAGGTTTTTATTTCAATTACTAATATTAGGTCCTTACATATGAAATTAGCGTTTTGTCGTACTAACCACTTTGATCTAAAATATCTCCTCTTTGGTTAAGAATTCCAAATTAAAATTTATAGATTCATTTAGCTGGTACATTTGAGTTTTGAAAACAGTCATTCATTTGTTTTTTCCTCATTATTTTATTCTTTGGCGTCGCTTATTACCGCACAATGGAAAACATGAAATATCGGTATATTTACGAGTACGAGTTCTACCGTGGCACCAGTGCTGCAGAAACAGCTCGAAGGATTAATGATGTGTACGGCGCTGGTATCGCAAAAGAAAGCACGGTACGTTTTTGGTTTCAACGTTTTCGTTCTGGAAATTTCGACCTTCAGAACCAACCCCGTGGACGGCTGGAGACCAAAGTGGAAAATGAAGAATTAAAGGCTATTGTGGAAGCCGATCCATCACAAAGCACTTCAGACATAGCTGCAGGCTTCGAAAAACTGTATTAATCCACTTGAAGCAAATCGGGAAAGTAAAAAAACTTGAACGATGGGTACCTCATGAATTGAGTGAATCGAACTTGTAAACACGCGTCGATTGCTGTGTTACTTTGCTCAACCGACACAATAATGAAGGGATTTTAAATCGAATCATTACTTGTGGAAAAGTGGATACTGTCGGAAGCACACTGCACAACAAACAACCACTAAGTTAGTTGAGCTACAATTGGAATGTCTGCGACATCCACCGTACTCCCCGGGTACCTTGCTCCAACAGATTACCATTTTTTCCGGAATTTGACAACTTCTTACAAGGAAAAAAATTCAACTCCGATGCGGCAGTCCAAACCACCTTCAAAGAGTTTATTGATTCTCGCCCCCATGGTTTTTTTAGTAAAGGGATCAATGAACTACCTATGAGATGGCAAAAGTTCATAGATAACAACGGTGCATACTTTGATTAATTAAATATATTTTACAAAAAAAAAATGACTTTATATTCCTCCCGTACAAAACGCGAATTTCATATGTAAGGATCTAATAATATATGTAAAGTTATTAAAACTGGTCTGTTTGCAATTGTTGCAAAATTTTCATTATCATTATAGTTTTATTAAAGAAATTTTTATGCATGTCGTGGCAAGATCGTAGAATTGATCATATATCATAAATAAGTCTATCATTTCGTGAAATGGTGTGGTCATTTCATGATATTTAACACATGTCATGACATAGCTTGACTAAATCAATGAATAGAAATCGTTTGAAGATATTAATAACTAAACACAACGTTGATATTTCACGATATGGTCATATGATGATATCAGGTTCAGCAGTGGACTCCATAGACTGTAATTGATATAATATATTATTTCATATGTATATGTATCTCTTATTATTCATTATTATTTCTGTCTTGCTTATGTTATTACAATTGTTTATACACTTTATGCGGCTAATATAAAAAAAGTGTAAATAAAGTGTTAATAGATGTTTTCATAGTAATTAACATAAATATAATATATCTAACTAGTTAACAGTTAACTTGTTAGATATATTATATTTATGTTAATTACTATGAAAACATTGCCAGTGATGATCTATGGAACTGAGACGTGGTCCTTCACTGCTGGCTGGATGAGGAAGCTCAAGGTCGCTCAGCGAGCTATGGAAAGGGCTATGCTCGGAGTTTCTCTGCGTGATAAACTTAGAAATGAGGATATCCGCAGTAGAACCAGAGTGACCGACATAGCCCAACGGATTAGTAAGCTGAAGTCGCAATGGGCCGGCCATATAGCTCGAAGAACCGACAACCGATGGGGAAAAGGGTTCTCGAGTGGCGGCCTCGTACCAGCGGACGAAGTGTAGGGCGTCCCCCCACTAGATGGAGTGACGACCTGGTAAGACATGCAGGAAGTTGATGGATGCAGGTGGCTCAGGACCGTGATTTGTGGCATTCCTTGGGGGAGGCCTATGTTCAGCAGTGGATTTGTGAAGGGCTGTAATGATAATGATGTCTATGAAAAGCATCTTTTCATAAAGAATATAGCAAAAGACTATTAATCTTTGTTTCACAGCGCTCGCCGGTTTTGAACGGAAAAAGCGGTAAGAACTTGCATTTCTTTAAATTTGTTGTAATGTTGGAAGAAAACCAACGTTGTTATAATAATAACGTTAACAAGTATTGCCTGTGGTCGAATGTCAATACAATTGTTTTTAACTATTTTAAACCAGTGCTTGAATATTATCCGCCTGATGGTATTATTTCATAAGTTATAAGTTCCACTACCCCATATCATCCCGTCGGTGTCGTTAGAGAAAAAACTAGGAGATGGGCATCATCTTTCAATAACAATAAAAATAAATACTGCGGTAGCCAACTCGCCCGCCAAGCGTGGCAACTATGGCACATATCTCCCCTATGAGGTAATCTATGGGAGAAGCCTATGATCAGATCAACTTTTAATACGCTGTAACGTTAATAAGTACTAGGTACGGTGTAATAAGGAAGGTGTTTCATATAAATTTGAAGAAAAATTCCACCGCTAAGGGTGGAAAGTAGGTTATAAAGTTTTTAATGTAACTACTTAGGCGATACTACAGCTTACGATATTCCCGACTCCATTCAAAAGGGTCATAAAATAAGTCTTTTAATAGAAGGTAAAAGCCGTCTTCAACAAACTAAAAAGAATATTAAATTAATTTCCACATGATAGTTTCTGAAGTCTAGCTTTAATACTTATTAACTGACTTCAAAAGGGAGGAGGTTCTCAATCCGAGTGCGTTTTTTTGTATGTATGTTACGCGATATCTTCGCAGATTGTGAACCGATTTTAATGTTTCTTTTATTATTAAATAGGTTTTACCCTAAGGTTGGTCAGGTTAAATTTTGAAGTAAAACTTCCGCCTCTAAGGATGGAAAATAGGGGAAAAGGTTTCATATTAGACTATTGCTTAAAGAATTTCATATGATATCTTCGCAGATTGAGAACCGATTTTCATGATTCTTTTGTTATTAAATAGCTTATACTTCAAAGGAAGCCCCATCAATTGGAATTTGGAGAAAAACTTCAACCCCTAAGGGTAGCAAACAAAATAACTTCTTTTTCAGCAATTTGAAGTTATAATTATTTGTAATATGTATTAGGAAAGTAGCAGTAAAGTACTTTTTTGTTCTTTGAAGTCATATTATACATTTTAATGTAATATAGAGCCGGGCGGCATCAGAGGCAGCTGAACTAAGTAAGTGGCGCTATTATGAATCTCTGAGAGATGACAATATATTTGTGCCATTTGCTGTAGAGACTATCGGTCTGTGAAATCCACGTGCGGTGAAGTTCCTACAGGAACTGTATCCGCGACTCGTCGGTCGTCGTTGCTGGTGATAAGAGGGCTGGTTCTTTTCTCAAAGGCTAAGTATAGCGAAAAAACGCAGCTAGCGTTCTTGGCATAATACCAAGGAAAATAGGACAGTATGGCAACTTAAGTTTTTAGTTATAGTTTTTTAACATTGTATATTATATTTCAATGTTATGTAAATTAAAACAAATATTTTAAAACCATTATGATTTAATAATGTTACATACGTGTTAAAACAACGTAAATTATTGCGCCTCGATAAATAGGGGAAGTTGATTGGAACACCTTCATTTATAAATTACATACATTTGAGCTATCGCGCTCGGAGACACAAATTTTTGTGTAAATTTCAATGAAAATTTAATCGAAAGCGTCGAATCGAGAAACACACACGACGTGTAACATAATTTATTACGGCACATTAATATTTAAGCTGCTTATGCTCCTGTTGTAAGTTTATTTGAATTTGTATTTTATACATCATCATCATCATCAGCCTGCGGCAATCCACTGCTAGACATAGGCCTCTCCCAAGGCACGCCACTTAGCTCGATCTTCGGCTACACGCATCCAGTTGCTGCCAGCCGCCTTGCGCAGATCGTCGCTCCATCTAGCCAAGGGGCGTCCCACACTACGTTTGCCTAAACGTGGTCTCCACTCTATGACACGCCTACTCCAACGGTTATCGCTTCTACGACAAATGTGACCAGCCCATTGCCACTTCAGCCTGCAAATACGAAAGGCTATGTCGGTGACCTTGGTTCTCCGGCGGATTTCTTCGTTACGAATCTTATCCACCAGAGAAACTCCGAGCATAGCTCTTTCCATCGCCCGCTGGGTGACTTTGAGTTTGTGGAGTAGTCGTACCGTTAGTGTCCACATTTCGGCACCATATTTGAGTACAGGCAGGACGCACTGGTCAAAGACTTTCGTCTTCAAGCTTTGCGGTATGGGCGACGAAAAGACCTGACGAAGCTTCCCGAATGCTGCCCAGCCCAACTGAATCCGCCTATCGGCTTCTTTCTCGAAGTTGTTTTTATCTAACTGCACTATCTGGCCGAGGTAGATATACTCTTGAACAACTTCAAGAATCTCACCATCAACGATAATCGAATCTGGTATGACGTGACCGTTAAACATGACTTTCGTCTTATTTAAATTCATACGCAGTCCGACACGTTGAGAGGATTCATTTAGGCTGCTAAGCATGTCTTGTAGTTCCTGCAGCGATTCTGCCATGACGACGATATCATCGGCAAAGCGCAAGTGAGAGATGTGTTCGCCATTTATATTGATGCCGCGTCCATTCCAGTTTAGCGTCTTAAAAACATCTTCCAATGCATTTGTGAACAGTTTTGGGGATATTGTGTCCCCCTGTCTCACTCCACGATGCAACTGGATAGGTTTTGTAAGACCACCCTGTACTTGAACGGACATCGAGCTTGTGGTGTTTAAATGTCTCAAGACATCTATGTATCGCCAGTCAATCCGGCAGCGCTGCAAGGAATTCATAACAGCCCAAGTTTCATGGAGTCAAAGGCTTTCTCATAGTCCACAAAGGCCATATAAAGAGGCTGATTATACTCATTCGTCTTCTGTATAATTTGCCTCACCGTATTAATGTGGTCTATGGTGCCATAGCCTCCTCGAAACCCAGCCTGCTCGGGTGGTTGAAATTCGTCAAGTCTCCGCGCGAGTCGATTCGTGATGACCCTCGAATACAACTTATAGACGTGGCTCAGAAGCGAGATGGGCCGATAATTCTTTAGCAATGTCTTGTCGCCTTTCTTATGAAACAAGACTGTGATGCTTCTGCTCCACGCCTTTGGAGTTCTCCCTTCTCATGAAACGCAGTTAAAAATTCGGCAGAGCTCTGTTAGTAATAGTTGCCCCCCGCTTTCAAGAGCTCTGTTGTAACTCCGTTCTCTCCTGGGGCTTTTCCATTTTAAGTTGCGTGAGGCCAACTCGATCTCCTCCAGACAGATATCTGGAAGCTTGTCGGTAAAGTGGCGGGTTAGTGCGGCTCTGGGATCGTCACATTTCGGGTCAGGTTGCTGGTTTTGGGAGGCATATAGTGTACCGTAATAGCCTTCGATCTCAGCGAGAATCTCAGGCTTTGACGTGAGGGTTTTGCCATCGCATATTTTTAGTTTCGTAATGTGGCTGCTCCCGAGCTTACGAGCAAAGACTTTGGGACCCTTGTTTCGCTCTATTGCCTCTTGAATAAGGTTTGCATTGGAGCGCCGCAGGTCCCGCCGTACAGCTTTCCTTACGATTCTGGTGAGTGCCAGCTGTCCTGATGGCGCGGCTGTTATTCCCTCACGTCTCTTTTGCAATACTTTGTTTAATTATTGTATTTTATACCATCATAATAAATTTATGGTGACGGTGCGGGTTAAGAAAAGTGTCATATGAAGGGAATATGGGAAAGGCCAGTAAAATCTTATGGCTTCTGATAGATGGCGGTATAACCATCCCGTTCACCACCAGACCTTTGACGGGCAGCAGCGTCAAAGGTACAAGACTACTGGTGCTGCGTTCGTCAACTCAACAACTATGCGTGATGATTTATTTAAATCCTCCCTACAACGGGAAAGGCCCATGTTCAGCAGTGAGATTGTACGAGCTGAAGAAGATATGTATTTATACAAATTATATGAACATACCATAACATAATTAATATAAGAGCGGTTGTAGCACGAATGTGTTTGATCTACCAGTGAAGGACCACGCTCTCACTGAATACCACCTTAAAATAACAACCTTTATACTGCTGTGTTTCGTACGGAGAGTGTAGAGTACCGGGGACCGTTTTTAACGGATACAAGGCATTCCATCTTAGTCCTCAGGGGTGACAACGCATCTGCATTTTGATTCTTAATCGAAGATAAATGTAGATGTTTAAGGGCTACAGTAGCTATTTTCCATCAGGTGGACTCGCACGTTAAGCGTCGCTCGTTAATCTTCAAAGGTGTTGGTTTGTCACTCTTATTCTATAAAGAAAAGCGAAGGTATAGTACCAAAGCCAACTATTATAATTATAACGAAGCTATTTAAAAGAAAAAGAAAGAGCCTCTTTTAAAAATAATTTAACAAAATGGTTACTGAAAAATTGTTTCTATAGCCTAAAAGAATATTTAGAATGGAAAAATTAGTTTAATGATTTATGTGATCCACTTATAGATAGTTTATTGTTTTATGTACCTAAATATTTGCACGTCTGCGAGCAGACTAAACACATGTACATTATAAATATTTAACTGAAGACCCTGTGAACTGTGTTTCATGCAAATAAAGAATTTTTATTTGTATTTGTAATCTGGTTACTTCACTTCGTGGACTTCATTATAATACAGCATTAACGACAACGTAATATTTCGAAGACAAGTGAAGTCTGTCAAAAAGCAGATGCAACGGCCGCGCAGAGTACACTTCCTTGCCCTCTCAGAAATGAGAGGCTCTGTGACTGGGACTATGTCTGTGAATGGGATGTACATATATTGGCTGTAACTTTACTTTACTTTAACAACAACGATTTTTTTAATAGAATAGCGGTGACAAGCGAGCACACAGCCCACCTGATGGTAAATGGATGCTGTGGCCCATATACATCTACATCTAACCTCGTTTAAGAATCATTATGCATATGCGTTTTCACACCTAAGAACGCCTCGTTAGTAGTAAAAAGGGTCTCCAGTACTCTACACTCACCATACGAAACACAGAAGCATCGAGTTGCTATTTTACGCCAGTATTCTGCGAGCGCGTAGTCCTTCCGCGTTCGAGCTGACCCATTCGTGCTACAATTATGATATAGCTGCAGCATGGCTCTACCACATATAAATATATGATTTTATTTGAATATGTGACTTCTTATACGATTATAAAATTTCTTACGTGCTCATGAACTTCTGTGAACAGATGATCGTTCAGGCGTACGCTTTATTTTCCATCTCACTGACAACGTGGGTTTTTGCTTTTATGTCAATTCTGTTAGGAAGTTGTAATTTGTTTCCAAAAGTGATTGAGTACATGCAAAGACTTCTATGTATGCTACATATAGAAACGTTTGAGTACATAGCTCAACTTGTGGTAAGAAATAAAGTAGGTTTTGGAAGTTATAGTTTGTGTCCAAGTGTTGATCGAGTACATAGCTCATCTTAAGGTAAGCCATAACCTGGGTTTTATTTTTATTACTATTCTGTTAGGAAGTTCTAGTTTATATTCAAAAGTGATAATCGAGTTCATGGCTTACCTAATGGTAAGCGAACACTGCATCTCAGAGAAAACCAGAATATTAATAGCGTTCCACTGCTTTTTTTTTGGTAATACTACGTCCACTTGTTTTACAGTGGATGCTGTGGCTCATAGACATTTAAATCTACCTTCTATTAAGTCTGCCTTATTACCTTTAAAAATATTCTCCAGTTCTCGTCCTATACGAAATACAATAACCATTACATTCCACTCTCTGATCGAGTGCTGCAGCTATAATAAAACTGTAGGATGTGTCGTCTTTGCTACGTAATGTTTTTATATTTCCTTCCTAATCAACCTTTTGAATTCACTAGATGATTCTAAAAAGTGTGAGACGGTTTTTGTTAAAAATTCCTCTTATGACTAAGATATAACTCACATATATACTAATAGAATGCCTATATTATAGGTATACCTATGCGGGCCGCTGTAGCCGTACACCATTGGGTGTCTTCAGTACCACATAATGAACCATTAACTTTAAAGTGTGGCAGTTGGCGATCTGTTGCAGACTTAAAAAATCAAGTTTTATCTTGACATTTTGAATTAAGCAGTTAGTTTTGACATTTTGTTTTTGAACTTAAAAGTTGAATGCCCTTATAAACTGAAAAAGAAAAGATTTTAAATTTTTAACCCATATTGGTTTTTGCGTGGTAGAGCCACGCTTCGGCTACATTGTGGTTGTAGCACGAATGTCGACCGGAGAAGGCCCACGCACTCACAGAATAACCAGAGTGAAATAGCCGCTTAATGCTACCGTGTTTCATTTAGTTTGTGTAGACCCTATTTATTAGAAACGAGGCATTCCATCTAAACCCTCAGGGATGACAAAACATCTGTATTTTGATTCTTATTCGAGGATATATGCAGATGTTTATGGGCCACTTACCATCAGGTGAACTGTGTGCTCGTTTGTCACCCTTTTCTTAAAAAAAATGTTGGTCTGTGTATTTTGTTAGAGTGTAGTGTTGGCGTAGGAGAATCCAATACCCCATATCATCCCGTGGGTGTCGTAAGAGGCGCCAGAGGGAAATGAAACAGGAGAATAAAGAGATGGGCAGTAGCATCTTCCTATTAACGACTAGAAATAATAAAAACCTCTGATGTCAACCCGCCTGCCAAGCGTGACAACTATTACCATAGTTATTTGAGTAGTGGACCTTTGATAGGCTGTGATGATGATGATGATGATGTTGGTCTGAAACTTATAGTTCCCATGTTTGTGTGTGACTTGAGAATGTGCCAACTGCGTTACTTGCTAAGCATGTCGTAAAAGGCGACTAATCAGATAGGTATAAGGTTAGTGTTTGTGTGGGTGAATCCTTATTTTTTATCTAAACGTGGTCCAAGTAACTTGCTGCTCTGAGGACTCCGCCTACCAACTTAGTGATTTTTAATTATTATGTGGCGGCACGGCCCTACTGTTCGACCGTTTGACAATCTTCGGAACCTCTCGACTGCGCAGGAGCAAACGGCTCGGTTTTCGCCGCCTATATTGTTCTTATTCACCATATTCTTATAAGTCTTCTTATCGTCCCGTGGGTGTTGTAAGAGGAGACAGAAGGAAACTGAAACAGTAGATAAGTAGCAGCATCTTCCTGATAACTATTCATAATAATAAAATGCTGTTGCCAACCTTCCTGCCAAGCGTGGCAACAATGACAAAATTGAAATCTATGGTAAAGGCTTGTGTTTAACAGTTGATTTCATAGGCTGTAATTAAATGGTTGTCCTAATATTGTAATTTTGAATATTTTCTATGTATTACTAATTTTTTTTATTTATTAAAATTTTATTATTTTATATGCATATGTATCGCTTATTATTCATTATTATTTCTGTCTTGCTTATGTTATTACAATTGTTTATATACTTTATGCGGCTAATATCAAAAAAGTGTAAATAATAATTAACTTGTTAGATATATTATATTTATGTTAATTACTATGAAAACATTGCCAGTGATGACCTATGGAACTGAGACGTGTTCCTTTACTGCTGGCCGGATGAGGAAGCTCAAGGTCGCTCAGCGAGCTATGGAAAGGGCTATGCTCGGAGTTTCTCTGCGTGATAAACTTAGAAATGAGGATATCCGCAGTATGACCAGAGTGACCGACATAGCCAATGGATTAGTAAGCTGAAGTGGCAATGGGCTGGCCATATAGCTCGAAGAACCGACAACCGATGGGGAAAAAAGGTTCTCGAGTGGCGGCCTCGTACCGGCGGACGAAGTGTAGGGCGTCCCTCCATTAGATGGATTGACGACCTGGTAAGACATGCAGGAAATCGATGGATGCAGGTGGCTCAGGACCGTGATTTGTGGCATTTCTTGGGGGAGGCCTATATTTAGCAGTGGACTTGTGAAGGGCTGTAATGATAATGATGACTATGAAAAGCATCTTTTCACAAAGAATATGGCAAAATACTATTAATCTTTGTTTCAAAGCGCTCGCCGGCCTTTGAACGGCAAAAAGCGGTAAGAGCTTGCATTTCTTTAAATTTGTTGTAATGTTGAAAGAAAGCCAACGTTGTTATAATAATAACGTTAACTAATATTGTCTGTGGTCGAATGTCAATACAATTGTTTTTAACTATTTTAAACCAGTGCTTGAATATTATCCGCCTGATGGTATGTAGCCTTGCAGATTTTAATGTTTTTTTTTCATTTAATAAGTTATAGGTTCCACTACCCTATATCATCCCGTCGGTGTCCTTAGAGAAAAAACTAGGAGATGGGCAGTAGCATCTTTCAATTGCAACTAAAAATAAATACTGCGGTAGCCAACTCGCTTGCCAAGCGTGGCAACTATGGCATATATCCCCCCTATGAGGTAATCTATGGGGGAGACCTATGATCAGATCAACTTTTAATACGCTGTAACGTTAATAAGTTATAGGTACGGTGTAATAAGGAAGGTGTTTCATATAAATTTGTAGAAAATTTCCACCCCTAAGGGTGAAAAGTAGGTTATAAAATTTTTAATGTAACTTCTTAGGCGATACTACAGCTTACGATATTCCCGACTCCACTCAAAAGGGTCATAAAATAAGTCTTTTAATTGAAGGTAAAAGCCATCTTCAACAAACTAAAAAGAATATTAAATTCATTTCCACATAATAGTTTCTGAAGTCTAGCTTTAATACTTATTAACTGATTTCAAAAGTGGGGAGGTTCTCAATTCGAGTGCGTTTTTTTGTATGTATGTTACGCGATATCTTCGCAGATTGTGAACCGATTTTAATGATTCTTTTATTATTATATAGGCCTTACCCTAAGGGTGGTCAGATTAAATTTTGAAGAAAAAATTCCGCCTCTAAGGGTGGAAAATAGGGGAAAAGGTTTCATATTAGACTATTGCTTAAAGAATTTCATATGATATCTTCGCAGATTGAGAACTGATTTTCATGATTCTTTTGTTATTAAATAGCTTATACTTCAAAGGAAGCCCCATCAAAATTTGGAGAAAAACTTCAACCACTAAGGGTAGCAAACAAAATAACTTTTTTTTCAGCAATTTGAAGTTATAATTATTTCTACTATGTATTAGGAAAGTAGCAGTAGCAGTACACCTTCATTTATAAATTACATACATTTGAGCTATCGAGCTCGGAGGCACAAAGATTTGTGTAAATTTCAATGAAAATTTAATCGAAAGCGTCGAATCGAGAAACACACACGACGTGTAACATAATTTATTTCGGCACGTTAATATTTAAACTGCTTATGCTCCTGTTGTAAATATATTTGAATTTGTATTTTATACCAACATAATAAATTTATGGCGGCAGTTGTATCGTAACAAAAGTGTCATATGAAGGGAATATAGGAAAGGCCAGTAAAATGTTATGGGTTCTGACAGATCGCGGTATAACCATCCCGTTCACCACCAGACCTTCAACGGGCAGCAACGTCAAAGGTACAAGACTACTGGTACTGCGTTCGTCAACTCAACTACCAAGCGTGATGATTTATGCAAATCCTCCCTACAACGGGAAAGGCCCATGTTCAGCAGTGAGATTTTACGAGCTGAAGAAGAAGATATGTATTTATACAAATTATATGAACATACCATAAAATAATTAATATAAGAGCGGTTGCAGCACGAATGGGTTTGCTCGACCAGTGAAGAACCACACTCTCACTGAACACCACCTTAAAATAACAACCTTAATACTGCTGTGTTTCGTACGGAGAGTGTAGAGAACTGGGAACCCTTTTTAACGGAAACAAGGCATTCCATCTTAGTCCTCAGGGGTGACAACGCATCTGCATTTTGATTCTTAATCGAGAATAAATGTAGATGTTTATGGGCTACAGTAGCCATTTTCCATCAGGTGGACTCGCACGTTAAGCGTCGCTCGTTAATCTTCAAAGGTGTTCGTTTGTCACTCTTATTCTATAAAGAAAAGCGAAGGTATAATACCAAAGCCAACTATTATAATTATGACGAAGCTATTTAAAAGAAAAAGAAGGAGCTTCTTTTTAAAATAATTTAATAAAATGGTTACTGGAAAATTGTTTCTATAGCCTAAAAGAATATTTAGAATGGAAAATTTAGTTTAATGATTTATGTGATCCGCTTATAGATAGTTTATTGTTTTATGCACATAAATATTTGCACGTCTGCGAGCAGACTAAACACATGTACATTATAGATATTTAACTGAAGACCCTGTCCACAGTGTTTCATGCAAATAAAGAATTTGTATTTATATTTGTAATCTGGTTACTTCACCACGTGGACTTCATTATAATACAGCATTAACGACAACGTAATATTTCGAAGACAAGTGAAGTCCGCCAAAAAGCAGATGCAACGGCAACGCAGAAGACACTTCCTTGCCCTCTCAGAAATGAGAGGAGGTCTGTGCCTGGGACTGTGTCTGTGAATGGGATGTACATATATTGGCTGTAACTTTACTTTACTTTAACAACAATGATTTTTTTTATAGAATAGCGGTGACAAGCGAGCACACAGCCCACCTGATGGTAAATGGATGCTGTGGCCCATATACATCTACATGTAACCTCGTTTAAGAATCATTATGCATATGCGTTTTCACACCTAAGAACGTCTCGTTACTAGTAAAAAGGGTCTCCAGTTCTCTACACTCACCATACGAAACACAGAAGCATTGAGCTGCTATTTTACGCCAGTATTCTGCGAGCGCGTAGTCCTTCCGCGTTCGAGCCGACCCATTCGTGCTACAATTATGATATAGCTGCAGCATGGCTCTACCACATATAAATATGTGATTTTATTTGAATATGTGACTTCTTATACGATTATAAAAATTTCTTACGTACTCATGAACTTCTGTGAACAGATGATCGTTCAGGCGTACGCTTTATTTTCCATCTCACTGAGAACGTGGGTTTTGCTTTTATGTCAATTCTGTTAGGAAGTTGTAATTTGTTTCCAAAAGTGATTGAGTACATACAAAGGCTTCTATGTATATTACATATAGAAACGTTTGAGTACATAGCTCAACTTGTGGTAAGAAATAAAGAAGGTTTTGGAAGTTATAGTTTGTGTCCAAGTGTTGATAGAGTGCATAGCTCATCTTAAGGTAAGCCATAACATGGGTTTTTACTTTTATGACTATTCTGTCAGGAAGTTTTAGTTTATATTCAAAAGTGATAATCGAGTTCATGGCTTACCTAATGGTAAGCGAACACTGCGTCTCAGAGAAAACCAGAATATTTATAGCGTTCCTCCGCTTGTTTTCTTTTGGTAATACTACAGTCCACTTGTTTTACAGTGGATGCTGTGGCGCATAGACATTTAAATCTACCTTCTATTAAGTCTGCCTTGTTACCTGTAAACATATTCTCCAGTTATCGTCCTATACGAAATACAATAACCATTACATTCCACTCTCTGATCGAGTGCTGCAGCTATAATAAAACTGCAGGATGTGTCGTCTTTGCTACGTAATGTTTTTATATTTCCTTCCTAATCAACCTTTTGAATTCACTAGATGATTCTAAAAAGTGTGAGACGGTTTTTGTTAAAAATTAGTATATATGTGAGTTATATCTTATGACTAAGATATAACTCACATATATACTAATAGAATGCCTATATTATAAGTATACCAATGCGGGCCGCTGTAGCCGTACACCATTAGAGGTGTCTTCAGTACCACATAATGAACCATTAACCTTAAAGTGTGGCAGTTGGCGATCTTTTGTAGACTTAAAAAAATCAAGTTTTATCTTGACATTTTGAATTAAGCAGTTAGTTTTGACATTTTGTTTTTGAACTTAAAAGTTGAATGCCCTATAAACTGAAAAAGATTTTAAATTTTTAACCCATATTGGTTTTTGCGTGGTAGAGCCACGCTTCGGCTACATTGTGGTTGTAGCACGAATGTCGACCGGAGAAGGCCCATGCACTCACAGAATAACCAGAGTGAAATAGCCGCTTAATGCTACCGTGTTTCATTTAGTTAGTGTAGACCCTATTTACTGGAAACGAGGCATTCCATCTTAGCCCTCAGGGATGACAAAACATTTGTATTTTGATTCTTATTCGAGGATATATGCAGATGTTTATGGGCCACTTACCATCAGGTGCACTGTGTGCTCGTTTGTCACCCTTTTCTTAAAAAAAATGTTGGTCTGTGTATTTTGTTACAGTGTAGTGTTGGCGTAGGAGAATCCAGTACCCCATATCATCCCGTGGGTGTCGTAAGAGGCGCCAGAGGGAAATGAAACAGGAGAATAAAGAGATGGGCAGTAGCATCTTCCTATTAACGACTAGAAATAATAAAAACTCTGATGTCAACCCGCCTGCCAAGCGTGACAACTATTACCATAGTTAGTTGAGTAGTGGACCTTGATAGGCTGTGATGATGATGATAATGATGTTGGTCTGAGACTTATAGTTCCCATGTTTGTGTGTGACTTGAGAATGTGCCAACTGCGTTACTTGCTAAGCATGTCGTAAAAGGCGACTAATAAGATAGGTATAAGGTTAGTGTTCGTGTGGGTGAATCTTTATTTTTTACCTAAACGTGGTCCAAGTAACTTGGTGCTCTGAGGACTCCGCCTACCACCTTAGTGATTTTTAATTCTTTTGTGGCGGCACGGCCCTACTGTTCGACCGTTTGACAATCTTCGGAACCTCTCGACTGCGCAGGAGCAACTGGCTCGGTTTTCGCCGCCTATATTGTTCTTATTCACCATATTCTTATACGTCTTATCGTCCCGTGGGTGTTGTAAGAAGCGACAGAGGGAAACTAAAACAGTAGATAAGTAGCAGCATCTGTAATAAAATACTGTTGCCAACCTTCCTGCCAAGCGTTGCAACAATGACAAAACTGAAATCTATGGTAAAGGCTTGTGTTTAACAGTGGATTTTATAGGCTGTAATTAAATGGTTGTCCTAATATTGTAATTTTGAATATTTTGTATGTATTACTAAAATTTTAACAAAAAGTTTAAATTTAAAATTTTACTTACATTTACCACGGTATAAATATGCCTTTACTTAAATTTACATTTTTAAATTTACTTTCACTTACATTTACTAACAGCCATCGATCAGAATCTGCAATAAAAAATATGCCGTTAATTATGTTCTATATTAAATATAAGTGTGTTATTATAAAATCATAAATTTTGCAAAGTGAGTCCTCTGTAAATATCCTGTTTGTTCACGCAAATATATGAATGCCATCACCGATTAAATGAGGTATGTAAACGCAATAATGTGACTCTGCAGTGGATAATGGGACACAGTGAATCCAGAGGCAAAGATGCAACAGACGAACTGGCCAGAAGAGGATCGGCTCTGGCCACTATAGGGCCGGAACCAATCATACCAATCCCCTTTGGTAACGTTCGTCACTGGTATGTAGAAACTTCACGAATCAACACGCTCAGCTTTGGAAAAATCTAGTAGACTGTAGACAAGCTAGGGATGCCCTGCCTGAAATGAACAGTCGCTGAACCTTGGTTCTAATGAGATTGAACAAGCCACAGATCAGGATAGTAACAAGTGCTATCAAAGCACATGGCTCCTTTAACAAATATTTATTTATCATAGGTGTTACAGATAGTCCCCTGTGCAGGGAATGTAAGCAACGGCAGCCAACGTGTTGTTGACATGTCCGGAGGTCGCTGCATACAGGGCTAAATATCCCGGCACACCGGGATCACTCCCAGAAGTTGTTTGCAACATCAAAAGACTGTTGCACTTCTTCGGGGAGATCTCATGGCTTGAATAGATACATAATTCCTGCCCACACGCAAAATACGCGCTTAGACGTGGAGTTGCGGAAACAGCCCGTCGTAAACTAAACTAAACTAAACTAAGGTTAAACATAGCTATGACCGAATATTATTGCATGCCTTAAGCGCGAAGCGCGTTGGATGTTCTACTAGGGCCTAAAAATCGAGATTCCAACGTTTTTTCGCATGAAATCGTATCTAACAATCATATTGTACGTATAAATGATATAAAAAGCACATTGTCAGAAAGGTAAAGATTGTTGAATTTTTTTTTTTTAAATCGATTAATTGCTATTTTACATTAAAAAGTGGTTTTAGTGGCTTATTGTGTGGATTTATGAAGTCCGCATGGAGGGGTAAACACGATAACTTTTAAAAGTATCAATTTTTCAACTCAATCTATTTTTAATCTCTTCATCTATCATGTGGGAAGCCATGGAATATAAATGGCAGTTAAATTTTATTTTGTTTAGTAATAATTTTTTTTCGGCTGGGAAATCCCGAAATTTTCGGTGTTTTGAGCAGCCTTGTAATAATTTATTTTACTAAATAGACTGCCTCACTAACTCACTTCGGGCTCAGCCGCCGTCGTGAGTGGATACTGTATCGGTTGTTTGCAGCAGCTCGTGCTCATAAAGATTGCTGTACAAATACAAAATATTCAAAAACCCAAATTTTATACATACTTGATTATTGAATAAAACTATTTTTACGGATTTTATCGCGTTTAATTTTACTAATTTTGATTCCCGACGTTTCGGGTGCTTTACAGCACCCATGGTCACGGGGGGGACTGTAAAAATAGTTTTATTCAATGTGTAGTGTTCGCGTAAATATAAGAAACCATTACTTGATTATTATTATTATCAAAGATTTTTATGTCAATATTTTAAAAACACAGAATAAATAATAGTACTACGTAGTAAAAGTAAGTAGGATTTATATATAAATATACTTAAATACGTCTTGGACCTTATGGAGTGACCCGAATGATGATAAGATGAGCATTATGAGTCATGCTCTTTTGGATATTTTTTAATTGAAGTTTGACATAAAATTATCCAAAAATTGGAAGTATAATAATAAGGTTATTAGTGAGAGCTTGTGTGTATTTAAACTACTTTAAAAAATGTACATATAATCATGTTATACGTAATTTTTTTAATGTACCTAAGGCATGCACAATTTCGGATTTACCAATAGTTTTTTTTTTATAGAATAAGGGTGCCAAATGAACACACAGTCCACCTAATGGTAAGTGAACGCTGTGGCCTATAGACATCTACATCTATCCTCGATTAAGGATCAAAATGCAGATACGTTGGCACCCCAGTGAACTAAGATGGAATGCCTCGTTTCCAGTAAAAAGGGTTTTCGGTTCTCTTCACTCACCATACGAAACACAGCAGCATTAAGCTGCTATTTTACGCTGGTATTCTGTGAGAGAGAGGTGTACAACCATAATTAAGCTGCAACATGGCTCTACCACATAAAAATTACAATGATCTGAAGTAATTTTGTTTAACCTTTAACAGCTTATGAATATAAATTCGCACTAAGTAATTGACTCATGGTCAGTAAAGGCATACACAAGAGATTGTTATTAATTTTGCTATTTCTAGTTTAAGGTGACTCTATGAGAGTTGCTTTGCACTAGGTCTTCATACGAGGACGTGTTATTTGACAGGAGGGAGTGATATGAATGAGAGATGAACTTACGGTGTCTTGATTTTGTCTTGTTATTGGTGTGCATATTTCATATTTTTTAGTGCTTTGATTATTTTAGTTCTGACGGCTCCGTGGCGCAGTGGCTTAGCAATGAGTTGCAGCACTGGGGTCGCGGGTTCGAATCTGGATGTTTGTCCTTGTGCAATTTATATTTTTAAACTATCTTCACGATACAGGAGAAAATCGTAGTGTGGGGGCAACGTTTTCTAAAAAGAATAAAGCATAAAGTGTTAGCTTCGTGCTTTATTATTAATTTTTAAATTTTGGTTTGGCTTTCGACGCCTACTGGGTCTAAGTGTAAATCTAAACCATTTTCGAATCAACTTAATCCACAATCCATAAAACACAAAGCCACACTTTAGCGCGTTATGACTGTAGTAACGATGGCCGCCGTGTAATGGTGGCCTAAGAGAATTGTCGTAGGAGGCGACAGAGAGAAATGAAACAGGAGATGGGCAGTATCATATTCCTGTTAGCAAATTAAAATAATTAAAGAAAAGTTCAGTTCACACGCGTTAGAAGTTAAAACTTCAAATGAAATGAAATATAAAATAAGAATATTACACAGCAAATTATTAATTTAATATGATCATTTAAACCACAAGTGCGGCATAAAATATAAGATTAAAGAGAAATATTCATTTTCAAATCCATATTTTTAGACTAAATTTGAGTGTAATGAATCAAAAGAATCTCTTTGAAAAAAATTGCTTTGTAATAGCGCCATGTACTTCATTCTATAGACAAAATTATTTTATCGAACAAAAATTGTTTGACTCTCGATGTGATACGCACAATAGACGTTAGATGGACTGATGTTATGAAATCGTGGATTGTTAAAAATAGATTTGTAAATCTTTTATATTATATATTTTAACAGTTAAAATTTATGTCAACCATCATTAAAGCACCGGAAAAAGAGGGGACCGAAATAAAAGGAAACAATGTATTAAAAAAAATCTAGCAATAGTATTTAAAAAAAGACAGTATTGGAATGGCGGATTCGACCCCACAACCTTTTGAGTTCGCGGTCTACACTGGTTCTCATTCTCTCGAAGCCTAAATCCTATAGATGTATAACATGTTTGTCTTTTTTTTACAACGATTCGAAAGAAGTTATCACTTCAAAACTGTGGTTGCCCGCCAGCCTGCCAAGTGCGACAAGTATGGCAAATATCCCATCCTATGGGGAATCTATGGGATACGCCTATGGTTAGTAGTCGACTTTAATATAATATAATGATTATTATTATAATTTTACCAAATTCCATTGAACCGAAACATCTCCTTTTCCCTCTTGTACAAATAACCCTATAGACGCAACTATTTTGTGACGTATTTCTGCATCGTTATTTTTATACACATGCTCACGATAATTTAAACTAACGGAACATCCACAAAGCTCTCTTCCGTTTGTAACCCCTCTAGGGAGCACTTTGACTTTAATTTGTTCGAGTTACTTAGAACAGTTTTACTGAAGTAGGAATGTTTGCTCATTTTAATATCCCTCTCCGATAGCGCTCTTACTTTGTTAAGCGTGACAAACGAGGTGAATGCATCACTCACCTTCAATATGCTGATGATATTTTTTATATAGAATAAAAGTGATAAACGAGCACACAGAATACCTCATAGTAAGTGGATACTGTGGCTTATAGACATCTACGTTCATCTTTGATTAACAATTACAATGCAAATGAGTTGTCACCCCTGAGGACTAAGATGGAATGGTTTGTTTCTAGTAAAAAGGGTCTCCAGTTTTCTACACTCACCATACGAAACATTCTGTGAGAGCATGGTACTTATTCGGTCGGGGTGATCCATTTGCTATAACATAATATTGCTACAGCATGGCTTTGTCACGTTAAAATACGATGAAATAACAATACAGTCCTTACGGCAGAATTGCTGGGTGGCCTTGGTACTATTCTTTATGAGATCAATAGTGTATTTCAACGAATAGATTGTTAGACTACCTTGGATAAGGCAAATATTATGTAACATAACGTCTAAATCACAATTATTGTAATGAATATATTGGCAGTAGAACGAGAGTAACTGATGTTGCCGGCAAATGGGGAACAAAATTTCTCGAGTGGCAGTCTCGTATTGATTAGCAGTATTGAGACCTGCTCCCCACTAGATGGATTCACGGCTTGGTATGACATACATGAAGTCAATGGATGCAGGTGACTCAAGACCGTGTGTTGTGATATTATTTAGGAGAGGCCTATGTTTGGTCGTTAACATTTTAGAGGCTGTAATGATAATGATGTTAAGGACAGCAATTATGAAAATATGTAACTAAAATTTTTATCGTACCACTTCCAATCTTTAAGAAAATTTCTAAATATTGTTAGTAACTTACGCAGATTATTTTTGCTACATTGTTATAAAATTTAGTCATTCGTATTATTTTAGTCTAATGCTAAACTTATAATAATTGGCTTTAGAAATGTTCTACGTAGCTCGAGTTAACTACGACGTCGGGACGTCAAACAACCCTGCCCCACCCGTGAAGCCCCCAAAACGTCGGGAATTTAAATAAATAAAAATAAGTCAAATTAAACGCTATAATATCCACCTAAAAAAAGCCTATTCTGTAGAGGAATTTCTATAGGCTGTAATAGATGGATGGATGGGTGGATTTCTTACAATGTCCTCCTTACAATGTCAATAATATATTACAATTGTGTTTTTTAAACATTTATATTATGAGTTCGATTAAGAATAAGATGTGAGTAATAGTACAATAGGCAACCATCTCAGTCCTCAAAGACTCTCCGTCGCCTTTTGCATGAGCAACGCACGTGCACGTTTTGCGTGAGCACAAAGAATTCATGCTCACCTAAAACGAGAGCGGGCAGCAACGGAAAGTGTTTGTTGGAAAGCATCTGAAATTAGAAGAAGCCCGTTCTCTGAGATTCATGAACCTTGCGTCGCTAAAAAAGATCTGGTTTAACAAATTTTAAAAATATTTTGACTCCTCATTTTGTGAGTTAGTAAAAAATTTTGCGATTATGACACCGAGAAATTCAGATTCACTTCAGATGGATGATAATATTGCCAACAAAATCCGCGGAGATGTCAACATTAAGAGAAGCATCGATAATATCATTTGTGATGATCCAAAGGTACAAAATGAATATCAAATGATGCTCGTTAACTCTAACTCCTTCAGGAATACTTTCGTGAATACTATGACTGAAAGAACGCCACACTGAATAGTCACTTTAAGACAATAAAAATGAATGTACAATGGAATACGCATCATTCATTCATTCATCTATTCGTTCATTACAGTCTCCACTAATAAAACACTATATACACTAAGCACACCATAAAGCGTCCACTGCTAAACATATAATGTCTCCCTCATATATTGTTTGTTATGGGGTTATTTGCTATAGTTAAAACGATTGCCTTTGTTTCAACTATGGCAACCGCAGTTTTTTTATTATTTTGATTTGTTACCGGGAATACGCTGCTGCATATCTCCTGTTTTATTTCCCTCTGAATACTCTCAATATCGAGAAAACTAATTATGTGCTTTTCATAAGACCCGTTCATGAACACCACCTACTGACAAACACACTAGATTGCATCTTTGCGCGACTGATAAGAATTTGTGTAGTTGTGAAAAAAATCGGAGAGTGGAATCCATGAAATTCAGTACTTACGTAGACGCCGGACCTTACACACGTACCTAGCGCAAACTAGTTCGCAATTACTCATTAACGCGATTCTCAAACTTTTTTATCCACCTTGTTAGTGAGCTATTAAAATATGTTCAAGTGTACGCGTTGTGACGGAGATTTCAGAGATGGGGTAAAGTGTTCCGTTTGCCAAGAACGGTTTGACTTTCCATGCGCTGGATTAACGGAAGCTGGCTACCGTAGGTTAGGCGAGGATAGAAGAAATAACTGGAGATGCACATCTTGCAAGGGCGCCAAAGCTCTTAGTCCGCTAAACCTACCTTCAAAAAATACACCTTCTGTTAAGTCTCCTTCACCTGTGGACATGGAGATGATTGTCGGAGCTAAAAGCCTATCTTCACAGATGAACTCACTTCCTACCTTAATAGCAAGCGTCAAGGCTATACAAGCTGATGTGGCCGACCTAAAGTCCATAAAGGCCGATATCGAAGATCTTAAGCTTATGAAGCCGGAGGTGGCTGATATGAGGACCTCATTGGAATTTGTTCAGTGCTCTGTTGAATCATTGAATAGTAGGATCACGGAAATAAATCAAGAAATCCAGACTTTGCTGAAGACTAAAGAAGATGTAGTTCAATTGAAGCAACGTTTTGAGAACTTTGAAGACTCCATGCGGGAATTTGAACAAAGGTCTCGTATGAATAACATCGAGATCAAAGGAGTACCGATGTCTCCATCAGAAAACCTTTTCGAGATATTTAGTAAGCTTGGAGATCATATTAATTGTGTCATCCTAAAATCAAATTAATTACATTGCGAGGATTCCTATGCGAAATGATAAACTAAATAAAACAATTATCATCTCAGTGCATAATAGATACCTTAAGGAGGACTTCGTAGCTGCAGCGAAGAAGCGCACCATTGTTCCAGCGGACCTGGGTTTAAGAGGTGACAATAGAATATTTGTTAATGACCATCTTACTCTGGAAAACAAGATGTTGCTAAATAAAGCCAAAAAACGAGCCAAGGAGCAGGGGTTTGCCTTTGTTTGGGTAAAGGGATGCAAAATATTTGCAAGAAAAAACCCAACGTCTCATATAATTACAATAAAATCGGACTCCGATTTAAAAAAGTTTTCCTAGTTATTACAATTAGCGCTTTGATATTGTTAAAATCATCTTCCTGTTTTAACTGTGTTTTAGTTAGTTTGAGAAACGCTTGCTCTCTAACATTTAAGTTTGTTTACCTGCTTGATATCGTTATGCATTCACGTACTCCCGCTGCACACTTGTTTACTCAATCATATTATATCGCTCCACCGTCTATTTGCTTTTGCATTTTTGTATCTATTGTTTACGCTTATAGCCTTATTCTATTATTAGTTTTTTTAAATGTTGCTTACAAATTTAACATTTTTTTACGCATCTTTTCAAACATATTGCTTTATTCCGCCTTTCTACACTTATTACTTGTTATTATAATTAATTATGTACTAGTTTTATGGTTCAAAAATGGCGATTAATATATATTACCAAAACGTACGTGGTTTACGTACAAAAACTTCGGCCTTCTATAGAAATATTAACATGAATTCTTATGATGTTATATGTTTATCAGAAACTTGGTTGAATGAAAGCGTTAAAGATAGCGAATTATTCGATGATAGGTACATAGTTTGGCGACGGGATCGAGATTACAAAAGATTTAATCAAACATTGGGGGGTGGAGTGTTAATTGCTGTTCGCCGGGACCTCTCAGCAGAAGTTCGTAGCGATTGGTGTTCGAATGCCGAGGACTTATGGGTAACATTGACACTTAAATGCCGGAGTCCTAAGGTAGTGTATAAACTGCATATTTGTACGGTATATATATGTAACCAAAGCGTATTTTGTTCACTAACAACTCAGTTAGCCGCATACTCCGAAAAACTTAGTGATAAAATATTAAAACATCCTTGCGATAAATTTATAATTCTTGGCGACTTTAATATGCCTAACATAATTTGGAAGTTGTGTGATGAAAACATTTCATATATTCCCGAGAACATACAGGGCTCTAGTCAATTTGATTTATTTGATAACATTAATATATGCAATTTATCGCAAAACTATTATAAAAAAAAAACTAAAACTAGTAATTTAATTTTCAAACAGTCCTACTCCACGTGGTATCGTGCCAAGAACGCTGGCTGCGTTTCCCCGCTGAATGGCTATACTTAGCCTTTGAGCGAGAAAAGAGCCAGCCCTCTTATCACCTGCAGCAACGACCAGCCGCGGATGGAGTTCCTTTAAGAACTTCACCGCACATGGACCCCACGGACCGATAGTCTACAGCAAATGGCACAAATATGTAGTCATCTCTCAGAGACTCATATTTAAACATTTCATACTCAAATAAATTTCTTCATTTAAATACCTACCTAATCTATTATGACAAAAACTGACCGCGCAAGCGCAACGCGCTTATATCAACTGCGCATGCGCGACTCTACTATCTACCGCGCATGCGCGAAAACAGAGTAGTGCACATTTTTTGTTTGGAACAGCTTCTCTAGTACGTAGTACATATAACTCAATGAATTAACCGGAATACTAGTTACTATTTAATTTTTAACTTGTTTTTGTTAAAATATAAAACTCAAATTGACACTAAACTCGAAATGTTGCACAGATATTCAGTAAATGGATCTTTAAATGAAACTGACGTGTTTACTGCGGCATCATGGTTTGTCTTAACTACTTGTACTACTTTCACTTCAGTTTTTTCTATAACATCTTCGCTAACTTTAGAACTTTTGGCAGGTGTTTTGGTAGGGATGATTTACTGTGTCGTTTTTTGATAGTTTAGCCGGTTTTTTTGACACTACTATAACGGTACGGTTTCTTTATATATTTCGATATCGTATCTTTAGATATCTATTCTGCATTAATTATTTCAGAAATCAATTTCTATAGTATACTGTCCCTTCGACATATTATCAACAATCGGAAAATGGAACTCTATCAATTTATATCGGCGGTTTGCATTTTTTTGTCAAATTTATACTTTTTCTGAAAGACCTACATGTCTATTAATACATATATTAATTTTACTTAACATATGTAATAAAAACAATAATCAGCAGTAAGAAAATAGTAAAACATAATCCAACTAGTTGTAATACATACGCAGTAGGTACATTTGTGTTAAAACCGTACACAAAATTATATGTTAATATTCGCATAATTGCGAATAATGAGAGCTCGCTGGGCCGTCAGTGGCAATATACAATTTGAATAACATGCATTGTTCTGGCAGCTGTAGCGTTGTGCAGAATAGATTTACATAAAAAGCACTGCGGAAAACAAAGAAAATGTTTTCCTACGAATATGGTCAATTCCAAATTTCTTTTGTCTTTTATAATTTACTTTTTAGTAGACTTAAAAAAAGAGTAGGTTCTTAATACGATTGTATGGTTTAGTTTTTTTTTGTATATATGTAACGCTATGTTATGGGTAATTGAGAATCCTTTTTTAGTAAATAGGTTATACTTAAGGGTTAGATGTATGTAAAATTTAAGAAAAATATCCATTCCTAGGGATGAAAAATAGGGGATAAAATTTTTAATGTAACTATTTAGACGACATTAAACTTGAGTTAGTGACATTTCTAATCTCACTCAAAAGAAAAAAATAGAAATAAATTAGACTTTTAAAGCAAAAGTGGACTTAAACGAGGTAAAAAAAATCCACATAGCAACTTCTGAAGTCTGAGTTCTTCTACTCACTACATCATAGCAGCGAATTCTGAAGCTGATATGTGGAAATCATTTTATTATTTTTAGTTCTTTCAGTAATTGCTTCATGGACACCTACGAGTATCTATCAAAATTTTATTCAAAATGGTAAAAAAATAATAATAAAAGAGGACATCAAAGAATTACAATTTTTATTAAAATTATTCAGTAAAATATTTGAAAAATAATGTTGAATCAACTAACCACATACTTCAACATTATAAATCTGTTACAAGAAAAGCAATATGGCTTTGTAAAAGGCAGATCGACAGCTGACGCTGGTTCTTCACTGATCCAACATATCTTCGACGCATGGGAGAATTCACAGATCGCGATAGGCGTGTTTTGCGATGTATTCAAAGCATTCGATTGTGTTGACCATGATTCTTTACTTCTTAAATTAAATCACTACGGTGCTGAGATATTATCAGCACCGTAGTGATTTAATTTCATATGATTTATGTCATATCTTAGCGAGCAAACTCAGATTACTGATCGGGATTCTAGGATTAAGTTATTAAATTATTGTGTTGTCATAATCCTTGATACGAGCAAATTGATACTTACGCAAATTTTCAAGTAATTCGGCCGTCTAAAAGTTGGTGAAAATTACATTAAAATAGTCCGTTACATAGATAGATAGATTGATACACGCGAAGCTAATAAAAGCGTGTTAATAAATAATTCTTGCCCTTACTGGAGTACTAGTCATTTCCTATATAAAGATGTATCATTAATATATCAAACATCGTTTAATATATTAATGATACATTGTAATATAGGAAATATTACAATGCATGACAAACAACAAATAAGTTAGTACTATAAAATACAGCAATAAAATCAAGCTATTTTCCAATACTATTATACTTTGTTCGTGTAAACAAATCATAAAATAGGATATTTGTAGTTGCAATTAAGAGACGACTAAAATACAATACAATTATTACAAAATCAAATTGTTTAATGCAAAAAAAATACTATACTCAAATAGGCGTAGTTACTTTTTTAACTTTTTTTGATAAAAATATGTAATAGACGTGCATGATACTGTATAATCTAAGTTTTTTTTTAAGTTACACGTTAGTGTGGACGAAAAAATCTTCGGTGTGTGTAAATCTTCGGTGTAAAGTGGGTGCTGTGCATTGTGCAGATGCGTTCTCTGTAAAAAGAGTCTCCGGTTCTCCACACTCAACATACGAAACGCAGCAGCAATAAGTTGCCATTTTCCGCCGGTATTCTGTGAGAGCGTGGTCTTACCCCGGTGGAGCCCATTTCGTGCTACAACCATAATATAGCTGCAGCGTGGTTCTACCATGCAACTGTTATTATGTTATAGACACACCAGTATGTCACAAATATGTTATCCCATCCTTCCATTTTCGCAAGTATCTTAAAAATATAAAATGTGTAAAAAAATTATTTTCTCTGTCGACTTCCTCGTGCCGGCTCTTCACCACGGAACAGCCTTCACCGTAACCAGCCACGGCTACAAAGCGCTCCAGTCACGATTCGGCGGGAACCCGTAGAGAGAGGGAGCACAAAGTTCACCTGGGTGGTATGGCCCTTCTCGATTAACATGGAATACCTCGTTAACAGTAAAGACTGTCTCTGGTTCTCATCACTCATACGAAAAAGTTGGATAATACTTGTATTCTGTGGTATTCGGTGTCTTTTTTCGTTTAAACATGGGACGAATGCAGAGTGTACTTTAGTTTTATGTAGATCTTTAAGATATTTTAATATAAATAATTTATTAATTTAATTTAACCGTGTAGTGTCGGTGTAAGAATATCCACTACCCTGTATCGTCGCGAGGGTGTCAAGAGGTGACAGAGTGAAAATGAAACAGGAGATGGGCAGAAGCATCTTCCAGATAGCATCTCAAAATAATTAAAAAACTGCGGTTGCGAACACGCTTGCCATGTGTTGAGCATGGGTGCCAACTATGGCAAAATCCCCCCTTGAGGAAATCTATGAGGGAGGTTTATGTTCATCAGTGGACTTTTATAGCCTCTAATGGATATATGTAATGGAATTAATTAATATTAGTTTTTTAGCTTAGATCACAAAGGCAATATTCGAACAGATTTTGGCCCTTATCTTAACAGGACAAGGTTAACGATTTTTGTGTCGCTTTAAAAGGCGATAAGCACTCTGCACTCTTCGCTCCTGGCTGCCGTCGAACCTCTTCGCTCCTGGCTGCCGTCGAATATAAACGTTTAATTAACTACTCCGTGATTGTTGAATTTTGTTTGATAAATTAATAATCTCCGAAATAAATTAAGTCGCAAAAATAGGAGAACATACTTGTGGAGGTGCTGGCAAGATAAACCCGTCGTGTCTGCGAGCCTAGTACACCGAAACGACGCGTGAGTCACATCTATCAATTTTTTAAAACACCAATCATAGAACCCCACTTTGCACCATCTTGGAATAAATACATGCCCATTGTACTAATATTGGCTAAGCATCACACTACGTGACACGCCCTCCGAGACGGCTTTTGTTCATATTAACCTATTGCGTACGCGTAATATACTCTATTTTGTAAAGAGAAAATAAAGCTGCGTTCACAACAATATTAAATAACAAATAAATAAATAATTGTCTACTTGCATAAAATTATGGAATCCAGTTTGAATAAATCGTTCTCGGAAACAAACCTGACAGCAATAAATAAAGCTGAATCTAATTCCTCCACTAAAAATGTCTCAAGCCGCAGCAAAAGAAAGAGACATGAAGAAGTTATTAGCATTGAATTTTCCATATTTAAGGAAGAAATGAAAAATCTGATAATTTCTTTGACAAGCAAGCACGGAGAAGAACTGAAAAAAATAGCACCAACACTAGCGGATATACAGAAATCTAACCAGAATATTGAAAACTCCATTGCGTTCCTCACTGCACAGAATGAAGAATATAAAAAGAAAATTGAAAAATTAGAGATCCAATCGCAAGAAGACCATAAATATATAACTGTTCTAGAAGATAAAATAGAAGATATGCAGAAAGGGATGAGAAAAGCAAGTTTCGAAGTAAAGAACGTACCAAAGAAAGAAAATGAGACGAAAGAAGATTTAGTAGAAATGGTCACTTGTCTTTCAAAGAGTATAGGTTGTGAAATAAACAGGGCGGAGATAAAAGATATATATAGAGTGCGAGTAAGAAAAGAAGGAGTGAAAAATACACCAATTGTGGTGGAAATGACTTCAACTCTAATAAAAAACGACTTCCTCAAAATGAGCAAATCATTCAACATTAGACACAAATCAAAAATTTGTGCAAAACATCTAGGCCTACGAACATCTGAAGATACTCCTGTCTTTATATCTGAAAATCTGACTGCCAAAGCTTCGCGCTTATATTTCCTTGGAAGAGACCTGGTTAAGTCCAAATCTTATAAGTTCTGCTGGACTTCCTATGGGAAAGTTTATGTACGAAAGGATGAAAACTCCCGTATTATTCACATTAAGGATGAACGGCAAATACAACAATTATTACAAAAAGAATGACTAGATATAATATATTATATACTACTAAGTTTATTACTAGGATATAAGTATAATAAGTTGATTTCACTATTTGCATGTCTTAAAATTAATCTTAAGTTTACACATTATAAAAACACACAAAAAACACTTGAACCCTCGAACACCCCAATATACACACTTCCTTACATTTTACTAATTACTACTCTTACATGTAACTATTTTAATACTTACCCTCAGATTAATTTTTTTATTACAGCTACCTATAAAACTGGCCATGTACCGATAAAATATTTACTATGGCACATTATTATAAAATACATTAGGGAAACCATAAACAAACATCACCAGAAGCTATACAAATTCTGTGATATTAGTTCCATTAGATTTGATGATGGATAGTCCTTTAATTATGTTAAAAGAAATAGACGACACCGAAATTGCAAATTCTGTATCTTGTGATATTGAAGATTTGAATAAATTCATATGTTTGAATAAAAAAGACTTGACAGTTGTTACACAGAACATCAGGAGTGTTTATAAAAACTTAGACAACTTGCAATTAACACTATCTAGCCTTAGCTTTGAAGTAGATCTGCTAATTCTAACAGAATGCAGGCTTGATAACAATAAGCACCTGCCACAAATTGCAAATTATACATCATTTGCCACTATGAAACATCTTAACCAAAATGACGGAGTGACAGTTTACTATAAAAATAACCTTAAACCTAAAATAAAAGAAATAAAATTAGAGCATGCCTCTTGTTTACAAATAGAAATCTTTAATCATATAATATTAGGTATATACAGATCACCCTCACATACAAATACTGAAACATTTACTGAATCTTTGCAACAACATCTTAACACGATTAAAAACAATCAAAATATAATTATTACTGGAGATATCAACATAAATCTTATTCCAAAACCTAATGAACTAAATAGTGATCAAAAAAATAGACTTAACTATCTAGATGTCCTTTCTACTTTCGGCTTTTTACCGGGACATACAATTGCTACCAGAGAAAATAGTTGCCTGGATCATGTTATCCTTAAATTAAATATGAAAAAGACACAAGCAAATATAGCGGTAATAAATACATCCATCACCGATCACTACATGGTGTTCTTTAGTTTAACTAAAATTAAAGAAATAAAAACTTCTCCGCGAACAAAAACATATATCGATTTTGATATTATGCGATGATCCTAATAAAATTGTTGAAATATTAATAAACAAAATTACAGAATCTTTAAATGAAAACACTAATACTATCCGTATTCCTAAAAATAGACGTACCATTAAACCCTGGATAACTACAGGTATGCTCAGATGCATCAAAAATAGGAATAAAATGCAAAAACAACTTAGAAACAACCCTTTTGATGAAATTTTGAGAATAACCTATAAAAGATATCGCAATTACTGTAACAACTGTATTAAAAAGTTAAAACGTTCATATGAAAGAACATTGTTATTAGAAAAAAACCCTAAAATCTTATGGAATAATATAAAAAATATTACACATACTAAGGAAAATAAAACTACTAATACTGGATTATTAGACATAGAATCAAGCCCTACTCAATCAGTTAATACAGTCAATAATTTTTTCGCAAATATTGGATGTAAGCTTGCCGATGACATTCAAAAGAACAGTGCACACGATCACAATAGGCATATTGCAGCACACTTAATTAATAACCAGCTCTCATCTTTCGCCATCTTAGATACTAATCCTAATGAAGTTCTTAGTATACTCATGAACTTAAAATCCGTCAGGCCTGGTTGTGATAATATACCCACAAAATTTGTGAAATTGGCAAGTTCTTTAATAGTGCCGATAGTTTGTCACTTGGCTAACCTCTGTTTTTCCAAAGGTGTATTTCCAACCTTCCTTAAACGATCTATTATTACACCTGTACACAAGGATGGGAGCAGAGATGATATAAATAATTATAGGCCAATTTCCATTTTACCAGCTTTATCTAAAATCCTAGAAAAATTAATTAATAACAGATTAATACGGTATTTAGATAAATATAATATTCTATCGCAAACACAATATGGATTTAGAAGAGGAAAAAATACACAGAACGCTGTTATAGATCTAACTACATATATAGTTGATCACCTAGACCAAAATAAAAAATGTCTTACTGTATTTTGGACCTAAAAGGCATTTGACACCGTCTCTGTTCATGCTTGTTAAGAAGTTGGAAAAGATCGGTATAAGGGAAGCCCAACTAGAATTGATGAGAGATTATTTAAGAAACAGAACGCAAAGTACTAGAATAGGCAATTATGTCAGTAATGACCTTCAAATAACCTTTGGGGTGCCGCAAGGCAGTGTACTAGGCCCTACCTTATTTCTCATTTATATTAATGACCTCTGTAAATTAAAACTTGATAATGGTAAGATTTATTCGTATGCGGACGATACTGCTATCATTTTCACGGGTAAATCGTGGGATGAAGTCTACGACACAGCAGAATTTGAGCTAGCCAAAATTGCGAACTGGCTCGAAATAAACTTGCTTACGCTTAACACGTCTAAAACAAAATATATATGCTTTTCCATTAACAAACGGTCACAGCCCACAACCCATAATCTCAAAATACACAACTGTGGTTTGCGTAACAATTGCACGTGTCCTACTATAGAAAAAGTAGCTTGTACTAGATATTTGGGGGTTATGATAGACCAAACACTTACATGGCATTCACATATAGAAGCAACTAATAACAGATTAAGAAAACTTATTTGGATCTTTAAAACCCTCAGACATGGCGCAACTCATAAACTATTAAATCAAATATATGCTGCACTAGCCCAATCGATTTTAACATATTGTGTACCAGTTTGGGGTGGTGCTACGAAAACGAAACTCCTACAACTGGAACGTGGTCAACGCTCATTAATAAAGGTCATGTACAATAAATCATATAGATTCCCTACAGAAGAACTTTACTCAGTTAGTGGTTTACTAAGTGTTAAAAAGTTGTACATTTTAAATTTGTTGTTAACAAAACATAAAACAACTTTATACGACTGCAAAAGTAGTAATAGACGAGGAAAAGCTTTTGAATTAACTCTAGTCAAGACTAATTTTGCTAGTCACCAATTTAAAAGACAGGCTGGTTATTTATACAATGTATTCAACAAAAAACTAAACATTTATTCACTGAACTCTAATGAGTTCAAAAAGACAGTTACAGAATGGCTCCTCAAACTTAAGTATGATGAGGTCGAGGCATTATTAAAAGTTATTAAATAAATTTTACATACGCAGACAAACACACACATGTGTACATATACACACACAAACACACACACACACACACACACACACACACACACACACACACACACACACAAGCGCACCATAGACTCAAACTCACATAAACTCGCACACTTATATAAAACCCTCATTAACTAAATATATGCTTAGTTTCTTGTATTTCTTTTATTAATTTATTGTGTGTTTATTTAATTCTTGCTATAGAAGAGCGGGGCATCCTGCCACAAGTATATATTTACTTAAAAGGATATCCCACTTACTCCCATACCAATATAATGTATGATCTTTTTAAAGAAATAAACAATTTTTCAATTTTCAATTGATACGAGCAAATTGATACTTACGCAAATTTTCAAGTAATTCGGCCGTCTAAAAGTTGGTGAAAATTACATTAAAATAGTCCGTTACATAGATAGATAGATTGATACACGCGAAGCTAATAAAAGCGTGTTAATAAATAATTCTTGCCCTTACTGGAATACTAGTCATTTCCTATATAAAGATGTATCATTAATATATCAAACATCATTTAATATATTAATGATACGTTGTAATATAGGAAATATTACAATGCATGACAAACAACAAATAAGTTAGTACTATAAAATACAGCAATAAAATCAAGCTATTTTCCAATACTATTATACTTTGTTCGTGTAAACAAATCATAAAATAGGTTATTTGTAGTTGCAATTAAGAGACGACTAAAATACAATACAATTATTACAAAATCAAATTGTTTAATGCAAAAAAAATACTATACTCAAATAGGCGTAGTTACTTTTTTAACTTTTTTTGATAAAAATATGTAATAGACGTGCATGATACTGTATAATCTAAGTTTTTTTTTAAGTTACACGTTAGTGTGGACGAAAAAATCTTCGGTGTGTGTAAATCTTCGGTGTAAAGTGGGTGCTGTGCATTGTGCAGATGCGTTCTCTGTAAAAAGAGTCTCCGGTTCTCCACACTCAACATACGAAACGCAGCAGCAATAAGTTGCCATTTTCCGCCGGTATTCTGTGAGAGCGTGGTCTTACCCCGGTGGAGCCCATTTCGTGCTACAACCATAATATAGCTGCAGCGTGGTTCTACCATGTAACTGTTATTATGTTATAGACACACCAGTATGTCACAAATATGTTATCCCATCCTTCCATTTTCGCAAGTATCTTAAAAATATAAAATGTGTAAAAAAATTATTTTCTCTGTCGACTTCCTCGTGCCGGCTCTTCACCACGGAACAGCCTTCACCGTAACCAGCCACGGCTACTAAGCGCTCCAGTCACGATTCGGCGGGAACCCGTAGAGAGGGAGCAAAGTTCACCTGGGTGGTATGGCCCTTCTCGATTAACATGGAATACCTCGTTAACAGTAAAGACTGTCTCTGGTTCTCATCACTCATACGAAAAAGTTGGATAATACTTGTATTCTGTGGTATTCGGTGTCTTTTTTCGTTTAAACATGGGACGAATGCAGAGTGTACTTTAGTTTTATGTAGATCTTTAAGATATTTTAATATAAATAATTTATTAATTTAATTTAACCGTGTAGTGTCGGTGTAAGAATATCCACTACCCTGTATCGTCGCGAGGGTGTCGTAAGAGGTGACAGAGTGAAAATGAAACAGGAGATGGGCAGAAGCATCTTCCAGATAGCATCTCAAAATAATTAAAAAACTGCGGTTGCAAACACGCTTGCCATGTGTTGAGCATGGGTGCCAACTATGGCAAAATCCCCCCTTGAGGAAATCTATGAGGGAGGTTTATGTTCATCAGTGGACTTTTATAGCCTCTAATGGATATATGTAATGGAATTAATTAATATTAGTTTTTTAGCTTAGATCACAAAGGCAATATTCGAACAGATTTTGGCCCTTATCTTAACAGGACAAGGTTAACGATTTTTGTGTCGCTTTAAAAGGCGATAAGCACCATTGAGAGGTAGCTTGCTCTGCGCCTTATTATGCTATGGGCATTTTTTGTCTATTGATGCTAATTCTGAAGACATATTGAACAATTTACGAAGAACTCTTAACACGGGCTCTTAAACAGCTTAAAACAGTAAATTAAAAAAGGAACTTATGAGTATTTTACTCGTTGTTGTCGACTTTGCATTCGAACCAATGCAAGAACACAGTTTGTTTCATCGTCCGTAATGCTTAGCTTAGCAATGGTGTGGAATATTTTGCTAGCATCCGTTTTTTTATGACGTAAGGCTGACAAAAGAGCACACAGCACACCTGATGGTAAGTGGATGCTGTGGCTCATAGCCATCTATATTAGATGGAATGCAAGATGGAATGCCTCGTTTCCAGTAAAAACGGTCTCTGGTTCTCTACACTCACCATACGAAAAACAGCAGCATTAAGCTGCTATTTTACGCTGGTATTCTGTGAGAGCATGGTCCTTCACTGGTCGAGCCGACCCATTCGTGCTACAACCATTAGCTCTACCTTGTCTAAACCACGTCCTACCACGTCGCTGTCTTAAAACCAAGAGTAACAAGGCTTTTGTTAAGCGAAAAGTCAGTGCGTTTTACCATCTTCGGTTGCGTTACCACTTACCATCAGGTAGGATAGTAGTTAAAAAGTTGGCAGTTGCAAAAGTTATGAAGCACATCTGAGAATTTTTGTTGCGTTGCCGTCTAATAGAATGCAGTAGGATTTTTTTAAATTCCTAAGTTAGGTATATAATACTACAAAGTGGTTGCGCGTCACACAAAATTAGGTGAATATGAAGATGATTTACGTATGAGAATGTTCATGAGCGCAAATTTAATAGAAGCAGGTTCTTAATTACATTGTATGTTTGTTTTTGTTTTAGTTTAGTTTTGAGATCTAAACTTGTATTTCTGTCAAAATTGCTATATTTAACTATTTTGACAGAAATACAAGTTTAGATCTTACAATTTACGCGACGCCAAAATAGGAATTTCGGTACAATCGCCAACAACGCTCGAGTGCTTTTCAATTTCCCGCTTGAATGTACCACAAGCTTACAAACTGGACGTGCAACGTTCTATATATTATAGTATAATCTTTCATGTTGCTGTTAATGAAAAGTCAAACGTGTTCAATTAGTAATAAGTATTATTCGCACTTTTCCACTCTTAAGAATCTTTGTCGTGTCGTTCGAATCTTGATCGAATCTGAGTTGCTCGTGCACTGTGAAAATATGGAGAGCGCTGATCCCCTTAGCTACCAAATTCAAATTTAAAAACGTTCATTTTGACATAGAATATGTATTGGTAAAGTATATACTAGTAGTAGTGCTATCCTACCATTTTAGTCGGTTTGCAGGTAACACATATAACAGAATTTTTCAAAGTGATTAAGTAGTACATTTTATTATAGACATTATACTTAAATTGTGAAAGTCCAGATTTTAAATATTTATACTTTTTAATAGGTTAAAAATAATTCAATTAAGAATAATTCTCAACCCAAATGATTAATTTTGAGAGAAAAAAATTCCCCGTTTTTATATTTGTCACTTTATAATTGTTCTGTCTATTTAATGTTATGATGTGCGCAATAATCAGTGAACCAATAAATAAAATAAGTTCATAAAGTTTAAGCCGTGGTAGCTCAGATGGTTGGCGCTCGTAAAACAGGCTGTGTGGCAACATATGACAATGACGCTTCTGTAGACTCTGTCTGTCTGTTTGCTACAACAAAACTATCAACTAATATTAAACATTTTCAAATATTTCAAGGAGACTTGTAAATGTCGGAATAAAACTCTTCTAAATTATTTAATTAAATAAAAGAAATTAATAGAATAGTCCATGCGAGAAGCCGAATTTTTAATGACGGCAAATCAACTCCATAGTGGATAGGTGGCGAAGTGGTGAGTGGTGTGACGCACTCGTATCTCTGCACGTGCTGTTTACAACAAGTTCCTGTTAAAATATCTTTACTTTAATAAGTCACGAGAATGACACAGTCTTATTATACAAAAATCTTTATAAGCTATGAGTATAATGTTTTCTTATATTTACGCGAAGACTACACATTAAATGAAACTAATTTTTACGGATTATATCGCGTTTAATTTAAACTTTTTAATTCCCGACGTTTCGGGTGTATCACAGCACCCATGGTCACGGGGGGGGGTACTAAGGTATTTGACGTCCCGATGTCATAGTTAGCCCGGCTTCCTTCAGCTTTTTTAATATTAATTTGGTTCGATCTACGCAGAATGAGCTTATAGTATCTTGAAGTCTAGCAGTGGTATACTTGGGTTTGGATTTAATTTTATTAATTATAGGATCCCAAGCAGATGGCAGTACCCATCCATCTTCTCTATTGAAATTAGGATGTTTTTAATTTCAATAGCCTCACGAATCATCCTTGGTAGGAATCGGTGTTCTTTTGCGAGGATTTGTGGTCTATCAAATCAAATGTAATGGCGGGGACGATCTTGAACATGTTCAAAAAATAAAGCATCCGAAACGTCGGGAATTAAAAAGTTAAAATTAAACGCGATATAATCCGCAAAAATTAGTTTCATTTAAGCTATGAGTATCTAAAATATTTAAAAGACCTTGGAGTTGTATTTTGTTGCGTATTTCCTATAATTGCCGTGCTTGGCGGTGGAGTACCAGACTACTTTGACACTGCTTCCCGACACGGAACTAAGCATTTTACGTCTGGCGTAAATAGGATGATAAAATTGCCATTTATCAGAAGCTAATTTTAAATATACTATACTTTGCTTCATTATTTTTCTTACATGAAATGGGTGTGTTGTACTATTTTTAACATTAAAAAAAGTCATATTTATACTATAGAATCTCATAGAACTAAACTTATATACATAAAATATTTGATCATTAGTAGAATTTTCGTGAAATCAAATTCAATAAAAAATGTTTCATAATTTAAAATTTTGCCATATTTTTTTTTAAGTTATTGAATTAAAATAACGGAAATTAATATTAATACTTATTATCATAATTTTTTCAGATTTAAAGTAAACTTGTGTAACTGGAGTAATTCGTAGCTTTGTCCTAACACATCAAGAGGTATATATACAGTATATGATTCTCTGTGGATGAGTTTGTATATTTGGGATGTTTATTTAGTAGGGATGGTAGATATGATAAGGATATAGAACGACGAGTGAACGCAGGAAATAGAGTGAATGGGGCTCTACACGCTATTATGAAGAGTCAGAATGTGTCAAAAAAAGGCACGTTTGGCAATTCATAATGCTGTGTTAGTCCCTACTTTAATGTATGGTAGTGAAAGTTGGGTCTGGCAGAAGAAGCATGAGAGTAGAATAAATGCTGTAGAAATGCGGTCATTAAGGAGTATGCTAGGGCTGAATCTGAATGACAGGGTGAGAAATAGTGTGATAAGAGAAAAGTGTGGTTTGCAAGATGACGTTGTGACCAGGATTAAGAAAGGAATGCTTCGGTGGTTTGGTCATGTAGAAAGAATGAACGAAGAAAGAGTGACAAAGCAAATTTATGCTACAGAAGTGAACGGCAGAGTCGGAAAGGGACGCCCTAGACGAAGGTTTATCGACCAAATTGGCGATATATTGGAAATGGGCCAGATTAGGAGTACCCTTAACCGACGAGCGTGTATGCGTAGATATATGGATGTAAAGGAGGCGAGAGAGGTGTGCCAGGATCGTGCCAAGTGGAAGTCCGTAGTCTCTGCCTACCCCTCTGGGTGACAGGCGTGAGTGTTTATGTATGTATGTATGTATGATTCTCTGATAAAGCCACACATAGACAATCTGATCGAAGTTTGGGGCATAGCAGTGAAACTAACTTGGACACTATTTTAATTTTTCAGAGCAAGATTTTAAAACTATTATTCAATTATGGTTACAACATCGACATCAATTTGTGAGGAAATCAAAATTATGAACATTATGAATTGAAAATAATATCAAATTATTTGTCCCCCGTTCAAACTCTGGTAAAAGAAACCTAATATTGTATGAGTGTGAACAACTTTAGAATAAACTAACAAAAGGAATAAACCAATCTAATCCCATTACAACATTTAAACGACTTTTAAAATTTCATATTAAAAACAAAACCTATTGAAGTTCATAAGAATTAACACAATGTTACACTAAAACATTATTAAGTCTCAATGGAGACTAGCCACCTGCTCCAGACATGATTATAATGTACGAGAGTGTGCTATAGCACAGGTGCACTCCTATGCCCTCACTCTCACAATAACCCGTTGGGTTGGCTACCCAACACGACGGGAGAGGAGGCGCAAGCTAACGGCTTCGGTGCTTTCCGAAAAACGGGGGTGAGAAACCACCAACTTAAAGTAAAACGATATGTGAAATAAAAATAGAAGGGGAGTTGCTTGAGCAAGTAGATGAGTTTGTGTATTTAGGATGTGTGTTTAGCAGGGATGGTAGACATGACAAGGATATAGAACGAAAATTGAATACAGTATACAGAGTAAATGAGGCTTTTTACTCTATCATGGGACGTCTTAATGTATTAATAAAGGCACGTACGGCAAGTCGCAATTCTGTGTTATTCCCTATCATAATGTAGTGAAGTTAAAGACTTACTTATTAACCGATGAACATGTATGCTGTGAGCATAATATACTCGTATATAGATGTGAAAGGAGCGAAAGGCGTGTGTTGTTAGAATCGTGCCAAATGAAAGTCTGTAATCTCTGCCCAACACTGTGGGTGACAGGCGTGAGGATTAATATATGATACACAATTAATGTGTATATATGTATTAAAAGTAACATATTAATGCAGAAACCATCCTATAAATACTATAGAAATAAACCCCTTATCAAATTATTTCTGATAACTGGTAATACATGAAATTTTACAAAAATACCACATGTTACTAAGACACATTTTATGACATATCTAGCTAATCTTATTCCTCGCCCTCTAACGTAGGTTCCCATTGGCAGTTTGACTGCGCTTTGTTTGCTTATACTTATTCTTAAGTGCCTGTGAAAATATTCTTGAATTACCCTCTTTTTCATATATATTATTTTGTGCACAGAGAAGAAGACTTATCATACTTAGGTTGTATGTTTCTCAGCAAGAGTATACACTCTTTTGGGAAATAAAGTTCTTAAACCTAATATTGTCTGAAAGATTTTATTCAATTTCAACAATTTCTCTTGCTTTCAATATCAACCTGCCGTGCCATGCCGACCTGAATCCGAGTCAAATAACATAAATATATTTTGCAAAATTTATAAATTTTTGTGAAAAACAAACAAATCATAAATCACACACATTGTGGCGGCGCTGTCCTTGCGCCACAACCGTAAAAAAACTAAAATCTAAATCACGCTATTAATATTTCTCAACGACTCTCGACATATACAGTGTTATTTTTCAAAGAGTAGCCAATTTTTAAACATAAGTTCGAATGTATAGATAATGATATACTGTAGTTTTTGAAAATACGAGTAAATAAGGTTTCTACTTTTCTTTTAAATTATCTCAAATTGAATGTGATTTATGGGCAACAACTACGCGTATGCGCGCTCCTCTATGTGCGAATCAATTCACAACGATCCTTACGAATGTACGCGTGCGTTGTAAAATAGTAGGCGTTAGACATTTATAAATGAAAATCAGTTAAAATAATGCATTACCATACTTTTGAATTTAAAAGATAAAAATGATAGAATGATTTAAAAAAAATTAATTAATTTTTCTACACCATTCGCCTATATTACTTATTCTGAACCTTTTCTGCAAATTAGACCGGTTATTGCAAAATAACGCTATATAGACATGCTTCGTGTTACCACACCGAAGCGTTCTCTGCTCCCCGGGCAGAACACATTGCTTTTACCCCAACGTTCAGCGACTTCTGTAGTGATCTTCTGCCCACTCCTTCGACGTTTTTACTTCACCAAGGGCTGCCAAAATTCTGGGGAAGCACACTTATCTCGTTTTGAGATGGTGAATATTCACGGACCCCTTCTGAAGACTCTTTAAGGATAGTAGTCTCGGCTGTAAGCTAGAGGGGTGCCGGCGTGGGTATTTCAATCAATTACCTAGGCCAGCGGCGCTCAGATGCGGCTCTTTCTTTCTGACAGTAACCACTGCCACCATCATGTTCGTGGGCGTCGAACATTATTTCCTTATACTCGTTACAAGATTTATATTCAGAATCTTATAGAACAAGGTTGAACCAGTTTATTATTTACTTTCTGGATAACATCACGTGTCACCACATTAAAAAAGCAAGTTTTATATTTCCGAATGACATCACGTGCCACCACTGAAGAAATAATGGTATATAATATATTTACAAAATAATAAACGAAACAATCCCGATTTTTAGCTCTTCACTTTCTGGGTAACATCACGTGTAACCACATTAAGAAAGTAAGTAAATTATTTCCGGGTGACATCACGTGCCACCACTGAGGAAATAATGGTATATAATATATTCAGACAATAATAAACGAAAAATAATCCCGATTATAAGCTCTTTACTTTCTGGGTAACATCACGTCACGTGTAAACCGTATTAAGAAAGTAAGTAAATTATTTCCGGATGACATCACGTGCCAACACTGAGGAAATAAAATAACTTGAATTTTATTAATTAATATGTAGGTACTGAGATACAAAATCACCCATTATCTTTATTTACGTACTGTTTTTTGGCAAACAATACGTACTAAAAGATTATCTTTATGTCACTTGTTAAAGGCACCATAAATAATAATCATAACATTAACTATTATTTAAAAAGGTTTCAAAACTAACCTTTATTATGGGAACATCTGGCGGTTTTCCGTCAAGACTTAAACTCCTTTTCCAAACGTTTTATTTTAATTCTAATTTCGTCAGCAGTCTTCTCACTTGTTCTTATTTTTTTCATTTTGACTTAAATTTAACTAAACAAAACTTATTTGTTGCGGCGCACACGCGGATGATGCAACACACAGAAAACGAATGATCGAAACGCCCGGCCGGCACCGCAAGCTGACAGTGGCGTGCAAAAGTCAATAGACTATCTTTTTATTACTTATTATTTAATTTTTTGTAAAAATAATATCTAAAATTCGTGTGATGATGCAGTACGACAGAAAGCGGACTACTTAGTTTTTAAATCTCCTAGGATGCAGCAACGAAGTATAATAATAATTAAGTATATTATAACTTATACATCGTTAATGCTCCTGTTAAAATATATAAAATACAAATATATAAATAAATAAAGTAAAATCAACAATGCTCATCAATTTACAACATACAATAAAATTAAATTAAAATAATAAACATGCAAAATAACAGGCAGTCAAAAAAGAAGTCTTTAAATAATAACAATATAAAATAATTAAAGAAACCTTTGGTTCATATTTGGTTTTTATCGAGTGCACAATTTATTCACTCGCTGCTTTCTAGGTTTCCGCACCCAGTAATGTATTCGTTTCGTATATTTGATTCGGGAGTTAGACGATGCACCCCTTACTTATGCCGGGTGTCTATGATTAAAAACGCTTCATTTTCTTTTACGATTAAATTTGCAGTAAATGTAGTGCGTTTTTCATGCACCTACCAAAATAAATAAAGTAAACAAAATACCAGTTCAAGTATTCATAAACCTATTAAAAATTTCATTTTTAATTTTAACTCATCCTAGGTTGCTAATGAATAGTTTGTTATATAAACTGTTTTTACATGCACCTCGTATGTACATCGGGCATTAGTAACGAAATATTATACGGCTTGCTACAGCTCCTAGTGGACCTTTTTTTGACCTGGACGAAAGCAATTAATAAAATAAACGTGAACATTGAAAAAGTATAAAATCGGTTAATATCTTCTTTAGTCTTTGTTTAATAAGTATACATATTGCACGCCTCATAACGTGAAGCATTATTAGGAGTGCTTTACTATCGATACTTCAAGGTCAAGCAATTTTGTGTTCTTAAAATGCCTAAATCATAACCATATTGCACTTATACGATAATATGAGTAGCCGTATATCAATAAAATACTCTAATTAATCCATCTTTTATTTTCTAAAAAATCATTTTATATTGCTACGTTGAGAAAAAAAAACGGTTTGAAAAAAAATTACGTGGACGTCTGGATGTTGATTTTGTATGTGGTCACGATACCTTCCGATAAAATTGACGTATCGAGACCGGGTTTTTATTGGCTTAAGAATTACATCAACTGGATCCCTATTTCATATCAATAGCCTAGTACGCGTAGTTTGTTAACTAAATGATTTTCAACTTTTATAAGTTCTATTGATGTTAAAAATTTAAAGGCGCTTTCATATTTCTGTAGTCTTTGATAGACAAAGAACAAATGTATCATACAGCCGATTTTATACTTTTTGTAATCGATTTATTTTGGTAAACATAACTATTTTATCCTGTTGGTGACAATACCTGTTAAAATAATATAGCGCTTTTAAAACACGTAAATAAAATACTTTAAAAGTCAGAAATACAATTTATTTTTTTCATCAAAATTAAATGAAACGTTAATAAGGCGTGCACTTTCGGATTTTCCAAACTATTTTAAATTGAAGTTCCCCGGTGCGTCTGTCTAGAATAGGTACAACACTTCTGTGGGGATTTTCGTTCAGTTTTCATCAATGAATAGGTCGAATACGAGGAAGGTTTACGTGTACAATTTATGTATACTTTGTGGTAACTGGCCAATGTTATGATGATTTTTTTGATTAATTTAGAAAAAATCATGGCCTCTTGGAGTTTACATGGCGTACGCTACTTACATTGGTATAGTTACATTTGGATTGTCTCGTTGGTCTAGTAGTCGTAAATGCGACTTCTGATCATGAGGTCTCGGGCTTGCGTCCAACAAAAAAAACAACAAAAATCATTTATTGACTTTTTCTGACAAGAAATTCTTAGTAGTAGCCCGGAGTCAAGAACCTCCATGCTTTGGACGGCACGTAAAGCCATTTGTAAGTCCTACGCTTGATCTCTCTCCGATCGTGTCGGCTTGCCGTCCCATCGGACTATGAGAGTGAGGGAATAGAGAGTGCTGATCTGTGCATACACTCGGGCACTATAATCCTGTCCTTTGCAAATGGCAAGTCTCCGTTTAGAGTGGCGGTCAAAACCGAAATTCTTACATAATAATAAGACGTGGAAGAAAGGTTTTCGAGTGTCAGCTTCGTACTGGTAAGCGACGCTTAGGGCGGCCACTAGATGATGCAGAATGTCGATGAATGAAGGTGGCTCAGGACCGTGCTTTGTGGAATTGCTTGGGGTTGGCATATGTTCAGCTGTGGACTTAAATATTGATGACAACATGTACTGTATTTTGATTCATAATTGAGGACGTATATAGATTTCTATGTCTGTCAGCCTCATTCTATTAAATAAAACTCTCAACAGCCATGAGGTGGTGGCGTGACCACCCTATTTCATCCCGTGCGTATCGTAAGAGGCGACTATGGGAAATGCCAAAAAAAAATTAAGGCTGGCTATAGCCTTATTTTATATTCCTGACGTTTTGAGTACTTAGCAGCACCCGCGATCACGGGGGCGTGGGGGCTCACGCTTAAGTCAAACATGAAATACCCAGACCGGCAGCGTTAAAAGTGCGAGACTTCAGGCGCTGCATTTAGCAATTCGCCTGCCAAGCGTAATGATGAAGCCAGCAGTAGGTAGACTGTTAATAGCCAATAAATATTATAAGAAATAAATATATATATATATATATATATATATATATATATATATATATATATATATATATATATATATATATATATATATATATATATATATATATATATATATATATATATATATCCATTGTTCTCTTAATTTTAAGTAATAAATAAATAAAGAATGGAGATACAACATGATATAAAATATGCTGCTTGCTATGTAACTAAAAATCGAAAAAAGTGAATATGTATTTTTACTGTCACATTCTGGAAGAGCGAAGGTGACTACAGTCATTAATTATAAGCAATTCCATATTTCACCGTCTAGCGGTGGTGTAAGAATATTCACCACCCTATATCGTCCCGTGGGTGTCGTAAGAGGCGACAGAGGGAAACTGAACCAGGAGATGGGCAGCAGCATTTTCTTGATAACAGCTGAAATAATTATAAATTTTAACAAAAAATAAAAACCGACTTCAAATTGCTAAAAAAGAAGTTATTTATTTGCTACCCTTAGGTGTGGAATTCATTCTCCAAAAATATATGGGACCACCCTTGAAGTATAACCTATTTAATAAAAAAAGATATCTCGTAACATACAAACAAAAAAAAAACATACACTCGAATGGAGAACCTCCTCCTTTTTGAAGTCGGTTAAATATAAATGCGGTTTTCAACCTGCTTGCCAAGCGTGGCAACATTGGCAAATGTTGCCACGCTTGGCTTTTGATAGGCTGTTATTGTAATGGTATTGTTACCCTGTATTTACATAAACAATAATACATTTAAATATTATTTGAAGAGGCCCATGTCCTGCATAAAAACATAAAAACAATACATAAAAAAAAATATTGCGTCGAATTCAGAACCTCCTCGTTGTGAACTTGGTTACACACATCCGTATCATGAAAGAACGTTTTGTTTAAATAATTTTAAAAATATTTGATATATTTTCTTAGCCAATTTGGAATACGGTGCTCGAATGTCGAGTTACATTCAAACTTATTCTAGTTGCATAAGAATTACCTATGTCAAATCATATGTTCGCTAACGAAGCGATATGTTACGTAATCAGAGCGAGTAGCAACACTAAGACTAAACAAATAACGGCTTACTTCGTCGTTTGAAAGTTTGCCAGCATCTGTCTCTTCATCTGATTACAATGTGTGTCTTCAAGGCAAGAGTGAACAGGCTTTGTTAAGCTAATTCAGTATTTTATCATTTTTGGCTAATTCACTACTTACCATCGGGTGGCATGGTAGTCAAGCACTGGCTTAGAATAGTGAAGAAATTAAATAAAACTGAAAGCGACTTAAAAAGCTTTAAGCCTTAAACTTTTTAAGTCCCTTTTAGTTTTATTAAAGGCTCTTTAATCAGACCAGAAGGAATATAGTTAGTTCGGACTGTTAGTTTGTTTGTCATTCTACTCGTATTGCTAAAATTTTTAGTATGAGATAGCGTGCTTGTGTGTTCGAGTGTGTGTCTGTGTTGTGTAGGCTAGAACTAGGCATGTGCGTGCGAACATGTGACATTAACTATTTATTGCAGTTGCAAATTATGACAAACTAAGACCAGGCCAGGACGGACGCGAGCTTTTGAACTGTTCATTTTTTTTTAAAGAATAAGGGTGACAAACGAGCACTCAGTCCACCTGATGGTGATTGGATGCTGTAGCCCATAGACTTCTACATCTATCCTCAACTAAGAAATAAAATACAGATGCGTTGTCACCCCTGAGGACTAAGATGAAATGCCCCGTTACCAGTAAATAGCGTCTTTGGTTCTATACACTCAGCATAAGAAAGACATTAATGCTATTTTGTTTTAATAAAACAGAAATAAAAAACTTGACATGATTTCACTATGGAATATTTGCAAGGTAAACACTTTAAATAGCGATTTGGTGATCATTCATCCGTATGTTCATTTTTTATGAAATTATTTTGATTATGATAATTTTAGGAAACAATTAAAATTTTGTACAATAAAATAGGTTAACTCTTAATCAAATAAAAGTCATATATGTACGTCTGTTTGCAAAAAAAAAAAACGAGCGAGCCTTACAGTAGTCGCATAATATGATGTGTCATCTGGTCAAAGTAGTGTCGACAGCGAGACCCTACCTACGGTCTGGGCGCAAGTAGTAGTAGGATCGCTTTTAATGTCAATGTATCAAGTCAGAAAGATTTATAAGCTATTAATTAGGATGTAAAGAGATTTGTTGGATAATATGTTTATTCTAGACTAACTTAAATTTGCTATTAGTTTTAAGAGAATTTTGAATGTTGTTAGAATTTTTGTATTATTACGAAGTTGAAAATGAGAATTATTATTTGTAGAGATATTTCAATAACTTTAGTCTCAAAAGATAGATTTAGGTATCTAGAACTAATATTCCAATTGGAATTATGTAAATCAGATAACCCGTTTAGAAGATATAAGCAAAATCGTATAAGAGAAATCTGAAAACCTTTATTAATTAAAGTTTGTTCTATAAACTTTTTAGTTATTGTAGTTATATAAAATATTGTTATTTTATGTAAGAAAGGGATTATCTGTGATAAAAATAGTAGGGTTTAGTTTTAATCAAATTTAAAAAATCAATTGAGCAGCGACAGAAATTGACCACAAAATTGAAAAAAGCTAAATACGAATTATTGTTCATTACTAGCGATACGCCCCGACTTTGGACAGGTGATTTCTGGATACTGACAACAGCGCCACCTACCGGGTCTAATTGTTAATTTAAATCATCCAGGGACCCACTCAAACCCAAATAATTTCTTTAACGAAATCGTTCGAGTCGTTTTCGAGTTTTAGCGAGACTAAAGGACAGCAATTGATTTTTATATAGAGATTACTCACTTGCATTTTCAACCAACTTCAAAAAAGTTCAACTATATTTTTTATGTGTGTTATCTCAGAACTATTTTCTAGGTGACCGATTTTGATAAATCTTTTTTTATTTGTAAGTTGGTGCTTCTCATGTGGTCCCATATAAATTTGATCAAGATCTGACTAGTAGTTTTTGAGTTATCCTTAATAATGCGTATTTAATTGACTTCGTCTACATTGATGATGTTCTCATTTTATTCACCTTGAAGTCGGTTGTACAAAATTTTTAATTCTACTACTTGTTTATCAATGATCTGCACGTTTTTCAGACACTTATTATCAACAGTTAATACATTTATTAATATAGTTTACACATATAAATCAGTTTATATTACAGCACACTTTACTAGCACCGCGCGCGCTCATTGGTCAAATCAAATAGCGCGCGCTTCCCCGGCTTTCTGGGACACCTTTTCACGAAATCACTTCCACAGATTGCAGGAAAGCGAGAAGAAAGATGTTACTCATCAAAAACATTATCTTCTGTATGGCAACACTTTAATTTGAAACGAATGATATTTTAGGATATTTTTCTTATCTAAAAGACACTTGTGACTTTCACCTGCCAGTGAAAGTCAATGTCAAAAATTTTTAGCGCCAATTTAGGTTTGCCTGTTGCAGTTTTGCGTCTCACTCGGAAACATTTGTGATATTTGTTTCGCGAAAATTCTGGTAAGTGCTCTAAGAGTTCAGTAATGTAAACTTAAGTATGTTTTAGTGGTCATACACATATAATAATGAGAAAGTTACCGGTGTTTGTATAGGTTTTGATTGCTCAAAGTAGAAATTGAATAGAAAGTAGAAATTGGTGACCCGAATTTGCTTAAAACCAATCATACCAGCCTCGAACACAGACGCAAAGTAGCCAGCCGGTTTTCTACAGGATGCATTTCGGAGAGTTTTTTTAAAGAATAAGGGTGACAAAGAAGCACTCAGTCCACCTGATGGTAATTGGATGCTGTAGCCCATAGACATCTATATCTATCCTCAATTAAGAAATAAAATACAGATGAGTTGTCACCCCTGAGGACTAAGATGAAATGCCCCGTTACCAGTAAAAGGGTCACCGGTTCTCTTCAATCACCATACGAAACACAGCAGCATTAATCTGCTATTTTACGCTGGTATTCTGTGAGAGCGTGGTCCTTCCCCGGTCGAGCCGACCCATTCGTGCTACAACTATACTATTAATATAGCTGCAGCATGATCCATGCTGCAGACCACCACGTAAAAAAGGGAGGAATTAAATTGCGCAGGAATTGCACAATTTAATTCCTCCCTCTCCCTTCCACCATCGGACAACCAGACGTTCGGCCAGTCTCCACCCTTTCGTTGTTGACTTACCACGCATTCGAACGAAACGGTTCGCTACGTCGTTCATCATGCGTACAGCAAAGGAGTGGAATAAGTTGCCAGCATCTGTCTTTCCATCCGATTACAGTGTGGGTGTCTTCAAGGCAAGAGTGAATAGGCTTTTGTTAAGTCAGTGCGCTTCACCATCTTAGGCTACATCACCACTTACCATCAGGTGGGATCGTAGACAAGCGCTGGCTTAGTAGAATATAAAAAAAGTAGACCCTTAAAGTGGTATCTATTCTACCAGTGTCCATTCACGCCAAGTTCATAATTGAATTATATACATAAAATAATCTGTAATATGGTGTGATTTAGAATTATTTTTTCAGTAAGCTTCAAAGTCCAAAAAAACCCAAAAAGATTGTTTTTCGAGGAAACTAGTCTTCAAAAAGCCTACAAAACATCATTAACAATCTGGATGACTTATCCGATTTGTCAGATTGTAATGGACAATGGTAATATATAATATACCACCACCGATCATATTTTACAAGTCCTACACGGATAATGGTATATACAGGGTTATTTTTCAAAGATTAGTCAAAATTTAAATTTAACTTCTAATATATAAATAACGATAAACCATTATTGCTGTTTTTTAAAATTCGAGTAAATGAGGCTTCTACTTTTATTTGAAATTATCCTAAACTGAATGTGATTTATGTGTAACAACGTTTTTGCCTACCGATCGACCCTTACGAATGTGTACGTGCGCAGTAAAATTAGTTAAAATAATGCATTACCACGCATTTTGAATATAAAAGATAAAAGGTACAGAATGTTTGAGATTCTTTTTAATTAATTTTTATTTACCATTTACCTATATTACATATTCTAAATCTTCTCTACAAATTAGGCCGGTTATAGCAAAATAATCCTGTATATACCATCGAAATGATTCAATTTAAAAAAAATATCAGAGACTCAAATTACCCAGGAACCACATCCTTTTTTTACACATTATGACCTGAGGCTCGCGTTTGTTTGAGGGTTAAAAAGTTAAAAGTTATGCAAAGTCGTTTTCAGGTGAATGCAGGTTAATACACATTGTGTTAATTTCTCATGTCTTAATTTATTATACAATGGCAAATTATGTTATTTCTAAAACGCATCATATTTTTGTTTTTGTCCATCTGGCCGTGTGAACAAAAATGCACAATGAGTGATTTTAAACGTCATTGAGCGAATAATGTTCATTTATGAACTGTTAATTAGCATACCCATTAATAAGCGAATTATTTATTTGAAGAAACAGAATATTCATTTTAGAAAATACATTATTCTTGATTGGGAATTAACAACAATAAAATTAAAAAACTAGCGACCGGATTCACTATGGTGTCGCGTTAATTGGATTTAAGATAATCATGAAAGATAATTTATTTCATAAGCTTTTCGATTTCCCAAAAAGCCTCTATGTTTTCCGGAAAAAATATAGCCTAGATCCCTTTTGGCATTGCTTTCTATCTGTTTGTGAAGATTGTTTTTTTATTTATTTTAGTTAATTAGCTCGGACAGATAGACAGACAGACAGGGAGACAAAAAACCTTTTCCTAAAAAAATGGTTATTCATGTCTTAATAGCGTCCAAATATAACATATTACAAATATACACTTCAACTTTATTCATATTTACATATATATAGCTTAAATGACAGCGGTTTTTCGCCATTGGCAATTTTATAGATTTATTAATTCATCTGCTAGTCCGGTAAAGTACGCTTTCAATTTCTGTATCAGAATTAAATGATTTGGATATCTTCAGTCAGATGGCGGTATAACCACCTTTGGGGGAGGCCTATATTCAGATGGTTTTTAATAGGCTGTAACATTAACGGTCCCAATAAGAGAGGCCCATGTACATTAAAGGACTTTAGCAGATTGATGATGAAGAAAAAATGTTCTTATAACGCTGCAGCGAATCGCGATGATGTAGAAAATCTATGAGAAAGTGATTTTTAGTTCGGGAATTCGATGGAAAACACTGTATAAATGAAATTTATTTTATGTATTTAAGTTGGTTACGCGAACATACGTGGTAGAGCCACTCTGTAGCTTTATTATGGTCGCGGCACGAATGGTTCGGCTCGACCTGGGTAGGACCAGGCTTTCACAGAATACCAGCGTAAAATTGCAGTATGCAGTATTTACTGGAAACGAGGCATTCCATCTTAGTCTTCAAGGGTGAGTATTAATCAAAATACGCATGAGTATTTTGATTCTTCATTGCGGATTAATGTAGATGTCTATGGGTCACAGCATCCACTTACCATTAGGTGGACTGTGTGCTCGTTTGTCGCCCTTATTCTATAAAAAATAATAAGTATGTGATACAGACGGCTTCTCGTTAATTTACAAGTGTTAATTACACGCTGGAAACATTCCAAGCAGTTTTTACCGACAAACTTTAATGAAAATTCTCCATTTAAAAGCTTTCGAGGTAAAACCTACATTGATGTTGGAATAGGTAACTCATTAAGAAATGAACACAAGAAGTACTTTCGTCACTCGCCTCTCATACGGCTTTCGGATTCATTATTCATTTGATAGAAGAATAGGTAAGGAAAATTTGTGAGGAATTAATAGTTAGAAAAAAATATTATCAGTTTTTTTATAGAATAAAGGTGACAAACGAGCACAGAGTCCACCTGATGGTAAGTGGATGTGTGGCCCATAGACATCTACATCTATCCTCAATAAAGAATCAAAGTGCAGATGCGTTGTTACCCCTGAGGACTAAGATAGAACACCTCGTTTCCAGTAGAAAGTGTGTCCGGTTCTCTACACTCACCATACGAATCTCAGCAGAATTAACCTGCTATTTTATGCTGATATTCTGTGAGGGTGGGGTGTAATTAATAATGAGTAATCTATTCGCATTTATAAAATTGTAGAGTCTGTCTCTATTTTAGGTTTATTTCAATCACCAAGACGTCTTTGCTTGTATATTTGACATTTTAATGAATCAGACAATTTTTTTTTCACTGCATTGTATAAAAGTAAGAGAGACACACCAGCGCAAAATCGACCTGATGGTAAGTGAATGCTGTTTCCCGTAGATACCTACATCTATCATCGATTTCATCGATCAAAATACAGATGCGTTATCACCCTTCAAGACTGAAACAGTTAAAAGGGCCAAAACCAGTATGCGAAGTTTAGGGCGTGCCCCCAGTACATGGTAGAAATAACGTACCTAAAGTAAAGTTTCAAACGTGGTAGAGCCATGCTGCAGCTATATTACCTAATTGTATAGTTGTTCCCCGTGTAGGGGCGGGTAAGAATACCCACTACCCAATATCTTCCCGTTGGTGTCGTAAGAGGCAACAGAGGGAAACTGAGGCAGAAGATGGGCAGTAGCATCTTTCTGATAAATGCAAACCAACAATAAAGAAACTGCGGTTGCCAACCCGCTCGCCAAGTATGGCCCCCAGTCCCCGGCAGCCACGCTATTCCTGGCTACGGTGGCGACCATGGTAACGGCGGGGCAGGGGGTGCTAAGAATCTCCGGTGGAGTTTCGGTTGCCACCTTCGACGACTCGACCTGGCAACTTATAACGCACGCACCCTGAGGACTGACGAGAAGATCCTGGAGCTGGAAGAAGAGATTGCGAAGTTGCGCTGGCATATTATAGGATTATCAGAGGTCCGAAGAGAGGGGAGGACACGGCAATCCTCGAATCCGGCAACTTGTTTTATCACCGTGAGGGTGACTATCTGTCCCAAGGAGGTGTCGGATTTATCGTCCACAAGTCTCTCGTTAACAACGTTGTAAAGATTGGGAGTGTGTCGACGAGGTTTGCGTACCTTATACTCAAATCACCAAACGGTGTTCGCTGAAGGTCATACAGGTTTATGCACCAACCTCGGCACATCCCGATGAGGAGGTGGAGGAAATGTATGAGGATATTTCTAGAGCCATGCATTCCTCCAAAACCCACTATACGATGTTAATGGGAGACTTTAACGCAAAACTAGGCACAAGAAAGGACGGTGAGCTGAAAGTAGGGAAATTTGGATTAGGGCAACGGAATCCAAGGGGCCAGCAGCTGGCCGACTTCATGGAGAAAGAGGAACTCTTTATGATGAACTATTTCTTCCAGAAGCGGCCCCACAGGAAGTGGACCTGGTCGAGCCCCGACGGTTCGACAAAAAATGAGATTCACTTCATTATGACGACTGAACGGCAATTGTTCAGTGATGTCTCAGTGATCGCGATGGTGAAAACTAGTAGCGGTCACCGAATAGTTAGAGGCACACTGAACCTAAACGTTAAGTTGGAGAGGTGTCGTCTAATGAAGTCAACGCTCCGTCCCCCTCGGGCTCTAATCCAAAGTCCCGAAACCTTTCAGCTCGAGTTGCAAAACCGTTTTCAGTACCTAGAAGATTGCAATGCAGTGGACAATATGAATGACAAGCTCGTGGAAACTGTCCATGCGTTCGGAGCTAAGTTCTGCAAGACCCGCCGCAGAAGAACACAAAAACTCTCCGATCACACTCTTAATCTCATGGCTCTTAGACGGGAAATAAAGCTGCAGTCTTCAGTAGATTTGATAGCATACAGGCAACTGAACAGACAGATCTCCAAATGCATGCGGCGGGACTTACGCAACTTTAATACTGCTCGTATCGAAGAAGCGATTGAGCGGAACCAGGGCTCCAAAGTCTTTGCTAGAGATCTGTCTGCCAGAAAAAGCCAACTGTCGAAGCTGAAGACCGAATGTGGCAGCATCGTTTCCGGGACACCTGAGATTTTGAGTGAGATTGAGAGGTTCTATGGGCAGCTGTACACATCATCGTTGGAGTCACACGCAAGTGTGAGTAACGATCCAAGAGCAAGTCTTATCCAACACTATTCCGATGACATCCCGGACGTCAGTCTGGGCGAGATTGGAATGGCTCTCCAGCACCTTAAAAACAGCAAGTACCCGGGCGAGGTGGAAAACCGGTACTTGAAGTCTTTCAGAAGCTCTTTAATTCCGTCCTCCATGGTGGCGCTACGCAGCAGGCGTGGAGCAGAAGTGCAGTGGTCTTGTTCTTCAAGAAAGGCGACAACGCTCTCTTGAAGAACTACAAACCGATTTCCCTCTCGCACGCAGACTTGACGACTTCCAGCCTCCCGAACAAGCTGGTTTCCGAAAAGGATTTAGCACCATATACCACATACATACCCTTCGGCAAATTGTACAGAAGACCGCAGAGTAAAATTTGCCACTTTGTCTTGCGTATGTGGACTATGAGAAAGTCTTTGATTCCGTCGAAATTTGGGTGGTGCTGCAGTCCTTTCAGCGATTCCAGTGTTTGTACAGTAGGTCTACGATGGCTATCCGAGTACTAACTGCAGAGATGTGTAAGACAGGGTGACATAATATCCCCGAAACTCTTCACCGCTGCATTGGAAGACGTTTTCAAGCTACTGGACTGGAAAGGATACGGTATTAACGTCAATGGCGAGTACATCACACACCTTCGATTTGCCGACAATGTAGTCCTTATGGCAGAATCGCTGGAGGACCTAAGCACTATGCTCGATGACCTCAATAGTGTCTCCCAACGTATAGGTCTTAAGATGAACATGGACAAAACAAGAGTCATGTGTAACGTCCATGTCACACCTATGCCGCTAGTTGTTGGGAGTACTAAGCTCGAAGTTGTTGACGAATATGTTTACCTGGGACAAATAGTCCGACTAGGTAAGTCCAACTTCGACCAAGAGGTCAATCGACGGATTCAAGTCGGCTGGGCAGCGTTCGGGAAATTACGGCACATCTTCTCGTCAGGTATACCTCAAAACTTGAAAACCAGACTGTACAACCAGTGCGTATTGCCATTGATGACCTATGGTACTGAGACGTGGTCCTTCAATGCTGGCTATATGAGGAAGCTCAAAGTCGCTCAGCGAGCTATGGAGTAGGCTCTGCTCGGAGTCTCACTGCGTGATAAACTTAAAAACGAGGATTTCTGCAGTAGAATCAGAGTAACCGACATAGCCCAAAGAATTAGTATGCTGAAGTGGCAATGGGCCGGCCATATAGCTCCAAGAACCGACAACCGATGGGGAAGAAAAGTTCTCGAGTGACAGCCTCGTACCGGCAAGCGAAGTATAGTGCGTTGCCCAACTAGATGGAGTGACTACCTGGTAAGACATGCAGGAAGTCAATGGATGCAGGTGGCTCGAGACCGTGCTCTGTGGCGTTCCTTGGGGGAGGCCTATGTTCAGCAGTGGACTTGTGAAGGGCTGTAATGATGATGATTATGATGTATAGTTGTAGCACGAATGTGTCGGCTCGACCGGGAAAGGACTACGCTCTCACAGAATACCAGCGTAAAATAGCACCTTAATGCTGCTGTGTTTCGTAAGGTGTGTGTAGTGAACCAGAGACCCTTTTTACTGGAAAAGAGACATTGTATATTAGTCCTCACGGCTGACAACGCATCTGCATTTTGATTCGCAAACGAGGATTGATGTAGATGTCTATGGGTCACAGCAACCACTTACTATCAGGTGGATTGTGTTCTTGCTTGTCATCCTTATCATATAAAAAAACATGGAGTGACGATCTGGTAAAAGATGCAGGGATTCGATGGTTGCTCAGAATCGTGCCTTGTAGCATTCTTTGAGGGTGGCCTATGTTACGATGATGAATGATTTATTTCTATGTATGCCTGTAACCGTAACAATAGTTAAAAATATAATTTTCGTCTTCACTTCACGATGTTTTAGTTAGATATAATGAAAAAAAATGTACCTATGCAGCGCTGAATAATGTCTTTGGCTAAAGGCCGAAGTGCGGACACACCTAGGTTTAGCCGGCTATAACTAGGTACAGCCAAATTACCTGGTTAAACTGAAGAGTATTCAATTTGTCTCAATGATTTATAAGTATTTGTAATGTCCGCGGTTTTGGTGTGGGCCAAGTGCTACACCAGCCGCACCCTAATTTATTGTCGCTGTACGACACCCATGGGACGATATAAAGTGGTGGATATTCTTACACCGCCACTACCATCGATATATATGTGCTACGTACTAGATTTGGCATTCCGAACATTCACTATGTTCAAATGAACTGTACTGCAATCCGTACACCTTTAGTGTTATTTAGTGTGGCCACAGACTAATATGATGCTTACGCATAATGTGGCTTCAATATTCATAGAGTGTGGAGCTGCGCTAATAATACGAGATTTCAAATTAAAGTTTAATTAAACCTGAACGTAAATAATAATTCAGTAGTCAAATGAATAAATAGGTAATTATATTACAATAGAAAAAATAAATTTCTTCATTTAATATCTACCTAATCTATTATGACAAAAACTGACCGCGCAGGCGCAACGCGGTTATATCAACTGCGCATGCGCGAATCTACTATCTCCCGCGCATGCGCGAAAACAGAGTAGTGCACATTTTTTGTTTGGAATAGCTTCTCTAGTACGTAGTACATATAACTCAATGGCCACTACACTGTTTACATTATTTATGAAAATTATTAAAATTGCCTGACCTGTTGGAAATCCTAGATATCCTCAAAATTTTGTGACGACATTTTTGTATTTTTTTTAATGAATATGTTATTTTTATGAGGAAATAAAATAAAAAATAACCTACACAGAAAAGTATTAAGCTTCCGGAAGGGAAGGTAACGGTAAATATGATTTTATACAGATAAATGACTTCTACCTATTACTACACAAAGTGCCAATTATCTAAAATTATTACTATCTTTAGAAATGTGAAAAAATGTACATATTCTAAAGACAGTACCACAACCATAACATAGCTATGTCTTGTGGCACGAGTAGTTCGGCTCGAGTGGTGAGGGACCACGCTCTCACAGAATACCAGCGTAAAGTAGTGACTTAAGCTGTGTTGCGTGTAGTGAGTATAGAGACCTAGGGACTCTTTTTGCTGGAAATGACGCATCCACATTTTGATTCTTAATCAAAGACATAACATGTAGATAGTTGACTATAGGTAACGGCATCTATTTACCATCAGGTGGAATGCGTGTTCGTTTGGCACACTTATTCTATAAAAATTGTACAGTGCGACAGCACAATCACCTTCTTTAATTTTTTAAATAAATAGAACACTTTTAACGTAATTTTCAGCAGAATAGCAGAGAGAAAGATACCTCATCTCCACTAAGAAAAATCTGTATCATTTTTTTTCGTGACGGTCCAATAGACCCGCATATAACTTACGGAGCATGGACGCGACCCTACTGACTTATATTTATTATCAACTTAAAAGTTCTACTCGACATAGGCAATACAATAAAGCACACATCCTTTCTCCACTGCGAGAGCTGTTCGGAAAATTAAATCAAATAGAAAACGTTCATATACTAAGGTAAGTATTACTATACCATTTCACAAATTGATATGACTGAAAACTACAGATACATTGAAAGAGTATTCTCATGGTTTTTTTCAATCCTTGAAATATTGATAGTGAAATGTCAATAAATCAACTACCTCATGTTTATGTTTATTATCATCAGAAGTTAGTTAGTTAAAATTAAATTCAGCCAGGTAATTTTATGGGGACCCAAGTGACTTTTATTGATAGTCGCTTCAGGTCATTACGTCTATTGGGTGTCATAAGAGGCCACAGCGGGAAACAAGACAGGTAATGGGCAGCAGCGTCTTCCATCAGGAACATTTATCTTCTTACATTCTTACTAATACATTCTTATCAAAGAACACAAAATAATAATGAAAATTGTGCGTGCAATTGTGTACACACATACGAAGTGAAACTTCTTTACGACATATCATTCTTCTTTTATTTTATTACCCATTAAACCCCGACGGCGAAATGTTACAAGAAAACGTGACGTGTTTTTTAAATACCGTACTAAATTTCTCGACTACGTCGACAAGGAAGTTTCATTACAAAAACTGTGGTTGCAAACCCGCCTGTCTAGCGTGTTAACTATGGCAATTATCCCCTCTATGGGACAATTTATGGGGTAAGCCTACGTTCGACAGTAGTCTTTTGATAGGCTGTAATGACGATATCTCAAAATATTCGAAGAAAATTTAAAAGTAATAAATAAAAGATTTAATTTTAAGGTTATAATTATACTGGGTGAAACAAAACTCATTATTTGAGGTTTCAAAAACCTGTTAGTGACGTGTCAAATAAAATTTTAATGAGATTGAAATATGAATTCCACTTGAGAAAACCTTTAACGTTCAGTCTTATATTTCTTGATCATTACATTACAAAGTAATCCTAAAAATAATCGCAAAAGTGTGTTTCGAGCCTCCCCTTGGATTTCACTTATACTAAATGTCATTGAGTTTCAAAGCGTTTCTCGTTAATTTTTCCTTTGTACAATGTCCTTAAATCATCTAAATATTTGTAAGTACTTTATTTAGGACACAAGCCTCCGCTAATTTCTGAGAGGGTTTTAGGGCAAGGAAGTGTCCGCCGCGCTGAACCAATGCGTTTTGCGGATTTTACCTTTCTCCGAAATATTTTTCCTCAAATTTCCTTACGATGTTTTCCTAAACCTATTTACCTATTTATTACGATTAAGTATCAAAATGTAGATGCGTTGTCACCCCTGAGAGTTAAGATGGAATGCTTCGTTACCAGTAAAAAGGGTCTCCAGTCCTCTACATCCACCATATGAAACACAGCTTCATTAAGCTGCTATTTTACGCTGGTATTCTGTACAAGCGTGGTCGTACCCCAGTACAGACGAACCATTTGTACCGCAGCCAGAATATAACAGCAGCAAGACTCTTTACTTGAAAATAAAATTACTGAAAAAATGTAAAATCCGACCTTGCTATTAAACAGCATGCTCGTAGATTCAATCTATTTCTTAGAGATTTCCTGTGTCTTATAATATATATTAAACTTAATATTTTCTTTAGTTAGTTTTATCAATATGAGTGTAGAGCCCTAGATAATTTGGCAGGGTTTGAAAAACACTTTCAAATTTCATTACAGTTTATTGCGGAACCCTACTACTACCTCCTATCATCCCACGGGATCTTCTCATATAAGTTTTAGTTTCAGTCCTGGCTCCAAACGCACTGAATACAGGCACTTTACCAGCATTTTCGGAACTTTTTTCATCCCTGCTATTCTAATAAAATAAGTCTAGTGGCGGCGTAGGAAATCCTACTACTACCTCATATAAACCCACGGGATCACGTCACAGATATTCGATCTTACAACACTCACGGATGCCGTAAGAGCCGACAAAGTAAACTGAAACAGGAGATGGGCAGCAGCGAATCAACTTGATAATACCTCAATAATAATGATGGATAAAGTTGGTTACCAAGCTTGCCAAGCGTTTCAACTATAAAAATTCCATACGAGACAATCTATAGGGGAGGCCCAAAGTGCGATACGTATCAAGATCGAAAGGACAAATTTAAACATAGTTAATTTAAAAGCAAACAGGATTTGTCCTTTTTTCAATCACAGAAAGGTTCTTTGAAAACTTGATCAGATTTTTAGATTGAAAAGGGATTGTATTTGATCAAAAACATTTCTCGCGTCGTTTTCAATTCTCAATTAAGCTGTCATGGACAAAATGGCGATTATTTCACAGTTGTATTGGAAATGCCATAACTTTTTCAATAATTTTTAAAAGTAAAGTAGAATAGCAGCTCAATACTGCTGTGTTTCGTATGGTGAGTGTAGAGAACCGGAGACCCTTTTTACTGGAAACGAGGAATTCTATCTTAGTTCTCAGGGGTGACAACTCATCTGCATTTTGATTCTTAATTGAGAATAAATGAAGACGTCTATGAGCCACTGCATCCACTTAGCATCAGGTGGATTGTCTGCTCGTTGGTCACCCTTATTCTAAAAAAAATACGTTCTGTTGACGTTGATACTCCTGTTTGGTATGGACTATAATGACTTCTGTTGTCTATATACATATATGATTAACAGTCAGAGATGGAATTCTAACCTGGGTCAAAACTACGGAGGCGATCGCCGCTAGTGAACACTTGCCTTTCGAAAGTTGTGAAGCTACTGCTTTATGGTGAGAATTTATCTCATCCGTTGTTTTGAGCCCAACTCAAACCCAGAGACCACCATGAGACGTGATCTCTCATGGTGTGTAGTTGAAATAGGTTATTCTTGATATAAATATAGTTAAATGCGTCTTTAACAGTCAGTACCGAAATCACTTTGCTCAAGTTCTGAGAACTTTATGGCGAGCGCGTAATTAGCACTTAAAATTTGAATTCGGGTTTTTCTTGTAAAATTAAATTAAAGTAGAAGCCTATCCCTGACCCCTTTGAGCTATCATAGCTATCTGAGCTACCACATCTCAAGTTTCGTAACATGTTTATATAAAAAAATCTTATACGGGTACAATAATTTAGTGCGACTGTGTATATTATATGATATGGTTTATTGTATTGAATCGCGTTTACAACCACTATAGCAACGACTGCCTCGTTTTTCTAGTGGCCGTAAATGCAACTTCTGATCATGAGGTCCCAGGTTCGAATCCTGGGTCGGGCCAAAGTCAGTTATTGGGTTTCCTGTCAAGAAATTCTCAGTAGCAAACCGGAGTCGGAAAGTTGGCGGTGTTTTACCCGTGCCTCGAAAAGCAGGTAAAGTCGTTGGTCCTGCGCCTGATCTTTCTCCGGTCGAGTCGAATTACCGTCCTCTCGCACTATGAGAGTGAGCCAACAGAGAGTGCACCTGTGCTTGAGCATACATTTGGGTTTTATAATCCTGTCTTACGCAGATGGCTAGGCTCCGTTGAGACTGGCCGCCGTGACCGAATTTCGGTGTTGAGGACGTTATTATTATGAATTATTGTAACCATAACATACGGGAATGATTTGGTTGCGTATTTATAAAACGTCTGCTTAGCTCTTTCAAATGAAGGAACCCTAATCAAAGTGGGTAGATTTAGTAAATGCTCATGCTTAATCAATCTTATTACAGGTAACAGTATTACGGGACAACATTACCATTCAATAAATTTTTTGCGTGAGCACAAATAATTCACGCTCACCTAAAACGAGAGTGGGCAGCAACGGAAATTGTTTGTTGGAAAGCTTCTGAAATTAGAAGAAACCCGTTCCCTGAGATTCCTGAACCTTGCGTCGCTAAAAAAGATTTGTTTTAACAAATTTTTAAAATGTTTTGTCTCCTGATTTTGTGAATTTTGCGATTATAACACCGAGTAATTCAGATTCACTTGAGATGGATGATAATATTGCCAACAAAATCCGCGGAGATGTCAACATTAAGAGAAGCATCGACAATATCATTTGTGATGATCCAAAGGTACAAAATGAATATCAAATGAAGCTCGTTAACTCTGATTCCTTCAGGAATACTTCCGCAAATACTATGACTGAAAGAACGCCACACTGAAGAGTGACTTGACAATAAAAAGGAATGTACAATGGAATACGCATCATTCATTCATTCATCTATTCGTACATTACAGTCTCCACTAATAAACCACTATATACACTAAGCACACCACAAAGCGTCCACTGCTAAACATATAATGTCTCCCTCGTATATTGTTTGATATGGGGGTATTTGCTATAGTTAAAACGATTGCCTTTGTTTCAACTATGGCAACCTCAGTTTTTTTTTATTATTTTGAGTTGTTATCGGAAATACGCTGCTGTATATCTCCTGTTTATTTCCCTCTGAATACTCTCAATATCGAGAAAACTAATTATATGTGCTTTCATAAGACCCGTTTATGAACACCACCTACTGACAAACACACTAGATTGCATCTTTGCGCGACTGATAAGAATTTGTGTAGTTGTGGAAAAATTCGGAGAGTGGAATCCATGATATACCTCGGTATAATAATTGATCATAACCTTAACTTCACGGCGCATATCTCGGCATTGGCACGAAGAATTCGTAACATAGTTTATATCATGAGACGACTGAGAAACTCTGATCGACCCTTTGAGCAACAAATGTCGTAAAAACCAAAACGCCATTTTACAGGACGAGCAAAACACAAAAATGGTTGAGTTTATTTTCTGCATATGTTTTGAAATACTAAAGCTATTATATGCCACTAAAGCTTAGTATGTTTAGGTTTTTGAGTAGTTTCATATTAAGGAACTTAAAATAACGCAGCTTGATACTACAAAATAAAAAAGCTGTAACTGGCTTTAACGACAAATTTTTCAGACTTTATAACTGTAGCCTTTGTTGTTAAAGGCATCAACAATAGTTTTATGGGGAGAATTTGTATTAAAAGACAAATGTTACCAAAAGTAAGTGTAAATTATTGTAGTAATTGCAGTACACACACACACACATATATATATATATATATATATATATATATATATAGACTATGGACTTCCATTTGGCACGATCCTGACACACCTCTTTCGCCTCCTCCACATCCATATACCTACGCATACACGCTCGTCGGTTAAGGGTACTCTTAATTTGGCCAATTTTCAGTATATCGCCAATTTGGTCGATAAACCTTCGTCTAGGGCGTCCCTTCCCGACTCTGCCGGTCACCTCTGCCATATAAATTTGCTTTGTCACTCTTTCCTCATTCATTCTTTCTACATGATCAAACCAACGAAGCATTCCTTTCTTAATCCTGGTCACAACATCATCTTGCAAACCACACTCTTCTCTTATCACACAATTTCTCACTCTGTCTTTCAGATTCAGCCCTAACATACTCCTTAATGACCGCATTTCTACAGCATTTATTCTTCTCTCATGCTTTTTCTGCCACACCCAACTTTAACTACCATACATTAAAGTAGGGACTAACACAGCATTGTGAATTTCCATACTTGCCTTTTTGAACACATTCTGACTTTCCACAACAGAGTGTAGAGCCCCATTTACTTAATTTCCTGCGTTCACTCGTCGTTCTATATCCTTATCATATCTACCATCCCTGCTAAATACACATCCCAAATACACAAACACATCTACTTGCTTGACCAATTCCCCATCAATTTTTATTTCACATATCGTTTTACTTTCTTCTCTTTCAAAAACCATAACTTTCGTCTTACTTGCGTTCACTTTCATTCCCCTTTCTTTTAATGAACTGTTCATTAATGCTGTCTATAAATAGGTTGAACAGCCACGGGGAAGCCACATAGCCCTGTCTGACCCCTTTATGGATGCCAAACCAGTCCGAGTAGGCCCCGTTGATCCTGACAAGCACTAAAGTCCCTATACAGAGACTTCAATGCCTGTATCAACCCAGCGCTCAACCCAAATGAGTTCAGTGTTTGCCATAATACATCCCTGTCCACTCTGTCATAAGCCTTTTCCAAGTCCACGAACGCACAAAAAACCCTTTGGTTTTGGCCAAAACTTCTCATGATCATGCGCATGGAAAAGACCTGATCCGTATATCCCATTCCCTCTCTAAATCCCGCTTGCACATCCCAAATTTTTCCATCAGTATCTTTCATAACTCTTTAAATTAGTACCTTAGCATACAGTTTTCCCACAATGCTAAGAAGACTGACACCACGGTAGTTTTGTAGTCTTGCTGCGATCCTTTTCCTTTATATAGTGGGACTATCACGGCTGTACACCAGTCTCCCGGTACCCGCTTAAGTCCCCAACACAAATTAAACAAGGTGTAAAGCAGGTCTGCCACCACTTCCTCTCCAGCCCTTAGCATTTCGAGTGATACTCTATCAAATCCGGCCGCCCTACCTGCTTTCATACTTTTCATTGCTTTCATTATTTCATCTATACTTATCTCTCTATCTCTTTCCTCTTCTTTCGGAATTTCTATTTCATTTAACTCAAACGTCTCATCACTCATAAGCACGCTTTCAAAGTATTCCTTCCATCTCCTTAAACTCGAAGCTTCGTCATTCAGAATACAGCCATTCTGGTCTCGTATAGCATTCATTCTAGGCTAATTTTAATGTGCCCTGGCAGTTCTTACGAGTTTCTAGAACATTTTAATATTTGTCTGGAAGTTATCCGATATTCTTCTATCATTCTTATCCGTTCCTTCTTGCTTTTTCCTTTCAACTACTTCTTTTACTCTCTTATTTAGATGTCTAAAGACTGCATTTATTCTTTCAATATCATCATTCATACCGCCAGAATGACTAGCCTTGGTTGCTAGTAAATCTAGCCATGCTCTCTTCTTTGCTTCAACTTCCATCCGTACCTCATCATCCCACCACAACGTATTATTTTTCTTTTCATTCGTTCTCTTACTTACACCACATACTTCGGTGGCTGCATCCACCAAATCTTTCTTGACATTATACCACACAGTCTCCAAGTCTAAATCATTCATACACAATTCATCCATACCACTTATATTATCTCTCAGTCTACATTTGAACTTCTCTTTCGCACCTTCATCTTGTAACCTCTCTGTTCTTATACGCTGTAACGCAGTGGTAGACACAGATGTCCGATGCCGCCAACGTCTGAATAGACCATTAATTCGGCATAAGACCAAGTAATGATCCGTCCCTACGTTGGAACCCCGGTAAACCCTTGTATCTACCACTGCGCTCCTTATTCTTTCATCCACAATTATGAAATCTATCATGCTTCTATCATCACCTCTTTCCCATGTATACATGTGAATCTTCTTATGACGAAAGAAAGTGTTCGTCACAAAAAGATTCTTTTCCACACATACGGTGAGGAGGCTTTCCCCATTCTCATTTATACTTTCATCACCAAACGTTCCCAATATCCTTTCATAACCAAGCCTCTTCACGCCAACCCTTCCATTAAAATCTCCTAATATAACAATATTTTCATTACCCTTGCATTTCATTAGCACCATCCTTACCATCTCCCAAAACTGCTCTCGAATATAAGTGGGCTTAGACATGTCTGGGGCATAGACCCCTAGAACAAACAACTTCTTTAAGCCCACTTTCATTCGTATCCATAGCAGTCTCGGGCTTACACATTCATACTCTTTCACACAATGACCCATTCTTTCTGAAAGGATGATACCGACTCCCTGGCATGCCCGCTTGGTCTCGTCTACACCAGACCAGTACGCGGTATAAATGCCATGTGTAGTGGCATCCTTTCCCTTCCGTTTCGTCTCATTAACATAACACATCTATTCCTCTATCATACATCATATCGCATACTTCATCCATCTTATCATTCATTGCTACACATACATTCAGTGTAGCCAGACGGGCTTCCGCAATTCACTTTTCGCCCCTCCGGGAGACAGAACGTGACGACATTTTATATCGGCGGTTCGTATTTTTTTGTCAAATTTACACTTTTTCTGAAAGACCTACATGTCTATTAATACGTACCTGCCGATAATTTTACTTAACATATGTAATAAAAAACAATAATCAGCAGTAAGAAAATAGTAAAACATAATCCAACTAGTTGTAATACATACGCAGTAGGTACATTTGTGTTGAAACCGTACACAAAATGATATGTTAATATTCGCATAATTGCGAATAATGAGAGCTCGCTGGGCCGTCACAGGCAATATACAATTTGAATAACATGCATTGTTCTGACAGCTGTAGCGTTGTGAAGAATAGATTTACATAAAAAGCACTGCGGACAACAAAGACAATGTTTTTCTACGAATATGGTCAATTCCAAATTTCTTTTGTCTATTATAATTTACTTTTTAGTAGACTTAAAAAAAGAGTAGGTTCTTAATACAATTGTATGTTTTAGTTTTTTTTGTATATATGTAACGCTATGTTATGGGTAATTGAGAATTCTTTTTTATTAAATAGGCTATACTTAAGGGTTAGATGTATGTAAAATTTAAGAAAAATATCCATTTCTAGGGATGAAAAATAGGGGATGAAATTTTTAATGTAACTATTTAGACGACTTTAAACTTGAGCTAGTGACATTTCTAATCTCACTCAAAAGAAAAAAATAGAACAAAAATAGAATTTTACAGCAAAAGTGGACTTAAACGAAGTAAAAAAAAATCCACATAGCAGCTTCTGATGTCGGAGTTCTTCACTACATCATAGCAGCGGATTCTGAATCTGATATGTAGAAATTATTTTATTATTTTTAGTTCTTTCAGTAATTTCTTCATGGACACCTACGAGTATCTATCAAAATTTTATTCAAAATGGTAAAAAAATAATAATAAAAGAGGACATCAATGAATTACAATTTTTATTAAAATTATTCAGTAAAATATTTGAAAAATAATGTTGAATCAACTTACCACATACTTCAACATTAACAATCTGTTACATGAAAAGCAATATGGCTTTGCAAAAGGCAGATCGACAACTGACGCTGGTTTTTCACTGATCCAACATATCTTCGACGCATGGGATAATTCACAGACCGCGATAGGCATGTTTTGCGATGTATTCAAAGTATTCGATTGTATTGACCATGCTACTTTACTTCTTAAATTAAATCACTACGGTGCTGAGATATTATCAGCACCGTAGTGATTTAATTTCATATGATTTATGTCATATCTTAGCGAGCAAACTCAGATTACTGATCGGGATTCTAGGATTAAGTTATTAAATTATTGTGTGGTCATAAGTCCATGATACGAGAAAATTGATACTTAAGCAAATTTTCAAGTAAATCGGCCGTCTAGAAGTTGGTGAAAATTACATTAAAATAGTCCGTTACATAGATAGATAGATTGATACACGCGAAGCTAATAAAAGCGTGTTAATAAAGAATTCTTGCCCTTACTGGAATACTAGTCATTTCCTATATAAAGATGTAACATTAATATATCAAACATCGTTTAATATATTAATGATACATTATAATATAGGAAATATTACAATGTATGACAAGCAACAAATAAGTTAGTACTATAAAATACAGTAATAAAATCAAGCTATTTTCCAATACTATTGTACTCTGTTCGTGTAAACAAATCATAAAATAGGTTATTTGTAGTTGCAATTAAGAGACGACTAAAATACAATACAATTATTGCAAAATCAAATTGTTTAATGCAAAAAAAAATATTATACTCAAATAGGCGTAGTTTCTTTTTTAACTTTTTTTTAAATAAAAATATGTAATAGATGTGCATGATACTGTATAATCTAAGGTTTTTTTTAAGTTACACGTTAGTGTGGACGAAAAAATCTTCAATACTCTTTTTTTATAGAATAAGGGTGACAAACAGTCCACTTAATGGTAAGTGGGTGCTGTGCATTGTGCAGATGCGTTCTCACCTCTGAGGACTAAGATAAATATGCCTCGTTTCCAGTAAAAAGAGTCTCCGGTTCTCTACACTCAACATACGAAACACAGCAGCAATAAGTTGCCATTTTCCGCTGGTATTCTGTGAGAGCGTGGTCTTACCCCGGTCGAGCCCATTTCGTGCTACAACCATAATATAGCTGCAGCGTGGCTCTATCACGTAAGTGTTATTGTGTTATAGACACACCAGTATGTCACAAATATATTATCCCATCCTTTCACATTATCTTAAAAATATAAAATGTGTAAAAGTTTTTTATTTTCTCTGTCGAATTCCTCGTGCCGGCTCTTCACCACGGGTCAGCCTTCACCGTAACCAGCCACGGCTACTAAGCGCTCCAGCCACGATTCGGCGGCAACCCGTAGAGAGAGGGAGCACAAAGTTCACCTGGGTGGTATGGCCCTTCTCGATTAACATGGAATACCTCGTTAACAGTAAAGACTGTCTCTGGTTCTCGTCACTCATACGAAACAGTTGGATAATACTTGTATTCTGTGGTATTCGGTGTCTTTTTTCGTTTAAACATGGGACGAATGCAGAGTGTACTTTACTTTTATGTAGATCTTTAAGATATTTTAATATATATAATTTATTAATTTAATTTAACCGTGTAGTGGCGGTGTAAGAATATCCACTACCCCGTATCGTCGCGAGGGTGTCGTAAGAGGCGATAGAGGGAAAATGAAACAGGAGATGGGCAGAAGCATCTTCCTGATAGCATCTCAAAATAATAAAAAAACTGCGGTTGCGAACACGCTTGCCATGGGTGCCAACTATGGCAAAATCCCCCCTTGAGTAAATCTATGAGGGAGGTTTATGTTCATCAGTGGACTTTTATAGCTTCTAATGGATGTATGTAATGGAATCAATTAATATAAGTTTTTTAGCTTATTAGATCACAAAGGCAATATTCGAACAGATTTTGGCCCTTATCTTACCAGGACAAGGTTAACAATTCTTGTGTCGCTTTAAGAGGCGATAAGCACCATTGAAAGGTAGCTTGCTCTGCGCCTTATTATGCTATGGGTATTTTTTGTCTATTGATGCTAATTCTGAAGACATATTGAACAACTTGAGAAGAACTCTTAACACGGACTCTTAAACAGCTTATAACAGTCAATTTAAAAAAGGAACTTACGAGTATTGTACTCGTTGTTGTCGACTTTGCATTCGAACCAATGAAAGAACACGGTTTGCTTCATCGTTTGTAATGCTTAGCTTAGCAATGGTGTGGAATATTTTGCAAGCATCCGTTTTCTTTATGACATAAGGCTGACAAAAGAGCACACAGTCCACCTGATGGTAAGTGGATGCTGTGGCTCATAGCCATCTATTTTAGATGGAATGCCTCGTTTCCAGTAAAAACGGTCTCTTGTTCTCTACACTCACCATACGAAAAACAGCAGCATTAAGCTGCTATTTTACGCTGGTATTCTGTGAGAGCGTGGTCCTTCGCTGGTCGAGCCGACCCATTCATGCTACAACCATAATATAGCTGCAGCCTTGTCTAAACCACGTCCTGCCACGTCGTTGTCTTAAAACCAAGAGTAACAAGGCTTTTGTTAAGCGAAAAGTCAGTGCGTTTTACCATCTTCGGTTGCGTTACCACTTACCATCAGGTAGGATAGTAGTTAAAAAGTTGGTAGTTGCAAAAGTTATGAAGCACATCTAAGAATTTTTGTTGCGTTGCCGTCGTGTTGTACTAGGTTAGGTATATAAATACTACAAAGTGGTCGTGCGTCACACAAAATTAGGTGAATATGAAAATGATTTATGTATGAGAATGTTCATGAGCGCAAATTTAATAGAGGCAAGTTCTTAATTACATTGTATGTTTGTTTTTGTTTTAGTTTTGAATGTATGTGACGCAATATCTTCGTCAATTATTTACATAGGTAACAATTATTAAATAGGTTATACATAAGTGGTGTTATCATAAAAATTTCAAAAAAAAAACTTCCACTCCTAAGAGCTCAAAAATAGGCGATGGATTATTTAATGAAACTGTTTAGATGGCTTCCTTGTCGAGCCTTGAGATTATTTTCTTAGTTAACTCAAAATGGTAAAAAAATTTGACTTTTACTAAAAAGCAAAAGCCGACTTCAAAGAACTACAAAAATAATGAAATAATTTACTGTTATAGCGTCAGAAGTGGCCGAGATAGGTCTTTGGCCATGGAAGGAAAGGGGAGCAGTCAATGGTCTATGTGTTATTTTGGAGCTATAATATATATTATATAGCGGTAACTTCGGAACTTTGATGGCGCGATTCAGGCTTCGGTGCGTTTCGCTTGTGGCGCGACGACAGCGCCGCCACAGTTATATGTCTTACCACCGAATTGAGTAGCTATTATGTAAAAATGATTTAATTTTTTTAATTCTTTGAAGTTGGTTGGAAAAATAAAATTTTCTTATTAGAGTAACAAAAGAGCCAACAGTGGGTCTGATGGTATGTCAGCGACCAATTTAAATGAAAGAAGACTGGAGCTGCATTGTCATCTAAGTGGACTATAATGTCCATGCCGTATTTCGGTCATGGCGGCCAGTCTCAATGGAGACATGCACTATGTCACTATATCCTGTCTTTTGCAAATGGACAATGCGCAGGACAGAATTATAGTGCACGTGTGTGCGCAAGCACAGGTGCACTCTTTATCCCCTCACTCTCATAGTCCGATGAGACAGCAATCCGACATGACCGGAGAGCCATCAGGCGCAGGACCAACAGCTTTGCGTGCTCTTCGAGGTACGCAGTTGAAACACCGCCGAATTTGGGCTGTTACTGCTTATTTTGACCTCTTGATTAGCAGTCACATTTACGACAGCGTGAACAAAGAGGCAGTCAAGTTAATATGGAATACCTTACAGTCTTAAAAATTACTTCTCAAATCCTGACAACTGTGTCAACTCAATCCTGACCTAAAACTGAAAAGGCTGTACTCCTGATTCGCACAGTATGGATTTGGAGTCGTACGACCTAGTTATATATTCAAAGATTAAATACTTGTATTTATGTAACGTTCAAGGTATCGGCCATTAAAAACTAAGCGACTGCTCGTGAGTCTTAGTGAGCGCTATGGTTCCTCCACTGCAGCGTAATGCTGAGTCGAATGCCTATTTGCTGCAATATAAATAATATGTATTAATACCTATGTACTTATTTAGTATTCTGTAGCAACAAATAAAGTTTTTTTTATTAATTTCACACAGAATATATAGGCAAATCATTCTTTTGCACAGCAGCCACTACTAGTTTAGACCTCATAATTTACGCGATGCCAAAATAGAAATTGCGGTACAATCGCCAACAACGCTCGAGTGCTTTTCAATTTCCCGCATGAATGTACCACAAGCTTAAAAACTGGACCTGCAATGTTCAATATATTATAGTATAATATTTCATATTGCTGTTAATGAAAAGTCAAACGTGTTCAATTAGTAATAAGTATTATTCGCACTTTTCCACTCTTAAGTTAAGAATCTCTGTCGTGTGTCGTCGTTATTAGTCCGGCGGGGATCGAATCTGGGCTGGAAAATTATGGAGAGCGCTTATCCCCTTAGCTACCAAATTCAAATTTAAAAACGTTTATTTCGACATAGAACATTGTCATACTGAAAATAATTATGTCCTAGTGCTATCTTATCATTTTAGTCGGTTTGAAGGTAACACATATAACAGAATTTTCCAAAGTGATTAAATAAATTTTATTATAGACATTATACTTAAATTGTGGAAGTCCAGATTTTAAATATTTTTACTTTTTAATAGGTTAAAAATAATTCTCAACCCAAATGATTAATTTTGAGAGAAAAAGAATTCCCGGTTTTTATATTTGTCACTTTATAATTACTCTGTCTATTTAATGTTATGATGTGCGCAATAATCAGTGAACCAATAAATAAAGACGTTCCCGACGTTTCGGGTGCTTTTCAGCACCCATACCCATAGTTACGGGGGACTAAGGTATTTGACGTCTCGATGTCATATTTAGCCCGGCTACCTTCAGTTTTTAATATTAATTTTGGTTCGATGGCAGCACCCATCCATCTTATCTATTGAAATCAGGATGTTTTTAATTTCAATAGCCTCGCGAATCGTCCTAGGTAGGAATCGGTGTTCTTTGCGAGGATTTGTAGTCTATCAAATCTAATGTAATGGCGGGGACGATCTTGAACATGTTCACAAAAATAAAGCACCTGAAACGTCGGGAATTAAAAGTTAAAATTAAACGCGATATAATCCGTAAAATTAGTTTCATTTCAGCTAATGAGTATCTAAAATATTTAAAAGACCTTGGAGTTGTATTTTGTTGCGTATTTCCTATAATTGCCGTGCTTGGCGGTGGAGTGCCAGACTACTTTGACACTGCTTCCCGACACGTAACTAAGCATTTACGTCTGGCGTAAATAGGAGGATAAAATTGCCATTTATCAGAAGCTAATTTTAAATATACTATACTTTGCTTCATTATTTTTCTTTCGTGAAATGGGTGTGTAGTAATATTTTTAACATTAAAAATTCATATTTATACTATAGAATCTCATAGAACTAAACTAATATACATAAAATATTTGATCATTAGTAGAATTTTCGTGAAATCAAATTCAATAAAAATGTTTCACAATTTGAAATTTTGCCATATTTTTTAAAGTTATTGAATTAAAATAACGGAAATTAATATTAATACTTATTATCATAAATGTTTTCAGATTTAAAGTAAACTTATTTCACTAACTGGAGTCATTCGTAGCTTTGTCCTAACACGTCAAGAGGTATATATACAGTATATGTTTCTCTGATAAAGCCACACATAGATAATCTGATCGAAGTTTGGGGCATAGCAGTGAAACTAACTTGGACACTATTTTAATTGCTCAGAGCAAGATTTTAAAACTATTATTCAATTATGGTTACAATATCGACATAAATTTGTGAGGAAATCAAAATTATGAACATTATGAACTGAAAATAATATCAAATTATTTGTCCCCGTTCAAACTACGGTAAAAGAAACCTAATATTGTATGAGGGTGAACAACTTTAGAATAAACTAACAAAAGGAATAAACCAATCTAATCCCATTACAACATTTAAACGACTTTTAAAATTTCACATTAAAAACAAAACCTATTGAAGTTTATAAGAATTAACACAATGTTACACTAAAACATTATTAAGTCTCAATGGAGACTAGCCATCTGTACAGGACATGACTATAATGTACGAGAGTATGTGTACACAGGTGAACTCCCTATTCCCTCACTCTTACAATCTTATAATCCGATGGGACGGCAACCAAACATGACGGGAGAGCAGGCGCAAGCTAACGGCTTCGGTGCTTTCCGAAACACGGGGGTGAGACACCACCAACTTAAAGTAAAACGATATATGAAATAAAAATAGAAGGGGAGTTGCTTGAGCAAGTAGATGAGTTTGTGTATTTAGGATGTGTGTTTAGCAGGGATGGTAGACATGACAAGGATATAGAACGAAAATTGAATACAGTATACAGAGTAAATGAGGCTTTTTACTCCATCAAGGGACGTCAGAATGTATTAATAAAGGCACGCACGGCAAGTCGCAATTCTGTGTTATTCCTATCATAATGTAGTGAAGTTAAAGACTTACTCCTTAACTGATGAGCATGTATGCTGTGGGCATAATATATATAGATGTGAAAGGAGCGAAAGGCGTGTGTTGTTAGAGTCGTGCCAAATGAAAGTCTGTAATCTCTGCCCAACACTGTGGGTGACAGGCTTGATGATTAATATATGATACACTGACTTGACACTGGCAGAATTCTATCAAGAGAAGCCATAATTTATAAGAAAAGAATATATGACACACAATTAATGTGTATATATGTATTAAAAGTAACATATTTAAGCAGAATCTGTCCTATAAATACTATAGAAATAAGCCCCTTATCAAATTATTTCTAATAACTGGTAATACATGAAATACAAAAATACCACATGTTACTAATACATTTTATGACATATCTAGCTAATCTTATTCCTCGTCCTCTAACGTAGGTTCCAATTCGCAGTTTGACTGCGCTTTGTTTGCTTATACTTATTCTTAAGTGCCTGAGAAAATATTCTTGAATTACCCTCTTTTATATATAACTTTTGTGCACAGAGAGGAAGACTTATCATGCTTAGGTTGTATGTTTCTCAGCAAGAGTATACACTTTTTGGGAAATAAATTTCTTAAACCTAATATTGTGTGAAAGTTTTTATTAAATTTCAACAATTTTTCCTGCTTTCAATATCAACCTGCTATGCCGACCTGAATCTGAGTCAATTAACATAAACATATTTTGCAAAATTTATCAATTTTGTGAAAACAAACAAATCATAAATCACATATTGTGGCGGCGCTGTCCTTGCGCCACAACCGTAAACAAATTAAAATCTAAATCACGCTATTAATATTTCTCAACGACTCTCGGCATATACAGTGTTATTTTTCAAAGCGTAGCCAATTTTTAAACTTAATTTCGAATGTATAGATAATGATATACCGTAATTACAGTTTTTGAAAATACGAGTAAATAAGGTTTCTACTTTTATTTGAAATTATCCCAAATTGAATGTAAGAGCCATAAATCGGCAACAACTACGCGTACGCGCGCTCCTCTATGTGTGAATCAATTCACAACGATTTTTACGAATGTACGCGTGCGTTGTAAAATAGTAGGCGTTAGAAATTTATAAATCAGTTAAAATAGTGCATTGCCATGCTTTTGAATTTAAAAGATAAAAAGGATAGAAAAAAATAAAAAATAATTAATTTTTCTTCACCATTCGCCTATATTACTTATTCTGAACCTTCTCTGCAAATTTGACCAGTTATTGCAAAATAACCCTATATAGACAGGCTCCGTACTACCACACCGAAGCGTTCTCCGCTCCCCAGGCAGAACACATTGCTCGGCGAGACATCTCTACTTTTCCTTCCATGGCCAAAGTGTTGACCCCTACGTGTTTCTGCCCTTAGTGGCTTATATTCATTGGATCAACGTCATGTTTAGTGCTATTTGCTGACTCAACTTGAAAGCATCTTTTACTTATCTGTTCCGTCTCAGTATAACCGGGTTGTTGATAAGTATTGCAGAAGATAATTGTCGTTTTTGTGTGACTGTGAGAAGTTCAACTACTGGCTGACAAATGATCGCCTGCATCCGAGCCGGAGCAAGCAAGTGAATGTAACCTTTTTATTTAAATAAACAAAATTAATTACAAAACAACCATAAAATTATTCAAAGCACAAAAAGTATCGTGTGGATCTTTTTTTATCAAGGAAGTAATTAAATTATTACCTATGGATCGTTAATAGAACTTACCTTAAGTGAAATTTAACCAAAATTATACGAGTTGCTGCATCCGTAGAGATTTAAAACTATGTATTCCGCTTTCTGTCGTACTGCATTATCTCGCGAATTTTAGATATAATTTTATAAAAATTAAATAATAACTAATAAAAATATAGTCTATTGACTTTAGCACGCCACTGTCAGCCTGCCGTGCCGGCCGGGCGTTTCAATCATTCTTTTAGAATAGTGACGCAATTTTACTCTGCAATTAAGTAGGGTTTTAATTTAGAGTGTTGGGTTCTTAAATCTCTACGGATGCAGCAACTCGTATAATTTTGGTTGAAGTTCACTTAAGGTAAGTTCCATTAACCATAAAATATACTTCGTTGCTGCATCCTAGGAGATTTAAAACTATGTAGATGTATAGTGCCACATTGCAGAGTAATCAAATAAGAAGAACAACTCTATAGAAAAGGATCACCAGTATACTTAGTTCAAAATGCATCAAGAACATCATCCATCATCCTCGGACCGCCAAACAAAGTGAACGTGTTCCAGTATCCGCTACGAAATTTTATTTAAAAAGTGTGTGAATTTATGCAAAATTAAATCAAAGTGTAATAATAGGACTGCATAAGCCTTGAGGAGCAATTGTCAACGCGCGCGCCTATGTTCGTGAGTACTTCTAAATTTCTGTTACCCTGGTACTTCACAATGCGCAGCTCGTAGATGACTGTTACCAATGTAATAGTGGTGAATGGGTCCACTATTAACAGACTCCGAGTGGTCTAGGAGCGGAGGAATGAAACTATTTTCTTGATATGCCTTACTGTGTGCAGGCGAATGAAGGTGTTTATTTAGCGAACCCTGCCTATATTTATATTCCAGGCTACATCCTTAGTTAACCAATAGTAATATCTTTTATTTACTTAGCCAATTAGAATTTATACATTTTGACCAATGAAAATTAATCAATAAAATATTATGTACAACTATTATATGTCGCGCTCCATTTGCCGGCGTAAGACTCGTGGATCGCTTCTCGTAGCTGCGTTGCTCGACGGGCCTATAAAAGTGACGCAGACCGACGCGCGCGCGTAATCGGCGAGCGGCGGCGGCGTGGGACACATCTCCGGAACAGCAAGAAGAAGCGAAGCTACGGCGTTGAAGAAACGGCTCGAAAATGGTCGACGGATGCATGAAGATAGCCGGCGTGTGAAGACGATGCGGCGCTGATGATATTTGCGGCTGTTTCTTGTTTCTATATTAGAACGTTAAATATATACGTCAAATTATCTCGCATCGATATGCAGTCCGCAGTATCTCAGTAGCCGGGGGTAATTTGTAAATAAATGTTTTCTTCAGACCTTCACCTTCTGCGTTATGGTAGCACCAGGGTAACGTTATTTATTACCGTTTTGGGTTGATTAGCCTGGCTGCTACATCACTCTCCCCCTAGCGAAAGCGTACCGGAGGCTTGACGACTCGCCCATGGCTCGTAATTTTTAAAATAGGTTTTGTCTGGGTTGATGTAGGTGATGGGTTTTCAAGCTTCCTCGCTGGTGGTTGAGATGATGATGATGAATCCTCTGAAGTATCCTCGTTAATAATATAGGCAGGCTTTAGTCGGTCGATCGATATAATTGTAGATTTCCTTCCGGGTATTTGTAATTTAAAAGTCTTGCTATTTCGCTCTAATACTTTATACGGTCCATCGTAGGTAGGTTGAAATTGTTTCTTCACTGCGTCGTTTCTTACAAAAACTTGCTTGCATGTTTTCAAATCTTGATAAATGAATACTGATTTATTATTTCCGTGTGATGATATGCGTTTCGACGATAAGACTTTGTTGATTGATTCTCGAAGTTGAGTTACAAAATCGTAATTCATTTCTTGATTATTTGACGATGTTGAAGTGAAGAAGTCACACGGTAGTCTTGTGCTGCAGCCGTAGGTTAGCTGAGCGGCGCTAAGACTAGTGTCTGCACGCGGTGTTGCTCGTAGTCCAAGTAGCACTGTAGGTAGCTCATCAATCCACTTTGTATGTTGAGATAAACGAGTTTTGAGTGCGGTCTTCAATGTACGATGCCATCGTTCGACTATTCCATTTGATTGAGGATGGTATGCCGTTGTACGTGTCTTCTGTATTCCCATAGTTTGAAGAAGTTTGAGGAATAGGTTGCTTTCGAAGTTTCTTCCTTGATCCGTTGTGATGGTTTTAGGTGATCCGAAACGAGTAATCCAATTTTCATAAATTATCTTCGCGACGGATTCAGCTGATGTATCATCGGTAGGTACTGCTTCTGGCCATCTTGTTGTTCTGTCGATCATTGTTACGAGGTAACGATGTCCTTGCGGTGAAGTAGGTAATGGTCCAACGATGTCGACGTGCAGGTGTTCGAATCTCTCCGTAGGTGGAAATGAATCTAGGCTGCTTGATGTATGCCTTTGTACTTTGCATTTTGATATTGAATGCATTGCTTCGCCCAGTTGCCAACATCCACTTGTATTGAAGGCCAAAAGAATTTTCCAGTGATGAGTTTTCTGGTTGCTCTAACACCTGGATGACTGATGTTGTGTAGTGCATTGAAGACTTCGCGACGACATTCTTCTGGTAGGTATGGTCGCATGGTTGACGTTGATGCTTCGCAGTAGATAGGTAGATGCGTCATTGGCATTGTAACTTGCTTGATGGTCAAGTTACTTTGCTTCGATAGATGTTTGATGTTGTCGCTATCTCTGTCTTGTGCTTCGGCGATCTTGTGATAGTCGATTGATGTAGGGCACGTTACACTGTCGATTGGTATGCGACTGAGTGCATCGGCGACTATGTTGTCCTTCCCACTGATGACGTATGTCGGTCGTGAATTCGCTTATGAAAATGAGTTGCCTTGCTCGTCGGGTTTCCGATGATGATGGTTTCTTCTGAAGTACATATGTTAATGGCTTGTGGTCGGTAAAACGATCAGGTTTCGACCTCGAACGTTTTTTGAAGTGCTTGATAGCCATGTATATAGCGAGTAACTCTCGGTCGAATGTACTGTAGTTACGTTGAGTATCGGAGAATTTCTTCGAAAAATAGCCAAGTGGTTGCCATTTCCATTGATGTATTGTTGAGTACAGCTCCTGCTGAGAGATCGGACGCGTCGCTGAAGATAGCAAGGTTGCTTCGTGTGATGGGTGAGCGAGCAAAGCTGCATTTTGGATCGCAACTTTACAAGCTTCGAATGCCTTCGCGGCTTCATCGTTCCATACGATTGACGTTTTATCTTTTTCTTCGTATTGTGAAGGTAAGCGTGAAGTGGTGCTTGAATTTCAGCGGCTTTAGGAATATGTTCTCTGTAAAATTAATTATCCCAAGAAAACGGCTTAGTTCTTCGATTGTTTTAGGTTTCGCATAATCGATGATTGCTCTGACTTTTCAGTAGGCGGTTTGATTCCTTCCTTGCTGACGGTGAAACCAAGAAATTGAACTTCTTGTTGTCCAAATATGCATTTCGAAGGGTTGATTGTGATTCCATTGTCTTCTAATCGCTGTAGCACGGTGCGTAGATGGGTTTCGTGCGTTTTTTATCAGGGCTTGCAACAAGGAGATCATAAATGAATGCGAAAACGAAATCCAGTCCATGAAGTACTTCGTGTATGAATCTTTGAAAGGTTTGACCAGCGTTCTTCAGTCCTGAGTCATTCTTGGGAATTGAATAATCCCATTGGAGTAATTATTGCTGTCTTCTATGTCTTCATCGCGTACTTTTATTTGTTGGTAGATGTAAGATTGGTTTTCCGTCGATGATTCTTCTATTTTTGATGTCGACGATCAACTGGTGATGTTGAAGAAAATCAGCACCGATGATTGGTTTGCTGACTTTAGCGACGATAAATCTCCATTTGAATGGTCGACGTAGGTTTAAATCTAGTTCCATTGTTTTTTCTCCATATGTAGGAATCACCGTATTGTTTGCTGCGTAGAGTTGAAAATCCAGTGGCTTCATCTTTTGTCTTTGACTCGGCGGTAAAACTGAGATATTCGCTCCGGTGTCGATAAGGAAGGTAAGCTTGCTTTTTTTATCGGTGACAAAAAGACGGTAGGACTTTTCTGTTACGCTGGATCCCGTCGCATCAAGCGTATTAGTTAGTTTTCCGACTTCATATTTTCATTTCTGAATGTACACGGTGTTGTGCATTTTCTTGCCTCGGAACCGAAACGTCGACGATAGTAGCAGGAAGGGATCTTGTTCTTGAGCTTGCTCGACTTCTACTTGCAGAGCGGTTGCGACGAAAAGTGATCTTCGGTGTTGCTGATTGCGCTGGTTGTACTGTTGCTGGTAACAGGTTTGATGCTGGGAAGCTTTGAGCGGCGACTTCGAATGATAGCTTCCGAATTTATTCGAGAAGAAACTGGGTATCATTGGCCTTGGTTGAAGTGCCTTCGATCATCGATATGTGTGAGCTACTGCTGTTTTCGATCATCTTGTCCGCCAGGAGTGCCAGTTCGTCGAGCTTCGTCTGCGTGCTGAATGTTTCACCACTGCTAGTACCGATCGAACATGGGGTAGATGGTTTACCCACATTAGCCGTAGCGTCGAATCTGGGACTTTATCTCGCGCCAAAGTACGCATTCTGCGTAGGAGTTGTGTGGGCTTCTGGTCTTCAAGTTCTATTTCTGATAGGAGTTTTTGTAGCTGACGACTGTCGGATTCTTCATATGCAGAGATCAGACGATCCTTCAACGAATTATACTGGTCGGATGCCGGTGGGTTGTACAACAGGTCCGAAATATGTTCGATGTCTTGTTTCTCGTTGGGCGATCACCATCTGTGCTAGTTGCGCTTGACTCTTCTTTAAATCATTCGTTGCGGCTTCAAAACTGACGAACCAAAGTCGGGGTTTATCTCTCCAAAATGGTGGTATTCTCAACGATAGAGATATACCGGCGATTTTTTGTTCCTTGGCCGGGTTTGATGTATATGCGTCGGGTTTCTTCGCTTCGCTCCATAATGACGTCTTGATTACACTGATTTTATATATACTGAAGTCCTCCTGATATTTTTCCTACTATTCTTGCAGGGATCTTCCTTATCGGTGTTCGTAACGGGGTCACCAATGTAATAGTGGTCCGCTGTAATATAGAATAGCTCCGAACTACCACTGGAGTTGCCGCTCCCCGGGCCGAACACCTTGCCCGGCGGAGATCTCCCTTTCTTTCCACCCGCCACAACACATAATAATTTAAAATCAATTACCCTACATTGAAAGCCATTCAACAAACAAATCTAATATTGAGAGCTCTATAACTTTTGACTAGCCAAAATATAGAGCTGAAAAATAAAATTGAACAATTTGAAAACAAGCTAAAAAGATCAAGAGCACATTACAATGTTGGAGGACAAGGTGGAGGAATTGCAAAGAAACAGTAGAAAGAATAATCTTGAAATTAAAAATGTCCCTAAAGTCAAAGACGAAACTAAGGATAGCTTAATAAATATGGTAACTACCCTCTCCAAAAACATTGGCTGTACTTTTTTAAAATCAGACATAAAAGACATCTACAGGGTAAAGAGCTCGAGAAATGATGTACGCAATAATAGTAGAAACTTCATCAACGCTCTTGAAAAATGATTTCCTTAAAATGTGCAAATCACATAATGTCAAACGCAAAGAAAAGCTATGCGCTAAACATCTGGGCTGTACTACAAGTGAAAACACTCCCATATTTATCTCAGAGCAGCTTACTGCTAAGGGATCCCGCTTATTCTTCTTAGCAAGAGACTTAGCCAAGACAAAAGCTTATAAATTCTGTTGGACTAGGTTTGGAAAAGTATATGTTAGAAAAGAAGAAAATACTCCAATAATACTCATCAAGAACGAATCTCAAGTACACCATCTTCTACAGGGAGCATGACTAGACTTACTTGACTTTAATACAATCTTTGGTTCTATTTATTATTTAATATGTATCCTTGCTTGCAATCAAATCGAAGCTGTTAAATATTTAACTAGTGTATTTTCACTTACACACACACACATACTCACAGAAATTATTCATGTCAAATATCATACTTACTCGCTTGTTTTAATTGTACTGATCGCAAATCTTAATGTTTTTATTGAAAGGAATTTATTGAGAGTGCCGACCGACGTCTATGGAACATGCAACCACGGTATAGGATTAACCCTTTTATTTATATCTAAACAATCTAATAATGAATAGTACAATCAAAAATTTGGAAGAAATAGACAACTTAAATAGTGCACGGTCCATTAATTGTGATATAACAGAACTATCACAATATGCTCAAACATGGCACTCGGATCTAACAATTCTTACACAAAACATCCGAAGTGTATACAGTAATCTGGATGACCTGCAAATAACGCTGACACAATTGGACTTTGAGACAGACGTACTAATCTTAACCGAATGCCAACTTAACACTAATAAACATATTTCTTGTTTAGCAAATTATAATTCATTTGCCACAACTTTACATATTAATCAGAGCGACGGTGTAGTAGCGTACGTAAAGGATACATAAACCTAAAGTGTCGGAAATCAGTCTCCAACATGCATCGTGTATACAGATTGTTTTTAACAACGTTATTATTATAGGCATATATCGCTCTCCATCAAACACTAATGCCGACATGTTCATTAACTCACTGAACACACACTTCTCTACCTTAAAATCTAATAAAATATTATATTAACTGGAGACATTAATATAAATTTAATAGTAACAGAAACTGAAAAAGCTCAAGAGCGTAACAACCGCCTTAATTACCTAAACATGTTATCGACGCATGGTTTTCTTCCGGACACTTATTTCCGACAAGGATCGAACTGTCTTGATCATTTCATGGTAAAACTCGACGATCGCAAATTTTCGGCATTTTATATTAGTAGTAGCTCTTAATATTACTGTCACAGATCATTGTCTACTCTTGTTAAAACTTTCTAATAAAATAAACTCAAAAATATACATGAAAACTAAAACGATTGTGAATTTTGAAGAGGCAGTAAATACATTACAATTTAAAACTTAACTTTATTACTGGACTGCAATGATCCGAATGAAGTATGTGATAAGGTGATTACTTACATACAAGAATCCTAGATTCTAACACAAAACTATTAATGTTAATAGAAATAAGCGTATCAGTAAGCCTTGGATCACAGAAGGCATTGTACGGTGCATTAATAACCGGAATAAGATGCAGAAAACCTTCGTCTAGACCCGGAAAATGAAACACTTAAAATAACCTACAGAAGATACCGAAATTATATAAACAACTTAATTAAAAAGCTAAAACGGAGATACGAACGAGAACAACTCGATAAAACTAAAATTAACTCTAAATCTTTATGGCAGTGTATCAACAAAATAGCTAACTTTAAGCCGAGTAAAAGCACTGATAGCAACTTGTTAAACTTAAAATCCTCACCAACTGAGTCAATTAATTTAGTCAACAACTTCTTTGCTAACATTGGTACCGAATTAGCTAACGAAATAATCATTGACCAGGCAACCCAACCTTGTTCTATTGGCATCACAAACAGTAATCCATCTTCTACTCGACAACTTACCTCTTGTGTCTTGCTAGAAACTGACAATCAAGAAGTCCTTTCTGTTATTATGAGTCTTAAGACAGATAGCGCCCTGGGTGGGATAAAATTCCTCCTAAGTTCTTGAAGATGGCTCATTATCTGCTTGTACCAATTATCTGCCACCTAGCCAATCTTTGTTTCCGACAAGGAATATTTCCTGATGCTCTAAAACGAGCAATAATAACTCCAGTGTACAAGAGTGGTGACAGAGATAGTGTGAGCAATTATCGTCCTATATCAGTTTTAACGTCTATTTCGAAGGTCTTGGAAAACTGATATGCACTAGACTAATTGGTTATTTAAATAAATTCGACATCCTTTCTGCTTCACAATTTGGCTTTAGACGTGGAATATCAACCGAAGATGCAGTTACTGCTCTCACAAATCTAATAGTCAAAAATGTTGATAATGGTCGTAAATGCCTTACAGTATTCCTGGACCTTAAAAAAGCATTTGATACTGTCTCTGTCCCCATTCTTGTGCATAGACTTGAGAGATATGGCATTAGAGATGCCTCTTTAGCGTTACCAAGCTATCTCTAAAATAGGAAACAACAGGTAAAACTGGGTGATTATACAAGCACGTTAACAGACACATCTTATGGCGTACCACAGGAAGTGTGCTAGGACCATCGCTTTTCTTGATATACATCAACGATCTGTGTAACCTTAAAATCGCAAATGCCAAAATCTTTTCTTACGCAGACGATACAGCTATTGTATTCTCTGGTGAAACATGGACTGAAGTCCAAAGAATCTCGGAAGAGGGACTAGAAATAATTGCTCAGTGGTCAAACTCAAATCTTCTTACCCTTAACGTTAGTAAAACAAATTTTATGTGCTTTACAATTGATAAAAGGACACAACCTAGTGATGACTTTTATTAAGGATACACAATTGTGGAAATCGAAAAAGTTCATCATGTGCATGCCAATCAATTGAGAAAGTTGTGGTTGCTAGATATCTGGGAGTGGTTCTTGATCAGCGCTTGTCATGGCATCCACATTTAGATAAACTTATGAGTAGGATTACAAAACTAACATGGATATTTAAAAACTTAGACATATCGCTGACAAGACATTGTTAACAAATGTCTATATTACGTTGGTACAATCAGTATTGTCTTATTGTATTCCTGTATGGGTGGAGCAACTAAAATAAAGTTTCTGGAAGTGGAAAGAACCTAAAGATATCTGTTAAAGGTTATGCATTTCCTACACTATCCATTCCCAACTAATACATTATACACTTATAGTGACTTGTTGACAGTAATGCAGCTACACATTCTCAATTGCATACTTAAGCTACATACGACTCGTAAATCTTTACCGTATGATCCTGTTATACTGACTAAAAGGAGGAAAGACATAGTCGTTGCCACCACTACGGTGAAAACAGCTTTTGCAGCTAAACAATATCTCAAAATGTCGGTTAAGCTTTATAACAAAGTTAATAAAATAATAAAAATATACTACTTAAACTATTATGACTGTAAAAACTCTCACACAATGGTTAAAATCCTCAGCTACGCTGACACAGAAAAGATACTAGAAAATATTACTTGACATTGGACACTTTACACACATATTACGCAAGCGATGACGCGACACATAATACATTCACACACACACACATCACACGCACACACACACACACACACACACACACACACACACGCACACACACACACACACACACACACACACACACACACACACACACACACATATTAACCAAATAAAATAAAATAAAATAATATTAGTAATCTTATGTCCACTAATTCTATAGTAATCACAAATGCTACACTTTGTATTTTTAACTAAAACTTACCTTGTAGTCATATAATATGGAAGAGCGATAACTTTCTAATACAGGTATTTATATACGTAAAAGGAATATTATCGAAATGTGTTGGTAAACCTGGTATGTTACAGAAATAAAGCATTTTGATTTTTTTTTGATTTTTGATTTGATTGATTACAATTGCTGTGGAAAACTAATTAACATTTTAAATATATTAATTCCAATTACACTTAGGACTAAATCATTCAGTCCTATTTAATCTTGTATTAACCAAAGCTCTATCTTAACGGCAAGTTTCATAACTTAGTGAAACAAAGAGAACAGCTGGAATAGCCAACTGTAGTTATGTTTTATGTCATCTGTGGAGATACCGGCGTGCTTCTCTAACGTGACTAATAAGCGCTGATATCAATGTCGCTATCCTTAAGGATTTGTTTAATCCAGCGTCTTAAAGATTGGACACTGGGATTTTCTAGTAGATTATTAATAGTTAAAATTAACATATCTGAACCCAATTCCTTAAGTAGGTCTTTCGTTCTATTCATATAATCAGGAAGAGCTTTCACTAGGCAAACTGGTTGTTCGTGGTAACATGGAATTATCAATTTTGGATTCATCCTATTGGGCACTAAAGTTTTCAAAGTCTGTCTATAGTATATACCATTGTGAACACTTTTTCATTGAATGATACATTATTAATTTTGATTAGTCTTAACGTCTGAATACGTTGTCCAGTAGACAACGCGAGCAGAGTTAATAATGTTCTAATATTTATATTTAAATGATTCATTAGAGTTTTTCTTAGAAAGGTAGGATAAAACTAAGTTTAGATCCTATGAATTTTAATATTTAGGTAAATTAAGTCATGTCCTCAAAACACATTATAAAAATCTTCTGACAATAACATTAACACAAGTTTCTGTACGTAATACGATTGAACAAGCTGATCGAAAATAATTTAATGTGCTATATTTAGCACCCTTTAAAAGTGTAAGTTGTAAGAATTTTTATAAATATATAAACTGAAACATTGAAAATACTTAGTTATTGTTTTTACTAATGGAAAACCATAAATTGTACACCTTATTATATTTCCGCGTCAGGTTATTGAATAACGATTGAATCATTATGGTATACTATCATTATCTAATGACTGTCTGGTAAACGCTTTGCAGATAAAGTTGCACACCAGGGTAAGGCTGGGGCCACAGAGGTTGCACTGTCCTGGAAGGAGAGTGCAATTTTTCTCAAGACCAAAATATAATAACTTAGAAATAGTCAACGGGAACCAAGGTGACATATATGTCGCCACATCATTAATAATTTTTCCGATGCACTTCAGTATAATTAAAATGTTTAAAGAATCTGGATCTGGTTTCAACGATACGAATTTTAATACATTTTCATAAATTCGAACGGTAAATATATCTATTTCTGGCTGATTTCTCAGAAATAAAAATTGTGCAATTCCAAGTCCGTACCAATATTCGATTACCTATATAGATATTAAATAGTCCCTTGACTTTATGTATGATCAAATATGAAAATCTTTCTTCATTCGCACCACTGCCATATTGCTCGAGTTACATTGTTTAAGTGTGGAAACCGTGTTTCCACCCATCCTGTTATTGTAAGATATAGCAGTTATGTTATCAATTCTTAGAAGGGTCTAGGATCTGTCAATGTTTAAACCAACCAAATTCCAGATTCTGTCAAGAAAATAACCGCTTACTGTTTCTCCGTTGCAGAATATTCTTCACACTGAAAGTGAGGTTCGGAAAAAATTCTAGTTGAAAATGACCTGTTCTAGTAGAGCAAGATATTTTCAATGCGCTTAGAATATATATCAAGACATAAGCTACGGTTGGACATGTAACAAGCAGCTGTTAGTGTACCTTGAAATTGAGCAACTTTTCTTATTTCGACTTCCGATTTGGAAGACATATTCATAAATAATCATTTCAATTTTAATTGTGTCAATTTTACAACATTTTTCTGATGTCAATTCTAAATAATAATATGTCCAAGTGACAAGCAGGCTCAGGTCTCTTAAAATATTTATTTTTAAGCCAGTTTAATTTCCTGACGGCTCAGACCTGAATATAAAAATTTATCAAGATATTTTCATATGTGCGCATGGAGATTTTATTGTTGCTTCCACCGCAGTGCCTGTTCAGTCTTTAAAAACTTCTAATCCGCGTGTGATAATTTCAAGACACGGTTGCTAAGACCGCCATCAGTTGTCCTAGCGACGACATGCGTCGCTAGATCTCTTCCATTGCAGCGTCCAATTGCAAGACCATCCTGTGACGCACCTACGTAACGAGGCATGCGTCTTGTTATTATACCGGTAGTTAAAAGAATCCTCGAGGATCTCGAATAACCGTTGCTATACATTTGTCACAATTAATCCAGAAATGTTACATAAGCAATTGTACTCAAGACTGGCAGAACCTATTTTATTTTCATACAGCACACTACATATAATAAAAACTGATGAACCAAATTTATCCTTGACACAAAGATTAGAAATAACTGTGCTGTCAGCTCCTCACCTTCTCCCGCACGTCTAATCAAACATGATTCTTCTCGTAATCGCAACAAACTCATCGAAAACAAAATCTGAGCAAGATCTCAAAGGTGCCGCTCGCCATTTGTTCTCCAACGACGTGCTATCACCAGATACCCCTGACACACTTCAGGCCTTACGGACAAAACATCCTTCAGCTCCAGTAAACCCATATTTTCTTGACCGACCAACAGCAGGGCAAGCATGCCTTCAAATTCAAAACATAGATGTTACGGATGCCATTTTATCTTTTAAACCTGGTTCGGCTGCTGGTTTGGATGGAATCTCACCCCAACATTTGAAAGACTTATGATCGCATTCTGTGGGTGATGTAGGCCAGCAACTTGTATATTCGATCTCTAAATTAATCAACTTTATGTAATCCGGTAATGTCAATCCAGAAATTGTTCCCATTCTTTTCAGCGTGAACCTCATTGCCTCACCAAAAGGACGGAGGGTGAGACCAGTTGCTGTTGGATCAACACTACGACGCCTGACCTCCAAAATTGCTGTTCGACATATTTTACCAAAATTAAATTCGGAATTTGAATCCGTACAGTTAGGATTCGGTGTAAAAGGAGGTGTGGGGTAGCCGTCCATGCCCTACGCTCTTTCCTAACTTACGGACATCCTGACGTGTTGCTCAAAATCGATGTTAAAATGCATTCAATTCGGTAAATAGGGATACCCTGCTGACGGAAATAAAACAACATATACCGGAAATATACAATTATCTCCGGTATATGTTGTTTCCACCTCCCCCTCCATCAACATGGTAGCGGAGTTAAACGAAAGACCACCCCAGGAGGGTACCAGCACCTCTGGAGAATCCCTCGCTGAGCATCCACGACCAAGCTACTCCACTCCTGAGCGTGGGTGCTCAGGCTGCCCCGCGTATTCTGGGGGGGGGGGCAAAATTCCGCTCGCGACTAATACTGCTCGGGGCAAGCGGAGCAATAAGACCAAGGCGACCCCTGTCACGCTATCCGTGAATTTTGCAACATCAGGGTCGTCATTCCAACCTCAACGCTGTCCACTTCCATCTAGAGACGGCGAAGCCGGCTTGCTCTTTTTAACCGAGACTCAGGTGTCCTCTCCGGCTGATACTTCATATCTCTCCTACCCGGGGTACAAATTAGAACACTCCTTTGTGCCCCGGGCTGGAGTTTGCGTATACGTCAGAGAGGACATCTGTTTTCGACGCCTCGGCAGTCTTGAAGGTACAGACCTGTCCATCCTATGGCTGCGCGTAGACAGCGACGACCATCCCCGCGTCTACGGGTGCCTCTATAGGTCCCATAGCGGTAATGCCGAAACAGACCGACTCATCGACCACGTCCAAATGGCTACAGATTCCTTGTTACAGCAGATCCCATCCACAGAGATCGTGATCCTTGGCGATTTTAACGCCCACCACGCCGAATGGCTCGGTTCACGTTCAACCGATCATGCGGGGAGATCTGTTTATGACTTTGCTTTGGCATATGGTCTTATACAGCTGGTTACTTCGCCTACGCGGATTCCAGATGTGGGAGATCATGAACCTTATCTGTAGGACCTTCCGCTGACCTCTCATCCGGACGGATATCAGATTTCCGTCGACGCTCCTTTAGGCTCGTCGGATGTCTTGTCCGGAGTGTGGTGCCACTCACACTAACGTCGCGGTTGCATTCTGCAGGCTACTGCCGTGTTTGGCACTATAGGTCGGCTGATTGGGATAGGATGCGGTCTTTTTGCATCCTACCCTTGGGGCGGGTTTGCTTCTCGCCGGAAGATCTCAGCGTTGTTGCTGACTCTGTTGCTGATGTGGTACTTCAGGGTATGGAACTTTTATTCCATCCTCTGTAGTGCCCATTGAGGCAGATCCCAGCCATAGTTTGGTCGCTCTTGTAAAATAGCATCACGCTATAAACAGGAGTGCTACCGGGCCTGGGCTGACGCATCAACATCTCGAGATGTAAACACCAGCGCTCTTAAAGAAGTATAATTCCGCCTCCAGGTCCTTCAAAGAGTCATTGCCAAGGCAAGGTCTGAACACATCGGCAGAATTGGCGAGAAGCTAGTTCACCTTCCTTCAGGAACCCGTGCATTCTGGTATCTCGCCAAGGCTGTCCAGGAACTTCTGTCAGCCATCTCTACCATCTCTGCACAGAGAGGACGACTCACTGGCCCATCTGAATTTTGATATTTAGTAATTGAATTATTAATATATTCAGAAATAGATTCATTAAAAATTGGAGAACCTAAAAGGTAAAGGGAATTACTGTTAACTATTTTAATATTTGGAGTCAAAATATAAAATTTTTGTTTTACGTCATTTAAATTTAATTTGCAGTTATTTAGAAAAAGTTCGCATTTGCTAAATTTAAGCTCCAAACCAATGGCTTCAAATTTATTTTGATTAAAAAGGTCCGAAAACACGGTATCCATATCACCTCCTAGGGTTTCGTCGTCCAAATACCAAACGTTGAATTTAGAATTTAAATTTTTGATTATCGGATTTATAGCCAAACTAAAATTGCTGCCCCAAGAGGATCACCTTGTTGACAACCTACTTCCGAGGACAGTTCATTAGAACGTTAAAACAGTTTTGTTAGGTCAGCGTAACTGAGAAAATGATAATTGTATATTTCCGGTATATTTTGTTTTGTTTCCGTCAGCAGGGTATCCCTATTTACCGAATTGAAAGTATTTTGACATCAATTTTGAGCAACATGTCAGGATGTCCGTAAGTTAGGAAGAGCGTAGGGCATGGACGGCTGCCTCACACCCTCCTTTTACACCGAAGCCTAACTGTACGGGTTCAAATTCCGAATTTAATTTTAGTAAAATATGTCGAACAGCAATTTTGGAGGCTAGGCGTCGTAGTGTTGATCCAACAGCAATTGGTCTCACCCTCCGTCCTTTTGGTGAGGGCAATTAGGTTCGCGCCGAAAAGAAAGGAACAATTTCTGGATTGACATTACCGGAATACATAAAGTTGATTAATTTAGTGATCGAATTTACAAGTTGCTCACCTGCATCACCCACAGAATGCGATGTTAAGTCTTTCAAATGTTGGGGTGAGATTCCATCCAAACCTGCAGCCGAACCTGGTTTAAAAGATAAAATGGCATCCGTAACATCTTTGTTTTGAATTTGAAGGCATATGGGTTTATTGGAGCTGGAGGATGTTTTGTCCGTAAGGCCTGAAGGGTGTCAGGGGTATCTGGTGATAGCACGTCGTTGGAGAACAAAAGGCGAGCGGCACCTTTGAGATCTCCGTCACAGATTTTGTTTTCGATGAGTTTGTTGCGATTACGAGGGGCATCATGTTTGATTAGAGGTGCGGGAGAAGGTGAGGAGCTGACAGCACAGTTATTTTTAATCTTTTGTCAAGGATAAATTTGGTTTAACAGTTTTATTATATGTAGTGTGCTGCTGTATGTATATGGATTAATTGTGACAAATGTGTAGCAACGGTTATTCGAGCTCCTCGAGGATTCTTTTAACTATCGGTATACTATTTTTCAAATGGCTAAGATATGTGTGAAAGGAGTTGGATCGTTGGCTACAAAAGTAGGCGCACTCGGAATAATGTGGTGGATGTCTAAGTCTAAAGGTGATCTGTTTTGGCTAATACATTTCCTGTGTGTTTTTGTAGTGTGCATGTTGAGGTCTTTAAAGATTTGAATGACTTGTTGCACAGTGTACATGTATGGGTCGCGTTCAACGTGCCATCACAAGATTGAGTCACGGACTGCATTCACAACAGTTAAATACAATCACAAAAAGAATAATTTAAAACAAATTTAAAACAGTATAAAGTAACTTAAAATTACACTGAAAATATAAAAAAGTCAAAGTCAAAATATGACGGCTGCTTGTTTTGGTAACAAGACGCGTGCGTCGTTACGTAGCTGCGTCACAGGACGGTCCCGCAATTGGACGCTGCAGTGGAAGAGATCCAGCGACGCATGTCGTCGCTAGGACAAACGATGGCGGCCTTAGCAACGTGTCTTGAAATTATCACACGCGGACTAGAAGTTTTCAAAGACTAAACAGGCACTGTGGTGGAGCAACAACAAAATCCCCATGCGCACATATGAAAAATATCCCGACAAACTCTTATATGCAGGTCTGAGCAGTCAGGAAATTAAACTGGCTCAAAAATAAATATTTTAAGAGCCCGAGCCTGCTTTTCACTTTTGTTTTTATATAAACTATAGCCATGTTTGCATAGATGGCTTTGCGATACGATAGCTCTTCATCAGTCAATCAAATATATATTTCAGAAATCCTTTGTTGCGAATTGTTTCACCATCTTGAAATATTTTTATATCTCGTAGTTGATTTCAGATATTATATAAACCACTGTTATACTATTTATATCTATGTCAACAATAAAATTGTACACTAAAATTTTCCAATTAAAATGTATAGTTATTTTTATTAAAATATTTAGACAAAATAAACACAGTTGTCACCTGTCACCTTTATTTCTTGGCACACATTTATAAGTGAATATTACATATTGACATTTGACATTGACATATCAATCTTGCTACATATTTATTTATCTATGATATCAATTATCAACAAATAGCTCGATGCGTATTTGTATTGTATTGCATAAAACGATAATATGATAAAGTCATGGCTGTAATTTTATGTGTGTGTGTGTAAAATAAAATATTAAATGTAATACATAAAATGAACATTCTAAAGTCATATGCTATGAATTCAATAAAGGTCCAGGAAATTTCCATGTTTTACTAAGTATAAGACAATTTTATCCTAATTTATCACAAACCTGATAGAAAGAATAACTTCTATTATTGAATTTAAGCACGAGCTATGGTCGTCTGCCGTGATCAAAATACGCTATTAATTTATGACTCTTACAACGTAAGACGGAGCTATACACAAGCCGGATGGGAGGCAAGTAAATTCATACAAATTATTATTGAAACGAAATCTTAAGTACTTTCTAGAGTATTTATATACTGTAATCGGTAACCAAAAAAATACTTATTTAAGATGAATTGTTGCCATGAATGAATCTTTAGATAATAATTTAGACTGAAGTGACTTCAGAATTAAAAATAAATTTATATGACCCGTAACTTTTAGGAATATGAAATATCAGAGATATATAAATTGACCATTGGAATCCTTAAATGGCACAATTGATCTTGTTATTTGATCGATTTCAAGATTTCGGTCTTAGAACCAGGTGGGTTACCTGGCTCTACGGGTTGGGAACATTAATAAATAGTCCTTTACCATGTTCAATATTTGGGGATAGGTTGTTTAGTCTAACCAATTGTGTAAGAAGTATTGAATACAGCCAGGGTGTGGTATTTTTACCCTGCGGTTGCAATAGTTTTGCGGCCGGTTTGTCGGCGGTAGGAGTGGTGGTGGGCGACGTGCTGTTGGCTGACACGTGCAAATGGCAGACTGATAAGGCGTAGGGTAGTACAGAGCCAGCGCATGGGTTGCACGCACCACTCCCTGCCCAATCGGGGCGCCTATGAGTATCCCTGTAGACCTGTGACCATAGGTTTTCTAGGAGCAGAGAATTGTAATTTTATGACTTGCAGGTTGCTTTTTCTCAATTGACTTGGTCGTTTTGATGTTTTCACTTAAATTGTCACCAAAGAGAAATTTTACCGTAAAATACCTTGGAATTACATTAATAAAGCTTCTGTCTAATATTGGGATATTTAATTGTCAACGGTTCATTGTTTCTTCATGGTAAAGTTCTAATTGTATTTGATTTATCTCTGATATTTATTTAATTAATATCAAATTTGCATATTTCTTTACTTACTAACTCTGACGTTAAATTTGCTAAGCCTGCTATACTAAAACCTAGTTGGTTTTGCCTGTTACGATTTGTTGTTGGTTCTGAATTGTCTACTGACACGACCTCGCCGTTCAATTTTGGCACTTTAGCAAAATAGAAAAAGTTTCTTATAAGAAAGTTCTCCTTATGTTCCTTCGCCTACTCCTCTATTAGGATCTTATGCCAACGTTCAGCGACTTCTGTAGTGATCTTCTGCCCACCTTCGACGTTTTTAAATCACCAAGGGCTGCCAAGATTTTGGGAAGCACACTTATCTCGTTTTGAGATGGTGAATATTCACGGACCCCTTCTGAAGACTTTTTAGGATAGTAGTCTCGGCTGTAAGTTTTAGTTAAGCTGTGTGCCGGCGTGGGTATTTCAACCAATTACCTAGCCAACGGCGCTCAGATGCAGCTATTCCTTTCTGACAGTAACCACTGCCACCATCATGTTCGTGGGCGTCGAACTTTATTTCCTTATACTCGTTACAAGATTTATATTCAGAATCTTATAGAACAAGGTTGAACCAGTTTATTACATACTTTCTGGATAACATCACGTGTCACCACATTAAGAAAGTAAGTAAATTATTTCGGATGACATCACGTGCCACCACTGAGAAATAATGGTATATAATATATTTAGAAAATAATAAACGAAACAATCCCGATTATAAGCTCTTCACTTTCTGGGTAACATCACGTCACGTGTAACCGTATTAAGAAAGTAAGTAAATTATTTCGGATGACATCACGTGCCACCACTGAAATAAAATAACTTGAATTTTATTAATTAATATGTAGGTACTGAAATACAAAATCACTCATTAACTTTATTTATGTACTGTTTTTGCAGACTATACGTACTAAAAGATTATCTTTATGTCACTTGTCAAGGCACCATAAATAATAATCATAACATTAATTATTATTTAAAAGGTTTCAATACTAACCTTTATTAATTTTAATTCTAATTTCGTCAGCAGTCTTCTTACTTGTTCTTTTTTTTCATTTTCACTTAAATTTAACTAAACAAAACTTATTTGTTGCAGCGCACGCGGATGATGCAACACACAGAAAACGAATGATCGAAATGCCCGGCCGGCACGGCAGTCTGACAGTGGCGTGCATAAGTCAATAGACTATCTTTTTATTAGTTATTATTTAATTGTTTGTAAAATAATATCTAAAATTTGTGTGATGATGCACTACGACAGAAAGCGGACTACATAGTTTTTAAATCTCCTAGGATGCAGCAACGAAGTATAATAATAATTAAGTATATTATAACTTATACATCGTTAATGATCCTGTTAAAAGTAAAATCAAAAATGCACAACAATTTACAACATACAATAAAATTAAATTAAAATAATAAACATGCAAAATTGTTATTTCATGTTTATTATTTTAAGTCAAAAAGAAGTCTTTATATAATAACAATACAAAATAAATAAAGAAACCTTTGGTTCATATTTGGTTCATATCGAGTGCACAATTTATTCACTCGCTGCTTTCTAGGTTTCCGCACCCAGTAATGTATTCATTTCGTATATTTGATTCGAGAGTTAGACGATGCACCCCTTACTTATGCCGGGTGTGTATGATTAAAAACGCTTCATTATCTTCTACGATTAAATTTGCAGTAAATGTAGTGCATGAAAAACCACTTACCAAAATAAATAAAGTAAACAAAATATCAGTTCAAGTATAAACATTTTTTATTTTAACTCATCCTAGGTTGCTAATGAATAGTTTGTTATATAAACTGTCTTTACATGCACCTCGTATGTACATCGGGCATTAGTAACGAAATATTATACGGCTTGCTACAGCTCTTAGTGATTATATATTCTTTGACCTGGACGAAAGCAATTAATAAAATAAACATGAACACTGAAAAATTATAAAATCAGTTAATATCTTCTTTAGTCTTTGTTTAATAAGTATACATATTGCACGCCTCATAACGTGAAGCATTATTAGGAGTGCTTTACTATCGATACGTCAAGGTCAAGCAATTTTGTGTTCTTAAAATGCCTAAATCATAACCATATTGCACTTATACGATAATATTAGTAGCCGTATATCAATAAAATACTCTAATTAATCCATCTTATATTTTCTAAAAAATCATTTTATATTGCTACTTTGAGAAAAAAAAACAGTTTGAAAAAAATTTACGTGGACGTCTGGATGTTGATTTTGTATGTGGTCACGATACCTTCCGATAAAATTGACGTATCGAGACCGGGTTTTTTTACTAGCTTAAGAATTATATCAACTGGTTCCATATTTCATATCAATAGCCTAGTACGCGTAGTTTGTTAACAAAATGATTTTCAACTTTTATAAGTTCTATTGGTGTTAAAAATTTAAAGGCGCTTTCATATTTCTGTAGTCTTTGATAGACAAAGAACAAATGTACCATACAGCCGATTTTATACTTTTTTTATCGAATTATTTTGGTAAACATAACAATTTTTTCCCTGTTGGTGACAATACTTGTTAAAATAATACAGCGCTTTTAAAACACGTAAATAATATATTTTAAAAGTCAGGAATACAATTTATTTTTTTCATCAAAATTAAATGAAACCTTAATAAGGCGTGCACTTTTGGATTTTCCAAACTATTTTAAATTGAAGTTCTCCGGTGCGTCTGTCTAGAATAGGTACAACACTTCTGTGGGGATTTTCGTTTAGTTTTCATCAATGGATAGGTGGATTACGAGGAAGGTTTACGTGTACAATTTATGTATATTTTGTGGTAACTGGCCAATGTTCTGATGATTTTTTTGATTAATTTAGAAAAAATCGTGGCCTATTGGAGTTTACATGGCGTACGCTACTTACATTGGTATAGTTACATTTGGATTGTCTCGTTGGTCTAGTAGTAGTAAATGCGACATCTGATCATGAGGTCTCGGGTTTGCATCCCGGGTCAAGCCAAATACCAACAAAAATCATTTATTGAATTTTTCTGACAAGAAATTCTTAGTAGTAGCCCGGAGTCAAGAACCTCCATGCTTTGAAAAGCACGTAAAGCCGTTTGTAGGTCCTGCGCTTGATCTCTCTCCGATCGTGTCGGCTTGCTGTCCCATCGGAATATGAGAGTGAGGGAATAGAGAGTGCTGATCTGTGCTTGCGCATACACTCGGGCACTATAATCCTATCCTTTGCAAATGGCAAGTCTCCGTTTAGAGTCGCCGTCAAAACCAAAATTCTTACATAATAATAAGATGTGGAAGAAAGGTTTTCGAGTGTTAGCTTCGTACTGGTAAGCGAAGCGTAGGGCGGCCTCTAGATGATGCAGGATGTCGATGAATGGAGGTGGCTCAGGTCCGCGCTTTGTGGAATTGCTTGGGGTAGGCATATGTTCAGCTGTGGACTTAGATATTGATAACAAAATTTTTTTTTTTTTATAGGATAGGGTGACAAACGAGGCACACAGTCCACCTGATGGTAAGTGGTTGCTGTGGCCCTTAGACATCTACATCTATCTTCAATAAAGAATCAAAATGCAGATGCGTTGTCACCCGTGAGGACTAAGATGGAATGCCTCTTTTCAGTAAAAGGGTCTCCGGTTCTCTACACTCACCATACGAAACACAGCAGTGTTAAGCTGCTATTTTACGCTGGTATTCTGTGAGAGCGTGGTCCTTCCCGGTCGAGCCGACCCATTCGTACTACAACTATACTACTAATATAGCTGCAGCATGGCTCTACCACGTATAAAATCAATAATATAATGTCTGTATTTTGATTCATAATCAAGGACGGATATAGATTTCTATGTCTGTCAACCTCATTCTATTAAATAAAACTCACAACAGCCATGGGGTGGTGACGTGACCACCCTATTTCATCCCGTGCGTATCGTAAGAGGCGACTATGGAAATGCCAGAAAAATTAAGGCTGGCTATAGACATATTTTATATTCCTGACGTTTTGAGTACTTAACAGCACCCGTGATCACGGGGACGCGGGGCTCACGCTTAAGTCAAACATGAAATACCCAGACCGGCAGCGTTAAAGTGCGAGACTTCAGGCGCTGCATTTAGAGTTCGCCTGCCAGTGATGATGCAGCCAGCAGTAGATAGACCGTTAATAGGCAATAAATATTATAAGAAATAATATATATATATATATATATCCTTTATTCTCTTAGTTTTAAGTAATAAATAAATAAAGAATGGAGATACAACATGATATAAAATGTGCTGCTTGGTATGTAAATAAAAATCGAAAAAAGTAAATATATATTTTTACTGTCATATTATGGAAGAGCGAAGGTGACTACAGTCATTAGTTATAAGCAATTCCATATTTCACCGTCTAGCGGTGGTGTAAGAATATTCACTACCCTATATCGTCCCGTGGGTGTCGTAAGAGGCGACAGGGGGAAACTGAACCAGGAGATGGGCTGCAGCATCTTCCTGATAACAGCTGAAATAATTATAAATTTTAACAAAAAGTAAAAACCGACTTCAAATTGCTAAAAAAGAAGTTATTTATTTGCTACTCTTAGGGGTGGAATTCATTCTCCAAAATTATATGGGACCACCCTTGAAGTATAACCTATTTAATAAAAAAAGATATCTCGTAACATACAAACAAAAAAAAACATACACTCGAATGGAGAACCTCCTCCTTTTTGAAGTCGATTAATATATGAATGCGGTTGTCAACCCGCTTGCCAAGCGTGGCAACATTGGCAAATATCCCCCCTTTGAACATATGTGGTGGTCTAAATTCAGCAGTGGACTTTTGATAGCCTGTTATTGTAATGGTATTGTTACCCTGTATTTACATAAACAATAATACATTTAAATATTATTTGAAGAGGCCCATGTTCTGCATAAAAACATAAAAAACAATACATAAAAAAAACATTGCGTCGAATTCAGAACCTCCTCGTTGTGAACTTGGTTACAAACATCCGTATCATGAAAGAACGTTTCGTTTAAATAATTTAAAATATATGATATTTTCTTAGCCAATTTGGAATACGGTGCCCGAATGTCGAGTTACATTCAAACTTATTCTAGTTGCACAAGAATTACCTATGTCAAATCATATGTTCGCTAACGAAGCGACGTCGTACGTAATCAGAGCTAGTAGCAACACTAAGACTAAACAAATAACGGTTTGCTTCGTCGTGTGCAAATTTGCAATTCATTCAGCACTAAAGTGGAATAGTTTGCCAGCATCTGTCTCTTCATCCGATTACAATGTGTGTCTTCAAGGCAAGAGTGAACAGGCTTTGTTAAGCTAATTCAGTATTTTATCATTTTTGGCTAATTCACCACTTACCATCGGGTGGCATGGTAGTCAAGCACTGGCTTAGAATAGTGAAGAAATTAAATAAAACTGAAAGCGACTTAAAAAGCTTTAAGCCTTAAACTTTTTAAGTCCCTATTAGTTTTATTATAGGCTCTTTAATCAGACCAGAAAGAATATAGTTAGTTCGGACTGTTAGTTTGTTTGTCATTCTACTCGTATTGATAAAATTTTTAGTATGAGAAAGCGTGCTAGTGTGTTCGAGAGTGTGTCTGTGTTGTGTAGGCTAGAACTAGGCATGTACGTTTTTTTTTATAGAAATAGGGTGACAAACGAGAACATAGTCCACCTGATGGTAAATGGTTGCTGTGCCCATAGACATCTACATCTATCCTCGCTTGTGAATCAAAATGCAGATGCGTTGTCAGCCTTGAAGACTAAGATGGAATGCCCCGTTTCAGTAAAAGGGTCTTTGGTTCTATACACTCACCATACGAAAGACATTAATGCTATTTTTTAATAAAACAGAAATAAAAAACTTGACATGATTTCACTTTGGAATATTTGCAAGGTAAACACTTTAAATAGCGATTTGGTTTCGTCTTTCATTCATCCGTATGTTCATTTTTATAAATGATTTTGATTGTAATAATTTTAGGAAATAATTACAATTTTGTAGAATAAAATAGATTAACTCTTAATCAAATGAAAGTCATATATGTACGTCTGTTTGCAAAAAAAAAAAAAAAATAACGAGCGAGCCTTACAGTAGTCGCATAATATGATGTGTCATATGGTCAATGTAGTGTCGACAGCGAGACCCTACCTACGGTCTGGGCGCAAGTAGTAGCAGGATCGCTATACTCGCGCGTTATTAATGTCAATGTATCGAGTCAGAAAGATTTATAAGCTATTAATTAGGATGTAAAGAGATTTGTTGGATAATATGTTTATTCTAGACTAACTTAAATTTGCTAATAGTTTTAAGAGAATTTTGAATGTTGTTAGAATTTTTGTATTATTACGAAGTTGAAAATAGAATTATTGTTTGTAGAGATATTTCAATAACTTTAGTCTCAAATGATAGATTTAGGTTTCTAGAACTAATATTCCAATTGGAATTATGTAAATCAGATAATCCGTTTAGAAGATATAAGCAAAATCGTATAAGAGAAATGTGAAAACCTTTATTAATTAAAGTTTGTTCTATAAACTTTTTAGTTATTGTAGTTGTATAAAATATTGTTATTTTATATAAGAGGATTATCTGTGATAAAATAGTAAGGTTTAGTTTAAATCAAATTTAAAAATCAATTGAGCAGCGACGAAATTGACCACAAAATTGAAAAAGCTAAATACAATTATTGTTCATTACTAGCGATCCGCCCCGACTTTGGACAGGTGATTTCTGGATACTGACAACAGCGCCACCTACCGGGTCCAATTATTAGTCTAAATCATCCAGGGACCCTCAAACCTAAACAATTTTTAACAAAATCGTTCGAGTCGTTTTCGAGTTTTAGCGAGACTAACGGACAGCAATTGATTTTTATATAGAGTACTCACTTTCATTTTCAAACCGACTTCAAAAAGTTCAACTATATTTTTATGTGTGTTATCTCAGAACTATTTTCTAGGTGACCCATTTTGATAAATCTTTTTTATTTGTAAGCGGTTGCTTCTCATGTGTCCCATATAAATTTCATCAAGTTCTGACCAGTAGTTTTTGAGTTATCCTTAATAATGCGTATTTATTTAACTTCGTTTACATTGATGATGTTCTCATTTTATTCATGTTTTATACCACTTGTTTATCAATGATCTGCGTTTTCAGACACTTATTATCAACAGTTAATACATTTATTAATATTGTTTAAACATATAAATTAGTTTATATTACGGCACACTTTACTAGCACCGCGCGCGCTCATTGGTCAAATCAAATAGCGCGCGCTCCCCAACTTTCTAGGACATCCTTTTCACGAAATCACCTCCACAGATTGCGGGAAAGCGAGAGGAAAGATGTTACACATCAAAAACGTTATCTTCTGTATGACAACACTTTAATTTGAAACGAATGATATTTTAGGATATTTTTCTTATCTAAAAGACACTTGTGACTTTCACCTGCCAGTGAAAGTCAATGTCAAAAATTTTTAGCGCCAATTTAGGTTTGCCTGTTGCAGTTTTGCGTCTCACTCGGAAACATTTGTGATATTTGTTTCGCGAAAATTCTGGTAAGTGCTCTAAGAGTTCAGTAATGTAAACATATGTATGTTTAATGGTCATACACATATAATAATGAGAAAGTTACCGGTGTTTGTATAGGTTTTGATTGCTCAAAGTAGAAATTGAATAGAAAGTAGAAATTGGTGACCCAATTTGGTTAAAACCAATCTTACCAGCCTCGAACACAGACGCAAAGTAGCCAACCTTTCGGTTTCTACAGGATGCATTTCAGTGTTTTTTATAGAATAAGGGTGACAAACGAACACACAGTCCACCTGATGGTAAGTGGTTGCTGTGGCTTAGACATCTATATCTATCTTCGTTTGCGAATTTAAATGCAGATGCGTTGTCAGCCGTGAGGACTAAGATAGATTGCCTTTTTCCAGTAAAAGGGTCTCGGTTCTCTTCTCACCATGAAACACAGCATTAAGCTGCTATTTTACGCTGGTATTCTGTGAGAGCGTGGTCCTTCCCGGTCGAGCCACCTATTCGCTACAACTATACTATTAATATAGCTGCAGCATGGCTCTACCACCTAAAAGGAGCAATTAAATTGCGCAGGTATTGCCAATTTAATTCCTCCCTCTCCTCCACCATCGGACAACCAGACGTTCGGCCAGTCTCCACCCTTTCGTTGTTGACTTACCACGCATTCGAACGAAACGGTTCGCTACATCGTTCATCATGCGTACAGCAAAGGGTGGATTAAGTTGCCAGCATCTGTCTTTCCATCCGATTACAGTGTGGGTGTCTTCAAGGCAAGAGTGAATAGGCTTTTTAAGTCAGTGCGCTTCACCATCTTAAGCTACCACCACTTACCATCCTTGGATCAGGTGGGATCGGGCAAAGTACTGAATATAGAATATAGTAGACCCTTAAAGTGGTATCTATCTACCAGTGTCCATTCAAGTCAAGTTCATAATTGAATTATATACATAAAATAATCGGTAAGTATGGTGTAATTTAGAATTATTTTTTCAGTAAGCTTCAAAGTTCAAAAAAAACCCAAAAATATTGTTTTTCGAGGAAACTAGTCTTCAAAAAGCCTACGAAACATCATTAACAATCTGGATGACTTATCCGATTTGTCAGATTGTAATGGACAATGGTAATATATAATATACCACCACCGATCATATTTTACATTTCCCACACGATAATGGCATATACAGGGTCATTTTCAAAGATTAGTCAAATTTTAAAATTATTTTCAAATATATAAATAACGATAAATCATTATTGCCGTTTTTAAAATTCAGTAAATAAGGCTTCTTTTTTTGAAATTATCCTAAATTGAATGTGATTTGTGTACAACAACGTTTTGCCTACCGATCGACCCTTACGTGTGCGTGTGCACGTGTGCGTACGCAGTAAAATTAGTTAAAATAATGAATTACCACGCATTTGGAATATAAAAGGTTAGAATATTTGAGATCATTTTTAATTAATTTTATTTACCACCTATTTACTATTTACTAATTCTCTTACTCAATTAGGCCGGTTATTGCAAAATAACCCTGTATATACATCAAAAATGTTCAATTTAAAAAAATATCAGACACTCAAATTACCCAGGAACCACATCCTTTTTTTACACATTATAACCTGAGGCTCGCGTTTGTTTGAGGGTTAAAAAGTTAAAAGTTATGCAAAGTCGTCTTAAGGTGAATGCAGGTTAATATACATTGTGTTAATAACTCATGTCTTAATTTATTATACAATGGCAAATTATGTTATTTCTAAAACGCATCATATTTTTGTTTTTGTCCATCTGGCCGTGTGAACAAAAATGCACAATGAGTGATTTTAATCGTCATTGAGCGAATAATGTTCATTAATAAGCGAATTATTTATTTGAAGAAACAGAATATTCATTTTAGAAAATACATTATTCTTGATTGGGAATTAACAACAATAAAATTTAAAAACTAGCGACCGGTTTACCAAGGTGTCGCGTTAATTGGATTAATCAATTAACGCGACACCATAATCAATCGGATAATCATGAATAATTTATTTCATAAGCTTTTCGATTTCCCAAAAAGCCTCTATGTTTTCCGGAAAAAATATAGCCTAGATCCCTCTTGCATTGCTTTCTATCTGTTTGTGAAGATTGTTTTTTTATTTATTTTAGTTAATTAGCTCGGACAGATAGACAGACAGACAGGGAGACAAAACCTTTTCCTAAAAATGGTTATTCATATCTTAATAGCGTCCAAATATAACATATTACAAATATACACTTCAACTTTATTCATATTTACATATATATAGCTTAAATGACAGCGGTTTTTCGCCATTGGCAATTTTATAGATTTATTAATTCATCTGCTAGTCCGGTAAAGTACGATTTCAATTTCTGTATCAGAATTAAATGATTTGGATATCTTCAATCAGATGGCGGCATAACCATCTTTGGGGAGGCATATATTCAGATAGTTTTAATAGGCTGTAACATTAACGGTCCCAATAAGAGGCCCATGTACATTAAAGGACTTTAGCAGATTGATGATGAAGAAGAAATGTTCTTATAACGCTGCAGCGAAGCGCGACGACGTAGAATATCTATGAGAAAATGATTTTTAGTTCGGGAATTCGATAGAAAACATTGTATAAATGAAATTTATTTTATGTATTTAAGTTAGTTACGCGAACATACGTGGTAGAGCCACTCTGTAGTTTTATTATGGTCGCGGCACGAATGGTTCGGCTCGACTTGGGTAGGACCAGGATTTCACAGAATACCAGCGTGAAATTGCAGTATGATGCTGCTGTGTTTCGTATTATATATTTTATATTATTGTGTAGTGTAGTGTATTGTGTAGTGTGTTGTGTATTGTGTGGTGTAGTGTAGACAAACGGTGACCCATTTTACTGGACACGAGGCATTCCATCTTAGTCTTCAAGGGTGACGACGCATCGGTATTTTGATTCTTAATTGCGGATTAATGTAGATGTCTATGGGTCACAGCATCCACTTACCATTAGGTGGACTGTGTGCTCGTTTGTCGCTCTTATTCTATAAAAAAATAATAAGTATGTGATACAGACGGCTTCTCGTTAATTTACAAGTGTTAATTGAAAACACGCTGGAAACATTCCAAGCAGTTTTTACCGACAAACCTTAATGAAAATTCTCCAGTGAAAAGCTTTCGAGGTAAAACCTACATTGATGTTGGAATAGGTAACTCATTAAGAAATGAACACAAAAAGTAACTTCGTCACTCGCCTCTCATACGGCTTTCGGATTCATTATTCATTTGATAGAAGAATAGGTAAGAAAAATTTGTGAGGAATTAATAGTTAGTAAAAATATTATCAGTTTTTTTAATAGAATAAAGGTGACAAACGAGAACAGAGTCCACCTGATGGTAAGTGGATGTGTGGCCCATAGACATCTACATCTATCCTCAATAAAGAATCAAAATGCAGATGCGTTGTCACCCCTGAGGACTAAGATGGAACGCCTCGTTTCCAGTAAAAAGTGTGTCCGTTTCTCTACACTCACCATACGAAACTCAGCAGAATTAACCTGCTATTTTACGCTGGTATTCTGTGAGGGTGGGGTGTAATTAATAATGAGTAATCTATTCGCATTTATAAAATCGTACAGTCTGTCTCTATTTTAGGTTTATTTCAATCACCAAGACGACTTTGTTTGTATATTTGACATTTTAATAAGGTTTGTTAGTTTCGTAAGTTGTGTGTAGTGAACCAGAGACCTTTATACTGGAAAAGAGACATTGTATATTAGTCCTCACGACTGACAACGAATCTGCATTTGATTGGCAAACGAGTTGTTGTAGATGTCTATGGGTCACAGCAACCACTTACTATCAGGTGGATTGTGTTCTTGCTTGTCATCCTATCATATAAAAAACATGGAGTGACGATCTGGTAAAAGATGCGGGTTCGATGGTTGCTCAGTATCGTGCCTTGTAGCATTCTTTGAGGGTGGCCTATGTTACGATGATGAATGATTTATTTCTATGTATGCCTGTAACCGTAACAATAGTTAAAAATATAATTTTCGTCTTCACTTCACGATGTTTTAGTTAGATATAATGAAAAAAAATGTACCTATGCAGCGCTGAATAATGTCTTTGGCTAAAGGCCGAAGTGCGGACACACCTAGGTTTAGCCGGCTATAACTAGGTGCAGCCAAATTACCTGGTTAAACTGAAGAGTATTCAATGTGTCCAAATGATTTATAAATATTTGAAATGTCCGCGGTTTTGGTGTGGGCCAAGTGTTACACCAGCCGCACCCTAATTTATTGTCGCTGTACGACACCCATGGGACGATATAAAGTGGTGGATATTCTTACACCGCCACTACACTGTTTACATTATTTATAAAAATGGTTAAAATTGCCTGATCTGTTGGAAATCCTTGATATCGTCAAAATTTTGTGACGTCATTTTTGTATTTTTTTAATGAATATGTTATTTTTATGAGGAAATAAAATAAAAAATAACCTACACAGAAAAGTATTAAACTTCCGGAAGGGAAGGTAACGGTAAATATGATTTTATACAGATAAATGACTTCTACCTATTACTACACAAAGTGCCAATTATCTAAAATTATTACTGTCTTTAGAAATGTGAAAAAATGTATATGAATTTGTTTTTATTACAAGTGGCAGAGCCACGCTGCAGCTATGTTATGGTTGTGGCACGAGTAGTTCGGCTCGAGTGGTGAGGGACCACGCTCTCACAGAACACCAGCGTAAAGTAGTGACTTAAGCTGTGTTGCGTGTAGTGAGTATAGAGAACTAGGGACTCTTTTTGCTGGAAACGACGCATCCACATTTTGATTCTTAATCAAAGACATAACATGTAGATAGATGACTACAGGTAACGGCATCTATTTACCATCAGGTGGAATGCGTGTTCGTTTGGCACACTTATTCTATAAAAAAATTGTACAGTGCGACAGCACCTTCTATTTTTTAATAAATATAACTTTTAACATAATTTTCAGCAGAATAGCAGAGAAAGATACCTCAGCTCCACTAAGAAAAATCTGTATCATTTTTTCGTGACGGTCTAATAGACCCGTATAACTTACGGAGCGTGGACGTGACCCTACTGACTTATATTTATTATCAATTTAAAAGTTCTGCTCGACATAGGCAATACGATAAAACACATCCTTTCTCACTACGAGAGCTGTTCGGAAAATTAAATCAAATAGAAAACGTTAATATACTAAGGTAAGTATTACTATACAATTTCACAAATTGATATGACTGAAAACTACATACATTGAAAGAGTATTCTCATGGTTCTACCTTTTCAATCCTTGAAATATTGATAGTGAAATGTCAATAAATCAACTACCTCATGTTTTATTATTATCATCAGAAGTTACTTAGTTAAAGTTAAATTCAGCCAGGTAATTTTATGGGGACCCAAGTGACTTTTATTGATAGTCGCCCCAGGTCATAACGTCCAGTGGGTGTCGTAAGAGGTGACAGCGGGAAATAAGCCAGGTAATGGGCAGCAGCGTCTTCCATCAGGAACATTTATCTTCTTACATTCTTACTAATACATTCTTATCAAAGAACACAAAATAATAATGAAAATTGTGCGTGCAATTGTGTACACACATACGAAGTGAAACTTCTTTACGACATATCATTCTTCTTTTATTTTATTACCCATTAAACCCCGACGGCGAAATGTTACAAGAAAACGTGACGTGTTTTTTTAAATACCGTACTAAATTTCTCCACTACATCGATAAGGAAGTTTCACTACAAAAACTGTGGTTGCTAACCCGCCTGCCTAGCGTGTTAACTATGGCAATTATCCCCTCTATGGGACAATTTATGGGGTAAGCCTATGTTCGACAGTGGTCTTTTGATAGGCTGTAATGGTGATATCTCAAAATATTCGCAGAAAATTTAAAAGTAATAAATAAGAGATTTAATTTTAACGTCTCAAAAACCCGTTAGTGACGTGTCAAATAAAATTTTAATGAGATTGAAATATGAATTCCACTTGAGAAATCCTTTAACGTTCAGTCTTATATTTCTTGATCATTACGTTACAAAGTAATCCTAAAAATAATCGCAAAAGTGGGTTTCGAGTCTCCCCTTGGATTTCACTTATACTAAATGTCATTGAGTTTCAAAGCGTTTCTCGTTAATTTTTCCTTTGTACAATGTCCTTAAATCATCTAAATATTTGTAAGTACTTTATTTAGGACACAAGCCTCCGCTAATTTCTGAGAGGGTTTTAGGGCAAGGAAGTGATCGCCGCGCTGAACCAATGCGTTTTGCGGATTTTACGTTTCTCCGAAATATTTTTTCTTCAAACATGCGGATTTCCTTACGATGTTTTCCTAAACCGATGAGCAAATGGTAAATCGGCACTTAAAATTGCAATTAATAATTTCAATTTTAACATGTTCATGTGAGGTTAGAGAGAGGTTCCTAAATTTTTGGCTAAAACTTGTTTTCTTTATTAACTCTGAAAAAATATTGCAATTCTCTGACCTAAAATTGAAACAACTTGTAAGGAAAATTGTTATAAATAAGGCCTACTATAAAATAGATTAATATATTGAGGACATTCATGTTTGGAAATAACTCTTATATAACACTGCATTTGCAAGTCCCATGGCTACTGTTATACTGTTAAAATTTATATTTAAAGAACGATATTTACAAAATCTTATTGTAATATTCGGTCAGTTTATTTTACCGAATGCGTTTTATCGATGAAACCTCTCTTTAGGTCTTTGAGTACGTTTTTTTTTATTGAATGTGGGTGAGAAGGGATCACACAGTCCACCTGATTGTAAGTGGATGCTGCGGTCCATAGACACCCACATCTATCCTTGATTAAGTATCAAAATGTATGTAATGCGTTGTCACCCCTGAGAGTTAAGATGGAATGCTTCGTTACCAGTAAAAAGGGTCTCCGGTCCTCTACATCCACCATATGAAACACAGCTGCATCTGTACAACACCCCAGTACAGACGAACCATTCGTACCGCAGCCAAAATATAACAGCAACACGACTCTTTACTTGAAAATAAAATTACTGAAAATATGTAAAATCCGACCTTGCTGTTAAACAGCATGCTCGTAAATTCAATCTATTTCGTAGAGGTTTCCTGTGTCTTATAATATATATTAAAGTTAATATTTTTTATAGTTAGTTTTATTAATATAAGTGTAGAGTTGCCCCTAGATAATTTGGCAGGGTTTGAAAAACACTTTCAAATTTCATTACAGTTTATTGCGAAACCCTACTACTACCTCATATCATCCCACGGGATCTTCTCATATAAGTTTTAGTTTCAGTCCTGGCTCCAAAGCCACTGAATACAGGCACTTTACCGGCATTTTCCGAACTTTTTTCATCCCTGATATTCTAATAAAATAAGTCTAGTGGCGGCGTAAGAAATCCTACTACTACCTCATATAAACCCACGGGATCACGTCACAGATATTCGATCTTACAACGCTCATGGATGCTGTAACAGCCGACAAAGTAAACTGAAACAAGAGATGGGCAGCAGCGAATCAACTTGATAATACCTCAATAATAATGATGGGTAAAGTTGGTTACCAAGCTTGCCAATCGTTTCAACTATAAAAATTTCATATGAGACAATCTATTGGAGAGGCCCAAAGTGCGATACGTATCAAGATCGAAAGGACAAATTTAAATATAGTTAATTTAAAAGCAAACAGGATTTGTTCTTTTTTCAATCACAGAAAGGTTCTTTGAAAACTTGATTAGATTTTTAGATTGAAAAGGGATTGTATTTGATCAAAAACATTTCCCGCATCGTTTTCAATTCTCAATTAAGCTGTCATGGAGAAAATGGCGATTATTTCATAGTTGTATCGGAAATTCTTTTTTGCTATTTCTTGTCGCTTCCAGGTACTGTTGCCATAACTTTTTCAATAATTTTTAAAAGTAAAGTAGAATAGCAGCTTAATACTGCTGTGTTTCGTAAGGTGAGTGTAGAGAACCGGAGACCCTTTTTACTGGAAACGAGGCATTCTATCTTAGTTCTCAGGTGTGACAACTCATCTGCATTTTGATTCTTAATTGAGAATAAATGAAGACGTCTATGAACCACTGCATCCACTTAGCATCAGGTGGATTGTGTGCTCGTTGGTCACCCTTATTCTAAAAAAAAATACGTTCTGTTGACGTTGATACTCCTGTTTGGTATGGAATATAATGACTTCTGTTGTCTATATACATATATGATTAACAGTCAGAGATAGAATTCTAACCTGGGTCAAAAAACTACGGAGGCGATCGCCGCTAGTGAACACTTGCCTTTCGAAAGTTGTGAAGCTACTGCTTTATGGTGAGAATTTATCTCATCCGTTGTTTTGAGCCCAACTCAAACCCAGAGACCACCATGAGACGTGATCTCTCATGGTGTGCAGTTGAAATAGGTTATCCTTGATATAAATATAGTTAAATGCGTCTTTAACAGTCAGTACCGAAATCACTTTGCTCAAGTTCTGAGAACTTTATGGCGAGCGCGTAATTAGCACTTAAAATTTGAATTCGGGTTTGTCTTGTAAAATTAAATTAAAGTAGAAGCCTATCCCTGACCCCTTTGAGCTATCATAGCTATCTGAGCTATGATATAGCACATCTCAAGTTTCGTAACATGTTTATATAAAAAAATCTTATACGTGTACAATAATTTAGTGCGACTGTGTATATTATATGATATGGTTTATTGTATTGAATCGCGTTTACAACCACTATAGCAACGACTGCCTCGTTTTTCTAGTGGCCGTAAATGCAACTTCTGATCATGAGGTCCCAGGTTCGAATCCTGGGTCTGGCCAAAGTCAGTTATTGGGTTTCCTGTCAAAAAATTCTCAGTAGCAAACCGGAGACGGAAAGTTGGCGGTGTTTTACACCACCAACTTTCCGTCTCCGGTTTGCTTACTCGAAAAGCAGGTAAAGTCGTTGGTCCTGCGCCTGATCTTTCTCCGGTCGAGTCGAATTACCGTCCTCTCGCACTATAAGAGTGAGCCAACAGAGAGTGCACCTGTGGTTGAGCATACATTTGGGTTTTATAATCCTGTCTTACGCAGATGACTAGTCTCTGTTGAGACTGACCGCCGTGACCGAATTTCGGTCTTGAGGACGTTATTATTATGAATTATTGTAACCATAACATACGGGAATGATTTGGTTGCGTATTTATAAAACGTCAGCTTAGCTCTTTCAAATGAAGGAACCCTAATCAAAGTGGGTAGATTTAGTAAATGCTCATGCTTAATCAATCTTATTACAGGTAACAGTATTACGGGACAGCATTACCATTCAATAAAGCGATTTTGATTCTAATCTACATGAATTAATGGAAACTGCACGTTCTGCCTCAGTTCGGATTTTATCGGTAATTAAGCGGTTGATTAGAATGTGCTGCGATAGTAGAAACGATGTTCTGTTATAATCTTAATATTTATATTCATGCAGGTACAAATTGCTCTTGGAGGCGTGGAAGCTCAGAAGCTTTAAATTTCATAGTGTGCGGGATTCCCGAGTTCGATCTCCGCTGGCTCTAACAATTTTTTTTTATAGGATTGGGTGACAAACGAGCACACAGTCCACCTGATGGTAAGTGGTTGCTGTGACTCATCAACCACTTACCATCAGACATCTACATCTATCTTCAATAAAGAATCAAAATGCAGATGCGTTGTCACCCGTGAGGACTAAGATGGAATGCCTCTTTTCCAGTAAAAAGGGTCTCCGGTTCTCTACACTCACCATACGAAACACAGCAGTGTTAACCTGCTATTTTACGCTGGTATTCTGTGAGAGCGTGGTCCTTCCCCGGTCGAGCCGATCCATTCGTACTACAACTATACTACTAATATAGCTGCAGCATGGCTCTACCTCGTAAAAAAAGTTTTTCACGATAATAAAATATAATTTACCATCCATTACAGCCTATACAAGTCCACTGCTGAACATAGACCTCCCCCAAAGTTTTACTCTTTTTTTTGCGTCATAGTTTCAAAGCTTTGTGGGGGGTTTGGTAACCGCGTTTTTTTAATAATTTTGAGTTGTTATCAGGAAAATGCTGCTGACGATCTCCTTTATCAGTTTCCCTCTGTCGCCTCTTAAGACATCTATGATCCCATAAGAAAATTCCAAGCGTATCAACTATTGGAAACATCACCTAATGACAATGGTATAATATAGAAACGGCCTCCAGTCCCTGGCAGCCCCGCTATTTCTGGCTATAGTGGCGAGGCAGGGGTGCTAGAAATCTCCGGCGGACCTTCGATTTCTAACTTCGAAGACTCATTTAAATTCTGCTGGCGCAAAAATGTATACAAAAACATTTATTAATTGTTTTCATTAATCACATACATTTACGAAACGATCACATTATTGCTGGGTTAACCAAGTTGATTGTATACAATTAATAACTCTAATAGAAATCCCTAAAAATACTTGAAGAAAACGGTCATTCATGTGATAGACACGTTTCTTATGGAAGAGGAGGAAAACTAGCGTACGGCTCACCTGATGGTAAGTGATCACCGTCGCCCATGAACATCTGCAACAACAGGAGGAATTGCAAGTGCATTTCCGGCCTTTTGAAAAAAGTAGGCTATTTTCTTGCAGATTATCAAACATAATTTAACTTTGAGGTATTGTGCACTTATCTTTTTTTAGTTTTCTAATATCGCTAATGACTGTACAAAGTCAACTTGGCTCGATCAACGACTTGGTCCTCTCGCTGGTATTATATAAAAATATTTTGAAGTTGTTTACGTACTTTAGCAACCGTAAGATACCAAATTCGTAAAATTTCATTAGTGATCTAACCTCGCTAACTTTTGATGTATAAAAGTTTTTTCTTGCAAAATACCAACGAAACCTAATAGAATACTTTAATAAAAGTTTGTTTTGTGTGGACAGTTTGAAAGAATATAAGAATGGAGTGAAGTTTTAAAAAAGAAAATAGGAATTAATAAGCATTTTAACTTTCACATGATATTTTTTGTTGGAGATCTATTTTTATTACTAGCGACCCGCCCCGGCGTCGTCTGGGTGAGATCTATTAATGTGACGTCAGATTTTTAAAAGTATTCATTGACCATTTATTTTATGAACTTTTTCCATTTCACGAAAATTATCTAAGTATTTCGGATCTTATTTGATTCAGAGGTCATTACTGGCATTGCTCTCTATCTGTTCGAAAAGTTTCTTCATAACCGGTTCAATCATACCAAACATTAGCCTGGACAGACAGATAGACAGACAGAAAAATATTTTACAAAGGGTTATTCATGTCTTAATGGCATGCAAATAAGCCCCAGCTCAATAAAAGTCGGTAATTAGATATAACAAACAGACACTTAATTTTATTTATATGTTTAGATTTATGAACGCGTCTCCTTTGTGTTATTGTGTGTAATCAATTTTTGTAACCAACATAAAAATTAAAATAATCTCGAAATTTATGTTTTATCTTTGATTTTTTAGTTTACTATAAGTTATTTGACTACCTCATTAGTCTAGTGCTCGTATACGCGGTTGTTCATCCTGAGGTCCCGGGTTCGAATCTCAGGACGGGCCAAAATTAGTTATTGGGTTTTTCTAGCAAGAAAGGACTCAGTAGCATTCCGGAGTTAGGAAGTTGACGGTGTTTTAACCCCCCGGTATAACCAATGTCATAACGTCGGGTCTCCTGCCATCGTCTCTAAATATTCCACAAGGCTCTAAAACCGAGGGAACATTTATAGAGACAAGAGCCCTTCGGATGACATTGTTCAAAGAACCGTGCCGTGAAAACCTATCAGCACTTTTCTTACATAAAAGTCCGTGGAGCCCAAACTTGTCGACACTGCTACCACAGGGGCACTGATGGGGTTGACAAATCGTCGCTTCTAGTCAGATTCCTACGGCGATGCGCAAGCTTTCCCCATCAAGTAATGTGCCGAGATTACTTGATGCTAAAGCGTGTAACCAGTGACTAGATTCCTTAGTCGAAACAGCTAGAAGGCGTGCCTTATCTTGGTCACTATGAAATTATGAAACAAATCTTTCTGCACTTCTGTACCAACGGAATATCCACTGGTTTTGTTGGTTAACTTCCAGTGGAACATTTTCGCTGGACAGAGCATTTGCCATGTCTGCCCTGCCTCCGTAGCAAAGCACAGGTCTACTTTATTATTTAAAATAATGTTACATAAATTACTGACACTATGCACGGAAGCAAGGAAAGCAGGCAATGCAACGCTAGAAAGATTTTCACACCAAAACCACCAAATTTTATAGGTAAAGTAGCTTGAGTCCAGGCTGTTGTATTTAAAGTTAAATTTAGAATTTTTTTTATAGTTATTTTAAGATTATTATAAATAAACTAAAGTATCCGAATATTTTCAGACTGGACTCGAGCGGAGTAAGTATGCTTTATCAATCAATCAATATATTATATCCTTTATTGAACACCAACATATTGAAAAGAAAAAGAAACAGAAACAGTCATAAGGACTGTCGACAGAAGTGAAAACACAATGATATATGCGTATCTATACATGTACACAGGCCGCTATACTACGACGCGTAGTAAACATGATCGCTTGCGCTATACGTCAGGACCATGTCGAGGTCATAGGTGACGCGAACCCATAAGTTTTTCCCCTACCAAAAATCGCTCAACGCGGCTAAAGAAGTTTTCACTTCAATAAAATGAAATAAATTCTATACAAGATACATACAGATAGGAGGTATTAGGCGATACCTCCTTGTACTTTAAATATAATTTACTTTGTTTTTTTTTTGAGTGAAAAAAAAAACAAATGAGAAATCATCAAAGGACATGGCTTAGCAATGACTTAGTAATGAGTTGCTTAGCAATGAGTTGTTGCGCTGGGGGCCGCGGGTTCGAATCCCACACGGAACAAGTATTTGTATGGCCTACAAATAATTGTTCCGGGTCTGGATGTTTGTCCTCGTGCAATTTATGTTTGTAAACTGCCTCCACGATACAGGAGAAAATCTTAGTATGAGGGTAACGTTTTGTTTTTTAAAAAAAAAGAAAGAACATGACGACTGTATTTTTTGAATTTTTTGATTTGAAATAGATCATAAATAATACTTATTGAAAGTCACTCTTTTGCTTAATTTACTAATGGTTCGGAAAAAACCCTGTCCTGGGAAGAACCAGCAAGAAACGTAGCGTGACTTTTTTGACAAAAAAATATAACTGCTTACAATCATATATTACACAAATAAAAACATAAAACAAATTAGAAATAGCTTGGTAGCGATCTATTAATTCCTTAAAATTGTAATAACCCTTTTTATACAAACTGTGTTTAATAAAGTTTTGAACTTTGTGGAGGTCAAATTTTGTATATTTTCCGGTTTTTTTTTAAATGTAAAAGCGTATACATCACCAAAAAATGAATTACTAACTTTGGAGTCGAGTAACTGGTACCACTAGCTTGTGTCTGTATTCTCTCCAAGTATTTATAGATTGAATATCATTTATTTTTTAAAACTACTTTTAGTTTGTGTACATACATTACATTTTCATAAATGTATTGAGAGGCCAAAGTTATTATGTTAATTTCCTTAAATTTTGTATGAGCTACTGTTTAGGTTTTAAATCTCTTATAGCCCTCTTCTGTAAAACAAATATAATTTCAGTGTCAGTCGCGTGTCCCCATAGCAAAATTATGCTATGGAAATAGCTAAAGTAAACTAGTTCAGCTGTTTCAACACTGGTAAGATTTTAAATCTTTTTACAGCATATGCCAGGACTAAGTCTTTTAGGTTTGATATATCAAAACGCAACCTCTTATATGACGCAATCTATCGTCATATGGGGCGATATTCCATAGTTCTGATATTTTCCATAGTAAATTAATGGCTTTTCATAAAGTTATTTATATATTTCCGAAATTTCGAGCACCCATGTTCACTTGATGTCTGAGATTCATACTGCCTAGTGGACCTAAATTAAAACGAAAAGCTAATGGTAGCTGGTTTTAATTATAACTATGACATCAGAACGTTGAATAAACAATTTCCTCGTGACCATGGGTGCTGTAAAAACTTAAAGCATCGGTAAATATCATCAATTAAGTATAATCGGAGTTTTATGTCAGGCAGTGGACTTTAATAGGCTATAACGGTAACGGTAACTATTTTTTTGCCAACCTGCTTATCAACGGACGAGGTCACACAACAAATGCCGAAGTTAGAATCATAAACTAAAAGTGATTTTGAATCTCATAAGCCTTCACAAATCCGGAAATGTTACGTTTGAAATTAATTCAAAATTTGAAGAGGGGCATAATGCGTGCTTTCAGTGAAACATTAAAACTAATTGACGCTCACGTAAAGTGGTTGAGATAGTTGTAAGTGTAGAGGGTCGAAGTTGAAGTACGTCCACTAAATACTCAACGCTAATATTTCCCTATTTCACAATATAATATTATAGCCATTTAAATTGTGGATTAGTGTTCCCACGTTAATAGATTTTGTGATGATTGCGTGGTTTAAAAGCCATGGTATATAAGTTTCTGGTCTTAGGACGTAAATCAATCTGTAATATTAAATTTTTAGTAATGGTGATAAACGAGAACACAGCCCCTTGATGTTGAGTGAAGGCTGTGGGCCCATAAACGGCTATATTTTTTTTTAATTATATTGGAAACGGGAATGAATTTCCACCTTCGAGTACTAAAGTGGACTCGTTACTAGTAATAAGGGTCCAGTTCCGTTCACTCACCTAACTAACACAAGAAAATTTTACTGCTATTTGATACGTGGTAGAGCAACGCTGCAGCTATATTATAGTAGTAGAACAAATAGGTCAGCTCGACGGGGGAAGGACCACGCTCTCACACAATACCAGAGTAAAGTAGCAGCTTAATGCTACTTTGTTTCGTATGGTGGTGTAGAGAACCGGAGACCCTTTTCACTGGAATCGAGGCATTCCATCTTAGTCCACACGGGTGACAACGCATCTGCATTTTGATTCGTAATAGAGGATAGATGGATATTGTCCACAGCAACCACTTACCAATTGGACTGTGCGCTCGTTGATCCTATAAAAAAATATACTGCATTTCTAAATTATTTTGTCCAAAATGGTAGCTTAGACACATAATTCCAGATACATTCCTGTAAAACGATGTTCATTTCTTTGTTAATGATAAGTTTATTTTTCTACAGCCGGGGGTTGGCTGAGAAAGAATGCCAAAAGGCATAAAATTTTGTCACCCTTTTATTTTACGAGTAATGAAAACAATAAAGAATTAATAAATAAATAAAATTTGGCTTGCTTATCATGAATTTACTATTGGACAGGGCCATTCCCAGAGCAGAGGGATTTATCAGTACCGTTTTGCTTTGCAAGTAACTGGCGATCGCGGAGGATAATTGATCATCGGAATCAAACCCCTAAGAATTAAGACGAAATGCTACGTTACCGGTAAAAAGGTAGATAATAGCTTGGTTGAAATTTAAAGTAATACTTTAAATAAAATCACACAGCTTCTAGAATTATCTGACGTTGTAGAATCTTGATTAACTAAACTAAATAAAGATATATTTTGTTATCGTGCCTTTACCTTTTATTGCTCACGACTTTATTCGTGACCAGGCCATTCAAATCTTAGTATCTATTTTTTTAAATAGTAAAAAAATATTAGCATTAATGGTATATTGTCTTTAGACTCAGTTATGCATATGCGTGTTCCACAAGGTTTGAACCTTGATCCATTTCTGTTTTAACTGTTTCGAAACCATTATTTTGCTGCAAAAGACGAGCCATAAGTGCTATTTACAATAAATAACTGTGAAAGTCATTATGGAAGCTGTTTATTGGACAATTTTTAATGAAAAGATTATTACTGCAATTGCTGAACTTGAACTTGCAACACTTAGAAGATTTTAAAATACACACCGTGTACTAGTTGGTGAGCACAACAGGGTAAGTAAGAAAAGGTTTGTGGGTTTTCTGTACAACCATGTAAGTAGGAATACGTATTTTTAAATAATTTTACATTTGAAAATAATTTAGAAATTAGCGAAAATCTCTTGCAAAACGACATAAAGTAGCGAACCTTATACTAAACCCCTTTGTGTAAAAGAATATTAAAATGTATTTGAGCGACTGTGATTTGCTCGGTATTAAAAATACCTGTAGGGGACATGCTGATATTACAATAAACAGTTGCGCTTATGACTCAATAGAGAACAGTCGTTTCATTCCGCCTCCGCACGCTAACCTACGTACACACACACATATATAAACTTACATGTGGTGACCCCAGATAGAATACACGATGCACGCGGCTGTGCCCGCCTTGCGGAAACATGTACGTGGCGAATTATCTAGACCCAGCGATGCCACCGCCGGCAAGTATACCAGATCAAGAGCCACCAGAAAACGTACCTGACATCTCTGCAGTGTCAGTCGGAGGCAAGATTCTAGATTTCTGGCCCGAGCCACGTGTGGTTCGTAAGGAGCCATCTTAACACCTCAAAAACATCGGATATTAATAAATATTATATAGTTGTGGCGAAACTGAACAAGGAGGTACAGCAAGTGGCAGATATATTGTAAAACCACCGGAGCAGAATAAATTTGAAACTTTGATAAATAGACTACTGCAAATATACGAAGAGTCGGAGATGAGACATAATACATATAACATATATAAACACTCACGCCTGTCACCCAGAGGGCAGGCAGAGACTATGGACTTCCATTTGGCACGATCCTGACACACCTCTTTTGCCTCCTCCACAACCATATACCTACGCATACACGCTTGTCGGTTAAGGGTATTCTTAATTTGGCCCATTTTCAATATATCGCCAATTTGGTCGATGAATTTCGCCTAGGCATCCCTTCCAGACTCTGCCGTTCACCTCTGCCACATAAATTTGCTTTGTCACTCTTTCCTCATTCATTCTTTCTAGATGACCAAACCACCGAAGCATTCCTTTGTTAATCCTGGTCACAACATCATCTTGCAAACCACTCACAAACGCACTCTGTCATTTAGATTCAGCCCTAACATACTCCTTAATGACCGCATTTCTACAGCATTTATTCTAATCTCGTGCTTCTTCTGCCACAACTTTCACTACATACATTAATGTAGGCACTAACACAGCATTGTGAATTGCCATACGTTCCTTTTGGACACATTCTGACTTTCCACAATAGAGTAGTAGAGCCATTTCTCTATTTCCTGCGTTCACTCGTCGTTCTATATCCTTATCATATCTACCATTCCTGCTAAATACATCCCCAATAAACAAACTCATCTACTTGCTCGACCAATTCCCCTTCTATTCTTATTTCATATCGTTTTACTTTCTTCTCTTTCAAAACCATAACTTTCGTCTTACTTTTCACTTTCATTCCCTTTCTTTTAATGACCTGTTCATTAATGTAATAATCATTTGTAACTCGGCCGCCTACGACGCAAGTATGACTTGATCATCGGCGTACAAAAGGAATTTGACGGTTAACTCACCCATTCTTAACCCGCCCGCATTCTTCAACTTTCAAATTTTCCAAACAACTGTCCATAAATAGGTTGAACAGCCACGGGAAGTCACAGCCCTGTCTGACCCCTTTATGGATGCCAAACCAGTCCGAGTAGGCCCCGTTGATCCTGACACAAGCACTGGAGTCCCTACAGAATTTCAATGCCTGTATCAACCCAGCGCTCAACCCAAATGAGTTCAGTGTTTGCCATAATACATCCCTGTCCACTCTGTCATAAGCCTTTTCCAGGTCCAATAACGCAAAAACATTTTGATTTGTCCAAAAACTTCTCCGCGATCATGCGCATGGAAAGACCTGATCCGTACATCCCGTTCCTTTCTAAATCCTTGCACATCCCAAACTTTTCCATCTTTTCTGTGAGCGTGGTCCTACCCCGTCGAGCCAACCGATTCATACTACAACCATAACATAGCTGCAGCGTGGCTCTACCATGTAAACGTTGTGTGGAGGTAAAGTTTAACTACGTTTTCATGTTAAAATATGCAATAGTAATCCCGAAAAATCCTTATATCGCGTACGCTGTGGAAACTATTGACAATAGAGCTAAGTGATGTACTACAGTTTTATAGAGGGTATCAATATCTACAAAAAATCTGCGATACCATGTCTAACTATTACAGTTATGTCACAATAACTACTTTTTCATGTTAAAATATGCAATAGTAATTCCGAAAAATCCTTATATCGCGTACGCTGCTGAAACAATTGACAATAGAGCAAAGTGATGTACTACAGTTTTATAGAGATATCAATATCTACAAAAGTCTGCGATACCATGTCTAACACAGTTATGTCACAATAACTACTTTTATATGTTAAAATATGCAATAGTAACGCCGGTACAAGCTAGGCCATATTATTCGTACCTTGGTATTAATCCTTATATCCAAATAAATCACTTATAGCTGACGTGAGGCACCGACGCTCTGGGAAGTCTGCAGTCTGTGAACATGTTCAAGATCGTCCCCGCCATTACATCAGATTTGATAGACCACAAATCCTCGCAAAAGAACACCGATTCCTACCAAGGATGATACGAGGCTATTGAAATTAAAAACATCCTAATTTCAATAGAGATGGATGGGTGCTGCCATCTGCTTGGGATCCTATAATTAACAAAATTAAATCAAACCCAAACATACCACTGCAAGACTTCAAGATACTGTAAGCTCATTGTGCGTAGATCGGACCAAAATTAATATTCAAAAAACTGAAGGTAGCCGGGCTAACTATGACATTAGGACGTCAAACATCAGTCCCCCGTGACCATGGGTGCTGTAAAGCACGAAACGTCGGGAATCAAAATTAATAAAATTAAACGCGATAAAATCCGTAAAATAATTTTATTCAATGTGTAGTGTTCGCGTAAATATAAGAAATCATTAAATCACTTTGTATTCAAGGCTATATCAGTACCTGTACCATGCATAACTACCAATTACGTTAACCATGTAATTTAAGTAACATTTTTCACTTTTTAAATCTTTGTTAATTCAGCAACCGTTCGTCGTGATATCTCTCTCGAAGTTCGCATGTCGCGAGGCGCAGACGCGTGATATACGCGGGTGAAACCGCTGGGCACAGCTAGTTGAAGATATAAACGAGACATCAAAATTATGGCCGACGGCTATAATATTGTATTGTATTTATCGACGCGTCTATAAAATACCGGTGGGGTCGAGAGTGAGCGAGAGGTTGCATCACTCTAGCGGAGAGAAATATCGATGGTGGTGTGGTAGAATTGAGGGTATATTGAGAAGCCGCCACTCGTTTGTGCACTTAGAAGTTTGTCTAAGATAGTGTTGTGGTTCTGTACGTTGTGGTGGTTCTTCTGGTGCAGGCGAAGGAGGATGGTGTTTCTGAGAGGCTGCCCTATATTACGTTGAGATGGGTGGTGTCGCTGTTGGCTTGCATACTTTGGACATTTGGACTTACACACTGTCACACACACACACACAAACACACACACGCACGCACGCGCACACACACACACACACACACATGCACAAACAAAAACGCGCGTACACACGTGCTAAAAAAAATTTCCTCCAACAATTCAAAGTGAATTTGTTACGTCAAGAAAATATCAAATCCGCTAACCTATATCATCCCGAGGATTGTAAAGAGGCAAAAGAGGTATAAAAATAGAAGTTACGCAGCAACGTCTTTTTAATAACAATTAGAAAATAAAAATAAAATGCATTTGCCATCGCGTCTGCCAAACATGGCAACTATGACAATTGTCCCCAATAAGAAGCAATTTAAAGGAAGGCCTAACATGGGCCTTCCTTTAAATTGCACCAGTGGACTTTGATGTAACATTTCTAAATACATGTAACGTTACCGTTACAGCTTTTTAAAGTCCACTGCTGAACATAGGCCTACCCTCTGATTGTACGGTAATATCACTCCTAAAGTGTTCCCCTTGAATACATGTAACATGTACGAATATTTAACTTATTTATACCGTTTGACATCGAGTGGGATAACATTGGTGACTGGCGCCAAGATAGACAGATATTATGTACAATTAAATTTTTTGAAATAAATTTTTATTTATAAAAGAACAGGAAGCACCAATTAAATGTTTTCATGATTTCAATGTAAATGCTCAAACTCTATTAGGTTAAGTAGACTTTTATGATCCCATAAAAGTAGTTAACAAGTACACGTTTATATCTAAAACAAAGAGGAATATCTTGAGTATTACAAAGAATTCTTATGAGTGCATGTTAACTATAATGCAGATTTTTAAGAAAAAAAATATATGTTTCCCATTTTAATTTGTAAAGCTATTAATGGCCTTCATTAATTACTAGCTGTTCTGTGTAATTTAAGGTTTTAATTGTGTTGCGCGGAACCCTAATTCTTTTTCTAAAATATAAGTAGCCTAATTTACTCCTTATAACATCAGCTTTCTGCCGGTGAACGTCCCGTCGAAATCGGTCCAGCCGTTTCGGAGATTAGCCGGAACAAACAGATATATAGATAGACAAAAATTTTAAAAATGGTTTTTTTGTTATAAATACCGTATATACTTTCATATGCATTTAGTAAAAAGCTGCTATTTTGACATTATTTATTATTGACATTACAAACAGACACTTCAATTTTATTTATTTGTATAGATATAGATGAATCAATTGCAGCCTATAAAACTCCACTGCAGAACATAGGCCTCCCCCATACATTGGCTCCGCGTAGTGGCGGTGTAAGAATATTCTCAAAAAAAAAAAAAAAGGGTATTGTAAGAGGCGACAGATGGAAACTGAAACAGGAGTCGGGCAGCTTTCGTTAATAGCTCGAAATTATAAAACTTGCGGTTGGTAACCTGTCTGTGAAGTGTGGCAGCTTTGACAAAATCCCTCCTATGAATATGAATTGAGTTCAATTAATTACCATATTTCCCTGGTAAAGCCACGTTGCAGTGAATTATGGCTGTAGCACAAATGACCGTCGAATTATAACGCTCGCCAAGAAAATAGGTACCAGAGTATAATATAACTATATTGCTGTAGTGTATCGTATGGTGAGTGAAGAGAACCGGAGATCCATTTTAATGATAACTAGATATTCCTAATCAAGGATACTTGTCGTTGGTGTCTGAATGACAACGTCAACTTACCGTGAGGTGGACTGTGTGAAACAAACCAGAAGATTAGCAGCAGCGTCTTCCTAATAACATCTAAAAACAAAAAAACTGCGATCGCCAACCCACCTGCCAAACGTGGCAAAGATATACCCTCACTATGAGGCAATCTATAGGGAGAGGAGATCTTTCAGCAGTGGAATTCTTATAAGCAGTGTAACGGTATGTGACTGTATGCTTATCTGTAGAAAATAATCCTGAGGAGGATAAAATTCTTCCGTCTCTAGTTTCGACTGCAGCGTTTTGGCTATCACATTTGAATGTTTTCATTGTCAGATAGGAGTGTGACATGTTTACATGAATACAATAACACATTTACCAACTCAGTTATATATTACATAATATAGCGCTTAACAAATATGGACTTATAATAAAACTTAACAATACAGCAGTAACATTTAAAAAATATTTGAACAAAGTGTTATAGTAAGAATGTAGCTATATGTACCAAATAACCTAATAGTACCAAATAATTGCACCTTGGACTTATTTAATTCACGTAAACTTAAAAGAGTAAACGATATTTTTTAAACAAGACTGCTTGATTTTAATTTACAAAGATTACTTGATCAACGTGATCGCGTGGTTGCGGTATTAAAATATATACCCTTTTCATGCTCAGCATCAGTTTATGTTTAGCAGTGAATTATGATAGACTATAAGTGATCTTTTTTCATGATAAATGCCTTTTAACTATGAACGTGGTAAGTGTCAAAGATGGCAAATATTAATTAATTCCAATAACTCAAAGCTTAAATTATTTAGCAGTTTATAGAAATCTGGTCAAAAGTTGAATTAACATTTTGTGGAGTACCAACCTAAGACTCGCTTAATTTGTTCGACTTTCATTATCTCGAAGTATCGACTCAAAACCAACAAAAGAATTCCGCAACAATAATATCTTTTATATAAAAATCAATACGCTGTCAAGGATAAGTAATAATTTGAAAAAAAAATCGAACAATTTTTATTTTTCGAGAGATATATCAACATTTTTGTATTTTTTGCTTAGAAATTACGTAAGTAAACTTAAACTTAGATATTTAACACGAAGTTTTTACTTAGCACCGTAGTTGCCGATAGTGACATGGAATATATTAACTAATCTAGACTCCGGAAGTTGTGCATCATTTGAAGTTGAACCATTGGTTTCCTATTGATGCTTATCACCATCCGTTAGAGATCCGTGCTTACACTACCAACAAGTGCTGTAAAAACATACCATTTCCACCATGTCAGAACCTACGCACAGAATGGAATTTCCGTAAAGCAGATCTCTGCTTTGACATACTAATTTAAATGACTTGGACTGGACAGACCTAATATAACAGGACGTAAATGTGGCACTGTGAGATCTATATAATAAACTTAATAAAGTCATTAGTAGACGAGTTCCCTATAAATCATTAACTACCAATCATAATATATATATCCAAAATGGTATACTAAAATCATAAACTACATAAAATTTAAATATTTTAATTTAAAATGTTTAAAAAGTCGTTAACTTGAAATTTAATAAGGAGTTATTTAAATATTATAGAACAAAGTAAAAACTTAACTGCAGCATTTATAAATTATATAATAAAAGTTGGAAATGATATAACACGCGAACCCTCAAATTTTGGAAATGTGAAAAACGAAAGAATAGACAACAGAATAAGGAATTTGTGTATAATAATAGAACTTTAGAAGGCAGCAAGCTATTGATGCATTCGCAGATATTTCAGCTCAGTTTTTCATACTCGTTGTTAAATGCAGGCAGCAGGCGCGATGCAATGTACGTAAGAATAAACCAATGTCAGTATTAATATTATTAAAGCTTCAGATATACGATGGGCAATACGCCGTCTTAAGGCATCGGCAGCTTACGGTCCTGATAACATACCTGCGTTTTTAATAAAGGACTGTATCGCAGTTTTAGAGGAACCGTTACTGTGTCTACAATCTTTCACTTCAACAATGTCTCTATCCCAATGCATGGAAAGTGTCAGGGTAACTCCTATACCTAAAAGTGGTTCGTCCATTGATATAACTAACTTCAGGCCTATCGCAGTTTTATCAGTATTGCCAAGGTGTTTGAACCCATTATAAACAATTCCATTTATAAACAAATAGGCGGGCTTCTAGATAACTGTCAACATGGATTCCGCCGGAACGCTCTACTTTGACAGATCATATACAGTTTGTGGACTACGTGACCACTCAGGTTAGGTCAGGTTGTCAGGTCGACGCAGCCTATTTTGATTTTAGAAGGTGTTTGACCTTGTTGATAATGATATCCTTTTATTGAAATGCAATGCTTGGATTCTCTACACCACTTTTAAAATTTATAGATTATCTTAGAGACAGAAAGCAATTTGTTAAGCTAAGAGTTATATTTCTCTAGAATATTACACACGCTCAGGTGTGAGTCAAGGTAATACGCTCGGTCCAACTCTATTTTAATAATGATTAACGATCTGCCCAGTATTATCTCAACGGCAAAATGTTTAATGTTCGCTGATGATCTAAAACTTTTCCATGCAGTGACCGGAGCTGAGGATTGTATGGCATTACAGCGCGATATTGACGCAGTGGTTGAATGGAGTGTAAAAAACAAATTGCCCCTTAATAATTCAAAGTGTAAAACTCTAACTTTTTCTCGGTCACGCTATCTAATCACAACGACATACCAGCTAGCAGGTACTCCATTAGGACGTATCTATACAATTCGCGATCTCAGCCTAATCATGGATAGTAATTTAAATTTCCATGAACATCTTATTAAAACGTGCAAAGAAGCGAATGAAAGTCTAGGTTTCATAATTAGAACTTCGTATCAGTTTAAAAATGTCCGTCTTATAAAACTCCTGTACAACGCCTACGTGCGAAGTAAGTTAGAGTATAATGTCTTAGTATGGAACCCCCGAGAAACCATGTATATAATGATGGTGGAAAAAATCCAACGTAAGTTCGCCAGATATTTATACAAACGCCAATATGGGTACTACCCATTTCTATATCCGTCAACATTTGTGTCGGGCATGGTTGGTCTGGATACCCTACAGTATAGGCGGGAACTTATGCATATAATACATTATTACTTTTTGTTAACTAACAAAGTAGATAACCCTGCAGTACGTGAGACCATACATCTTTATGTACCGGACCAATATATGCGAGGCGCTGGTAGACGAAAGCGTAGACTCCTCTCCTGTCCGCATACGTGGCGCTCCCCACGCGCGGATAACAGTCCCACTACCAGAGCCGTTAAACTAATAAACTGTTTTCTCAGGGCCAATCCAGAAGCAGATATATTTTTTGACAAACCTAGCGTAATGTATAAAAATGTGTTAATTTTCTTAAATAACTTCGTAAGATAGTAGAATAGTATAAGTTTGGGTAATTAAGTTTTATTTATGATAAAATAAAAAGATCTCATAAACTGTTGTGTATGTAATTTATATTGTGTATGTTAATATTTAATTATCGGTGATTTTTTTTGTATTTTATTCTCTTTGTAAGTTTAGTATAGATATAAGCGATTTGGTTGTATATACTGTAGCTTATATTTTATCAATAAATGAATATGAATATCACCCGGACGCGGGCAATAAAAGAACCAATCCCCTTATCATCAGCGGCGACTACCAGTCGCGGATACAGTTCCTTCAGAAACTTCACCGTGCGTAAACCCTACGGGTAGATAGTCCCTACACAAAATGAAATAAATATCACATAGTCATCTTATAAAGATTCATATTTACAGTTTCATTTTTTATTCAGTTCAGTTCAGTTCATCCCGCCTTAAAGAGGTACCCTTGAAATGAGGAGCTGTCAAAATGTGGTGGCGATAGATAGCTGGTAAAAAACTACTATAATGATGACGATGATAATAATAATAGAATAATAGAAACGTGGTGTTTTACTGCCGGCTGCATCATAAAGCTTAAAGAGGGGTTTGATCCCAATAGTTTCATTACCATTACATGATAGTATCCGTGGATATATGCAAAAGGATCAGCGTTCTAAACTTTTCTAAACTCTAAACTCAGATTCAGATTGGAGAGCGTAATATAGAGTTAATCTACCGGATGAAGTAACGACTATAGTATGTGAGAAATTAATAAATATAACTGACTTATGGTCGTGTTTGTAGTAGTCATTGTGAGTAGGACTCACGATATTGACTTTAGTGATAAAGGTAAAGTACTACTAGTTACTCAAGCAACGACTAATAATTTGAGACTAATCAATTTCTAATAAAGTATTTTAAAATGGGAAAATATCTTAGTCTCGCCAGTGTTCTTAATTTTATTAAATAAAACATTAAAATTTAACTTTAACAATGAAAGATGAAACGCCAGAAACGAGAAGCAATTCAAATATTAAAATAGAAGTAAGTTTTGTGTTTAAGTGTTTTCTGATAAGAGGATAAGTCTGAATTAAGTTTAGTTTCTCCAATTTTAAGGATTCGAATTCAATTTATCTTTTTAGATATTGCTTTAGATTTCAAACAAATTTTGGTGAATTTAGAAACTACGCCTCACTGTAATAAAATGAAAAGATTTGAAAGTGTATTCAAAAGTGAACAAAACGAAAATAATAGTATTATTAATATACTTAGACCGTATTTCAGTTATGGTGGCCAGTCTCAACTTAGACTAGTTATCTGCACGTGAAGCACACGTGCATTTTCTTTCCACGGCATTCCAACTTGACCGGTGAGAGATCACGCGCGGGACCAACGGCTTCCGTGATTTCCAAGGCACGGGGGTAAAACACCGGCAACTTCCTGACTCAGGACTTCTACTGAAAACTTCTTGACAGAAGATTCCAATAACTGTATTTAGTTAGACCCGGATTCGCACCAGGTACCACTTGATATTATTAAGAGTACCTTAAATATTTCAACCAGTTGCTTGACTTTCGCACAGAATTACTCGAACTCGACCATTATGAGTCACTTAACGATTTTGCTTTTAAATACTTGGTTTAAAAGTGTTTATGCCATTCGAGATGTAACAAAACTAATGTGAGATAACTTTTCACAAATGCAATTTTATTCTCACGGATTTCTTTAAAAAGCCTTGACTTTTGGGTGTGCTAAACTGTGAACTCAGCTGAAAGGGAAATCGAATTTGGTAAACGTTGAAAACTTAGGAAAACCAACAAAAACATTAGGATATCTAAATGTTATTGAGTATGTAAAGAAGAATACTCAACAGTTTGTTCAAATTAAGATTATAGTAAATATTAGTGTTTGACGCTTTCATACTTTTCAACAGTAACGAATGAAAACTTTGTCATCACTGATATCAGAATATGAAGAATATCAGACGCCCGTGGCTTTGATGCGTAAGCTTATTCTCTGAAAGGAAGTACATCTTTCAGGAATAAAATGTGGTAACATAAAATAAATAGGTTTTCTATTTTATCTGTTCATCAAGCTTTACTGAAATCCATTTTTATCCAATATTCAATTCAAATATTCTAACTTAGATATTAATTAGATTTTTTATTGAATAAGGTAGACAACGAGCACATAGTCCATCTGGATGTTGTGACACATAGACATCTACACCCATCCTCGATTAAGAGTCAAAATACAGATGCGTTGTCATCCCTGAGGCTGATGGTATGCCTCGTTACCAGTAAATGGGTTTTCGGTTCTCTACGCTCACGATACGAACACAGAAGCATTATTCTGTTGTTTCACGCTGGTATTCTGTGAGCATGGTCCTACCCGCTCGAATCAACACATTCACGCTACAGCTATGTATAGGTAACACAGCTCTGTATAGCTAGCATAGATGCAGCCACCACGTTAAAGAAAAATAATTATTTAGGTTTCTAAATTAAAATTAGTTGTCTTTCCCAAACGACCCATTTTACATTACATAAATTACATCAAAAAGAAAATAATATGAATGAATATTTCTACGGAATAACAAGCCAGAACATCGGCCTTAATTTGTTTCAAGTTGCCGTAGGTTGGTTATACACCCCCTGAACGGTTTCCCGCCTTGTCGTAGCGGGGGCTTAGTAGCCGTGGCTTGGTCACCCGCGGCGATCAAAAAGGAACCCTGGCTGCCCTGTGGTGGGCCGGCCCGAGGTGCCACCTGAGGGGGCTTGGCGAGCCCACTCGGATGTGTGTCGGTGGCTGCCGCGAGGTGCCCTCTTCCCCTACCGCTGCAGCCGAGCTGGAGTCGCGGGGAAGAGGAGTGCTGGCGGCGATGCACCACTGCCCTATCCTCCGCGACTCTGACGGGGCCGCACCGTTGATGCGGTGGTGGTGGAGCCGCGGGGAGAGGAGGTCGGTATTACGAGGCGCCGCTCCCTACCCACCGCGGCCGAAACTTGCCGAAACTTTGGCGGCGGAGCCAAAGACCAGATCCGCCGCTGGGGTCGGGAAAGCAGGTGCTACCGAGCGCTTGATTTTCTGGTCCCATGGCCTCCGCGTATCGGACTCGCGGGGCCCGTTACGCAGGTAGAGTTGAGGCCGTGGAGCAAGGCGTGTCTTGTGTTCCTGATGCGCCTTGCCTGAGAAGGAGAATGGGAGGAGAAGTCCTCCCCGAGGAGGGTTGCCATGGGGCGGCCAGCGCTGGTGGGGCCGCGGATGTGTGCGAAAGCGTTCCCGTGGCCCCGCCAATATGCGGCGAAGATGGAACACCATGGGGTTTTAGTCGGTGCGAATCTGATATAATTGTCCTTGCTCTTCGAGGCGGCAAGGACGGCAGGTTGGTTATAGAAACGACTTTCAAATGCGCCTCATATATATTTTCAGCATCCTGTGACTATACACTGCTGGACTTGTAGATCTTTCATCATAATATAAAGAAATGGTCTACCATATAATCGCCATAACTTGCAGATGGTTAGGTATTACATTTGTCATATATGAAATAGTATAGTCTCTCTAACTCTTTCCTGGTCGCTTTCTACAGCACCCAAGGACGGGGTCATGTATTTTATGTCGCTTTATAGATTGTGACAGAGAACGAAACTATGCTTAAATATTAAATTATTCTTTCATTCTCCCCATATATTGTATCATAAGAGGGATATTTACTATAGTTGCCACGCTGTCAGGATGGTTGGCAACCACAGCTTTCATTTTCTAATTGTTAGGAAGATGCTACTGCTCATCTCCTGGTTCAGCTTTCTCTGTTGTCTCTTACGACATCCACAGGACGGTATGAAGTAGTGGATATTCTAAAACCGCCACTTCATGGACATGTACTAAACTATAGGAATCGGGAATTCGTAGCATTTGCTCCCGCAGTTTGTTGTGAACGAGGTCACGAACACAGCTAGTAGTTTGAAATTAAGTGTAAGTTAAATTAGGAAGGTATGACTTTGATAAAGGATACTTCTATTGCGAGGGCGAAACTCTAAAACTTACGACAGGTACAGTAAATAATTTATTAAATTCCTTTTGCAAGTGAAGAAACGAATGAAGATGAACAGTACATATTAAAAAACCATTTAGCGCGAAGCACCAAAATCCGAAAGGGAAGAAAGATCATGCAATGGAGACCTAGTAAAACCTGGTAACACAATGGATGCAGGTTGCTCAGAACTATGTTTGTGGCATTCCTTAGAAAATGCCTTTTATGCAGGGTTGTTTGGTATAGTTAAAATAGCCACCACGCAAGAAGTTTTGCCAAAAAAAGTTTTTTTGTAAAAGACCCTAGCCAACTATAATTTATAAATTACGATTATTCACATGTTCAAACGAGAATGTGTAATAAAATATTTCGTGTCAAATTTTTGAAATATTAAATTAAATACTTATATTTTATTTAATATTGTGATGTTCGCTTTTATGTTACTAAGTGCGCGGGAACAAAGGTTAAATATTAAATGTATTTAAAAGCCCGAGTTACAACGTCAAGAGCCATACAGAACGTACAACCAACGATATTAAAACTTTTTCGAGTACATTCAACGTGTTCTCAGCTTTATTTTATATGTAATTAAATATAATTAATTGTGCGTTAATTTCTTTCTCCTGATTTTGGAAAACTGTAAATTAAATGTTAATCAAATTACTTTTAATAAAGGCTTAAGACGGTATCTTAAACTTAGAATAGATCTAATATATTAATTTTTAAAGACTATCACAACACTAAAAATAAAGGTATGTATACTTGGTGTATGTTGTATACACGAGGTTGAGTAATGGTTCGGCTATTTTATAGTTGCAGCGCGAATGTGTAGACTTGACCGGGAAAGTACCACGCTTTCACAGGATACCAGCGTGAAATAGCAGCTTAATGCTGCTGTGTTTTGTATGGTGAGTGTAGAGAACCGGAGAGATTTTTTACTGGAAACGAGACATTCCATCTTGGTCCTCAGGGGAAAAAACGCATTTTGATTCTTAATTCAAGATAGATGTTGACGTTTTTGGGCCACAGCAACCCCTTACCATCTGGTGGCCTGTGTGCCCGTCTGTCACTTTTGTTCGATTAAAAAACATTGTATCTTAACACAACTGATCCATTATAGCCTATAAAGTCAGCTACTGAACATAACATTCCCCAAAGTATTCCATAGGAAGATTTTGCCATTTTACGTGGTAGAGCCATGCTGCAGCTATATTAATAGTATAGTTGTAGCACGAATGGGTCGGCTCGACTGGGAAGGACCACGCTCTCACAGAATACCAGCGTAAAATAGAAGCTTAATGCTGCTGTGTTTCGTATGGTGAGTGTAGAGAACCGAGACCCTTTTACTGGAAAAGAGGCATTCTATCTTAGTCCTCACGGCTGACAACGCATCTGCATTTAAATTCGCAAACGAAGATAGATGGTGTCTATGGGCCACAGCAACCACTTACCATCAGGTGGACTGTGTGCTCGTTTGTCACCCTAATTCTATAAAAAAAATCGTTGCTACACTTGTCAACCGCAGCTTTTTATTATTTTTTTATCAGGAGGATGCTACTGCCCATCTCCTGTTTAGTCATCTATCGCCCATTACGATATCTATGGGATGATATGGGGTAGTGAATTTCTTTGCCGAGAATAACCATATACTAAATAACCATATAGCTCGAAACACTAAAATCCTATTGGGGAAAAAAGTCATAATCATCATCATAAATCATCATGCAATGGAGACCAAGAAAACAATGGATGCAAGTTGTTCAGGACTGTGTTTTATCGAACTCCTAGGAGAAGTCTATGTTCAGCGCTCTACTTTTGATGGACCGGTTGGTTTAGTGGTTAAAATAAATTTATACGCTTTATCCACAACGCAGGAAGATTTCCAAAAAAGTTTTTTTGTATTAGAGGCCAGTAATAATTTATAGAAAACAATTATTCACATGTTAACATTTTCCTTCGCATTTTTTACAAACTAAATTGAAATATCGTGTTTCATTAATAAATAGATTGTTGCGAAGAACATTTTCGCGCGTTAATATTTTGCAATTTCAAATTTTACCTAGAACTTGACGAATCACTTGCTAGACTTCAAATAGCATCTACGGATAAACGTCTTTTTAAGGCAATCATGTACCTCTGGTAAAATAAATTTCTGGACGGTAAACTACTCGTAACTTTGAGAGATGAAGAAAGAAGTGGGCATCCTTTGTTTGCTATTACAGAAGCAAACATGCTTTTTTATTTAAGAAATACATACAGCATGATATAATACATATAAGTAATGAACAATGAATTAATACATAAAACGAAAATGGTTTCCACGAAAACATTTTAACAAAATTCTATTGAATAGACACAGAAAGTTCTATTAAGCCCTTACTCAAAAATAACAACATAGACAATTATTGTTAAGACGAATGTATGTAATATACATTACTTGCTTTAATTTTACAGAATAAGATGACAAAGGAGCACACAGTCCATCTATTATACAGACATCTACATCTATTCTCGATTGAGAATCAAAATGCAGATGCATTGTCACCCCTAAGGACTAAGATGGAATGCCTAGTTTCCAGTAACAAGGGGTCTCCGGTTCTCTACACTCACCAGATGAAAAGCAGCAGCATTAAGCTGTTATTATACGCTGGTAATCTGTGAGAGCGTAGCCCTTCCTCTGTCGGGCCGACCCATTCGTGCTACAACTATAATATAGCTGCAGCATGGCTCTACCACGTTGCCTTAATATACGGTGACTATGTTTGCATCATGCATCCTGAGGAACATAGGTACTCATACTCTCAGCTCTTGCCTATAAAACTGTGCAGAATTGGTAACAAACCAAAGTGCCAGATTTCTGATGATTGACCATGTAGAAGCGGGTGACCTTGTAGTGGCGGTGACCGTGTCGTGGCAGTGTGAGAACATCCACTACCCAATATCGTCTTGTGGGTGTCGTGAAAGCCGATAGAGGGAAACAAACCAGGGGTTGGCCGGGAGCATCTTTCTTATGACAACTCATTCATTATAGCCTATAAAAGTTCACTGCTGAACATAAGCCTCCCCCACAGATTGCCTCATAGGGGAGATTTTTCCATAGTTGTCACGCTTGCCGAGGTTAGCAACTGCTGCTTTTATTATTTTGTGTTGTTATAAGTAAGTAATTTCTATGTGAATGTTCGTCTGAAAAAGCTGTGACAGACCGACAATGAAGAAATTCCATTAGTGTTCCGTTTTATTATGGAACTTGACGAATCCTTTTAAATTTAGGCTAAGCTTTTGACTTTAAAACGCTTTACAAACTGACTATTACTAAGCACGTTGGAAACACAACTTTGCGCAACAAGCAATTCAAATATTATAAGTTGTATGGTTCAGCATAAAGAAACAAGTATTAATTGAGCGAAAAGTTTACCCAACTTTGAGGGCATTTCCAAATTTTGAGGGCTATGTTTTTCACTTCGAGTAATTTTCGACGAGTTTGGAGTTAATTATTTTAAAAATATAGTCATTATAAGTTCAAACTAAGCACTTTAAAATGTTAAGTAAATGAAACATTTTTTTTATATAATATATAAAACTGAAGTGACAAACGAACGTACAGGCCATATGATTTTAAGTGGCCACTGCCATGGACACTGAAACCAATTTCAGGCAAAGAAGGCTTCAGATGCGTTGTCTTCTCTGAGGACTAAGATGGAATGACTCACAGCCTGTAATTATAATGGATTTCTATATCCTTCAAACCAAAACAGAAGCGCAGAAACTGCTGTTTGACTGCGCAAATAGGTAGGAGGGTCAGAAGTAGATAACCCAGAACCTACCTATGTACGTTTCTACGTAACTTACGTTCAGTGTTCAGCGCCACGCAATAACTTTGAAAACGAGTGAACTCACGCGACGCGAATGGCATGCCGCTCTCGATCAATAAATAAATAAAAATAATGATCCCGCTTTAAACTCACAGATAATACGTTAATTCTGACTGCCGTGTTATGTTTTTGTATGATAAAAGAAAAAAACCCGCCTGCATCGAACTACAGAAAACTGCAAGAAATTCTGTTGGCCTAAAAGGTACGTGGTTCTTCCCTGTAAATGGGGAGCATCTTAATCCCGCATTTCATACTCTAACGCACCATACGCTCCAACATTAGAATGATCTTCGACGAATAGCTAAATAAACATTCTACAGAGAAGGAACTCTCTTTAAATATGGCGGAATACCTGTACAGCGAACACTAATCCGCCAAAAACATATTTCAAAAAGATGACTCCTTAGAGAGTAGTGACGATAATAAAATGAAACAGTATTCTAAAAAAAGTAAAAATCTTTAAAGTATATACGTCCCACCGCTGGATTTAGACAGCCTTCTATTTCTAAGAGGGTTTTTGAAGCGGGAAGTATTTCAAGAAGAATTAGTCCCTCAGAGCGCGTTGGTGGACTTCAACATGGAATCACGTACACATATCCATCTAAAATCATTTTTGCGATCATTAATATGGTTTAAATGCATGTGTGTGCGGTCCAGTAGCGATCTTTTACGGGCTTATTTAGACAGATGAAGAAGAAGAAGATGAGCAGGACTTCAGAATGATTATTTGAAATCTACAAAGCGCTCCGTCTATCTTTCTTAGTTAGTGTAAGGTGTAGAGAGTGCCTATTTAACTAAATCGTTAAGGTCTAGGACCTCAACACCATCCGACATCGGATTGGAGCTTTAAAACGTCTTTGAATAAAGCTGTGTTCGGTTGCCCTATATCTATAACTATACATGATTAACCTGAGATTAATATCTAGCGAAGAATATAATCACTTCTAATCTCCTTCTCTCTATCGACTTCTTATTTTGTACTTGTTGCAATTTAGAAATTTTTGCTTAAAATAATTTAAGAATAGATTAAAATGAAAACAGTATCAGGTATTGATTATGTTATGAAGCTGAGCGTTTTCTGTTTCGGGTCCATTACAAGTTGTTCAAAATGGTATTATATTATAAAATGTGTTAATATGTATTTGCCGTGTAGTGGCAGTGTACTAATATCCACTACTCCATATCACACCGTGAGTATAGTAAGAGACGACGAAGGAAAACAAAAGAGTAGATGGGCAGCAGCGTCTTCTTAGTAACAACTCAAAATAAAAAACTCCGGTTGGAAATCCGCCTGACAAGCGTGGCAACTGTGGAAAATATCCCCTATGAGAAATCTATTTGGGAGGTCTTCCTCTAGCAGTGGACTTTTAATAGGCTGTAACGGTAACGGTATGTGTGACATCATAATTACAGCTCTTCAACATTCCCCTGTAGATTTCCTCAAAGAGGGGATAGTTGTCATTATTACCACTCTTGGAGACGGATTGGCAACCGCACATTTTTATTATATTGAGTTGTTATTAGGAAAATGCTGTCGTCCATATCCTATTTCAGTTTCCCTCTGTCACCTCTTACGAAAACCACGGAACGTCGTGACGTGGGTTAGTGTAATACCCCACGTCATTCCGTGGTTTCTGTCTTTTTAGCCCGGACAGACGGATAAAATTTTTAAAAATGATTATTTATGTCTTAATATCGTGAAAATTACCACATGAGCTTAACAGAATTTTAATATTACAGATAGACACTTCAATTCTCTTTATATGTATGGATATCATAAAGTAAAAAGTAGGCACCGCTTACAAGGCATTCTATGAGTTACAAGCTGTTATTTAGCTATAATTGCTCGTGAAAGTTATACCCTCGTACGTTCAAGTCCCAACAGGGAAACAAGGGCCAATCTATAGCTATAACTTACTCAAACTTACAGGACTTGGTGAAACTTAAAGGATCTTATTTCAAGTGATTTTAGATTCATTGTATACAAAGAAGCTTCTTCGACTTACAATAACAAATTGCAGCTAGCGTTCTTGGCATTATACTGCGGATAGAATTACTGTAATACTAGAATTAAAAACTTGGATGATGATTTAAATTAAAATCTTAAATTATCATTCAAGTTTTTAATTTTAGTTTTTTTTAAATTATGGTTATGTTATACAATATTGTATATATTTGTGTGTTATGTAAATAAACTATTATTATAAGATAACAAATAATTTAGTAAGTAAAACAAATTCCTAGTACCGAAATTAGAAGTCAATGGTTTAGAACAAAATATAAAAGTGATTAATCTAAGTAATTCTCAAGCTATGTATAATAAAATACTATTTGAATTTCAAATGAAAATAAAATGAAGTAAGAATTCTACATATCTCATTTTCAAAGAAAAAAAATAAAAAAAATAAAAGTAAAAAGTAAACGTAAGGTTACGGGCCTCCCCATTTATGAAACAGTTTTTGGCGGATTTCAAATGTCTTTGAATTATTTTTGTCAATTTATCAGACATTAAAAATTACAAAAAAAAAAAACTAATAGAGTGTCTGACAAATTTTCAAATTAAGTACAATAATATTGTCGTCCAGACCAGTAATAATATTGTGGTCCAGACAGGTTCTTGGCGGGCAGTGTCAATGGAAACTGCCAGGCTTAGCTATCTGTGCAGGACGTGAGATAGAATATAGCATTGGTAATAAAACTTGCGGTGTCGTGGTAGCGTACCAGAATCCATCTTAAAAGGCAACTATGGGTGCTGACAGAAATAATATCTTATATCTTTCAATCTATAGCGCTATATCCCTCCCATTCCCATTTACGCCATAAAATGCCCAGACCGGCGATGAGTTCCAGCGTCAATGGCGCGTAACGTCTTTTACTGCAATCGCCAACTCCCCCGCTGAACGTAGCAATTATGGAAAAACCTCCCTGCAACGGTAGAGGTTCAAGACTAGCTCGAGTTCTTAGAGAATAAGGGAAACAAACGAGCACACAGTCCACCTAAGGGTGAGTGGATTTTGGAAACCATAGACACTTACGAGTACATCTATCCTTGATTAAGAATCAAAATGTAGATGCGTTATCACTCAGACGATTAAAATAGAAAGCATGAGGCTTTCTATTTTAGCTATTCTATTTTTACCAGTAAAAAGGGTCTCCGGTTCTCTACACTCACCATACAAAACAAATAAGCAGTACTATTTCTCGGTGCTATTTCGTGAGAGCGTGGTCCTTCCCCGATCGGGCCAACCTATTTGTGCTGCTTACAATACAGCAGCAGCGTAGGCGGCGAATAGGCGGCGGACGGTAAGGCGATGATGAAGAAATCTTCCGTAAACTTGCTCAACGAAAATATCGAGTATTTTTTTAAATTCACTTTAATGGGATTAAATTAGGTTACAAAGAGAGATAAGTAAGGAGTATGTAATTTTTAAAATTAAAAATTTCTCTCATCATCACTATTAAATTTTATCAAAGTTCACTGCTGAATATATACCTCCCCCATATATCGAAGGAGTGGAAAATATATGCTACAGTTTCCATGCTTGGCGGGTGGGTTACAACCATAGTTTTTTAATTATTTTGAGCAGTTATCAGGAAAATGTTGCTGCTCATCTCCTGTTTCAGCTTCTCTCTGTCGCCTCTTACGACACCCATGGGACGATATGGGGTGATGCATTCTGTTATGCTGCCGCTACACGGCAAAAACAAATAACTGTTAAATATTATGATCAATCGAACTCTACCTTGGATTGAAGCTTTGGGACCTGAGTGTACGTGTTTCTATTTGATTAAGTTTATTGTGCTAGCCTGTATAAGGGACATCTTATATGATTATTTAAAATATGAGGTAAAATATATATATATATATATATATATTTTTTTATTAATATTTTTATTAAAAGACCAACAGACTTGATACCTTATTACATTACAAAGAAGCTGAAAGGTCAAAAGAGGAAATACTGTTCCTTTATCCAATTTTTCCATTTTAGTTCTACTCTAATAAATATGTTTCCATTGTTGTAGCCTACCTATTGCTTTTTAATCATTAATATAAAATGTCATTATTTATACAACTTTTTTTTATTTTATTGATATTTACTCAAAATTTAATTTTATTTAAATAATATAATTTTTTTTAAGAATTCTAAATAATATTTTATTTAAAATTAGTTTTTCTTTCTTGGTTGTACTTTGCTAAAGATTTTATAAAATTAATATTATGTATTTAATGATAAAATATCTTATTTACAATAAATATTTTTTCTGAAAATAAATATGTATTTTATTCTCTAAACAGGAAAGTTAATTCCTAAAAATAAATAAAACGTATAAAAATATTTAATATATAAATATAAGGGCCTATGTGCATAATGCGTTTTTGAATTTAATTATACAGTTTTGAGAGCGAACTATTTTTAGCTAGTCATTGTACATATATCATTATTTTAAAACGAAAACGGAAAGATAGTATTTGGATTACCTATTCATTAACGAACTGAATTTTGCTCGTGTAGAAACAAAAACGGTTTCATAATTACATTCTCGCGGTAACTTTTGTTTTCTCTTGGTTAAAGTATTTAATAGATCATCCAGGATATGGTCCACATATGTGTGTGTGTGTGTGTGTGTGCACCAAATTTCTTCTAAATCCGTTTAGATAATTAAGTTTGATAGAGTAAGAAAATCCAAACATCTTCTCAAACATTCAAATAATATAATATAATGTTTATGTATAAAATTCCAATGTGCGTGTGTTCGTGATTCTTCTTCTCCTAAACTACTTGACTGATTTTGATAAAATTTGTATGGGGTACTTGTGGGGTCACCTGGATGGTTCTTAGCTATAGTTGGACCCAGTAGATGACGCTGTTGTCGAGATCCAGAAATCGCCCGTGCGTAGCCGGGGCGGATTGCTAGTATTATTATGGATTTCCCTAAAGGAAAAAGTTAAAATTACTACAACTTACCATTCCTTCATTATATTTTAATCCAAATATAATTATGAAGCCACGCTATCATAGTACATTTGTTCTAACACTGAAAGTTATTCGACACTTTAAATTAAATAGGTATATTGTATCAAACCACGTATTTTCCTAATTAAAATTATCTTAATATTTATCATTTATTTAAACAAATGCTCCTACATTTTGTGTTTAAATTGAAGAAATTTCGTAGAAGTTTTCCGCGTAGCGCGCATTTCATGAGTCGTAACATGCTCCTGCTACGAGAGCTACGGTTGAACTGAAGGTTTTCGAAAGTGAAACATAAATTAAGCGCCACTATGGGATGAAAACAGCTCCTTACATCACAAATTGTTTATTCGGTAATTAATTATTTTTACATAAAATAAATTTTATGACAGTACATTTATTTACTTGCTTATTAGTAGTTCATAGCTTTAATTTTAAATTTTATTCTTTACTTCAGCTAAGAAAGCTTGCAACTCAAAAAGCCAAATAAACCCGTTGTTATCATATTCGTGTGTTGTTAACAATAAGTGGGTGTCATTTCTAAAAAATACAGAAAAGATACAGGTGGGTAGTTTTTATTACTTTGAATTGTTATCAGAACGATGCTGCTGCCCATCTCCTATTTCTTTTCCCTCTTAGCTCTCTGCATAGGACATAATAATATCATACTATATTATGGTGTATTGGAAAAATCAACGTTGCATCGGGTAAAGGATTATGAATGCGTTTATGAAATGAGTTTTTAAAGGGTGTGGAACGACGGAACGGAATTAATACTAGATGGTGCGATTCCTTTTCTACCTTGAAGTCTGTCGGGGTAAGTATCTACCACTTTCCTATTTCTGCCATTAAATTGCACCGCTTTTATTGCAGTGTTCCGGTCTTAAGTTATATAGAAGGCCAGTACAAATACAGGCTGTGAAACGTTCCATCATAGTCCACATTTGTGACATCGCATACACGAGACAGATACCTTTCATAATAATTCCTATCTCACGGTACCATGTTATCGTTTAGAGCCGGGACAGTATCGTAGGTAGCTGAACAATGTATGCCGCGCAAACATGAGTCTCTGAAAGAGGACTAGCTATTTGTGCCACTCGCTGTAGAGCCTATCGGTCCGTCGGGTCTACGTACGGTAAAGTTCCCAAAGGAACCATATCTGCTGTACCTAGTGGTCGTCGCTACTGGTGATAACAGGGCTGGTTTTTTTATCGCTCAAAGGCTAAGTTTAGCGAGGAGGGTCGACCAGCGTTCTTGGCACTATACCGCGGGGAGTAGGACCTTATGATATTTATGATATTAAGTTTTTAGTAATAAATATTGTGTATTTGTATGTTAGGTAAATAAATTATTAAAATTTAAAAAAATAATGAGTTATAAATATTATAATTGTTTTTTCTTTTGACCTACGGAAAAGCTTATATATACATAATATACTACATTAATATAATAATAATATTTGACCGTAAGGAGGATTTACAATTTATTCTTTTATTTATGGGCAATTGAATTGATATTTTCTATGCTGATTTTTTACTTATAACATGTTATTGTCATATTTCAAACTTATATCAAAAATATAATAATAATTAATTAATGACTGTTTTTATCATACATTAAGTGATAGGGTTTTTATACAGTCTTTACCTGTGATTGTCTATCAGAAAAACAAGGCATGGACATTGCCCATTGCTGTTATGAAATAATCATAATTAAGTATAACATAAAACCATAACTCAAAAGTGACCGTCACTTGTATTTAATTGTGTCAAGAGTAATCATCACTTAGAATATAGAAAGGATTTTGGGGCTGTTAATTGTTCGCCGTTTTTACTTGGAATTTTTCAGATCTGCGCAAACATTTCGACATCTTCTTGTTAATTTGCTTATCTTCGTATATATTATTGCATAACCACTATAAACACTATACCTTTACCGATGGGATAGCAATCTGACACGATCAGACAGGTATCAGACACGATGAACCTGAACCATGAAACACCGCCAAACATCTGGCTCCAGGCTGCTTCTGAAATTTTCTTGGAAGGAAATCACAACAACTGATTTTCACCCAACTCAGGATTCGAAACCGGGACAACCTGATCAGCAGTCGTGCTTACGACTACTAAACCATTGAGATAGTCAGCTTCCAAATATATAATTAATACATGCAAAAACATAACTGAAACAATACCGAGTAGTGGCGGTGTATGAATTTTATCCCATATCGTCCCGTGGGTGTCACAAGAGGCGAAAATAGGAAACAAGCCAGGAGAAGTGCAGCAGCATCTGCCAAGCGTGGTAACTATGGCAAACATCTCTCCTATGAGGCAATCTATAGGAGAGGCAGCCCGTATCAGTTCACTGCTCGACATTGGGGGACTTTACGTGGTAAAGCCAAGCTGCAGCTATATATGGTTGTGGCACGAATGGGTTGGCTCGACATGAAAGACTATGCTCTCACAGAATATCAGTGTAAAATAGCAGCTTAATGCTGCTGTGTTTCATATGGTAAGTGTAGAGAACCGGAGACCCTTTTTACTGGAAACGAGACATTTCATCTTAGTCTTCAGGGGTGACTACGCATCTGCATTTAGATTTTTAATCGAGGATAAATAACGATCTCTATAGGCCACAGCATCTACTTACCATCGGGTGGACTGTATGCTTGTTAGTGACGCTTTTTCTAAAAAAAACTTACCCGTGAGGAGAGAGTTAAAAAGATGTTGTTGACAGCGGATCCTTACCTTCCCACACAACTTTTTTATTACGTTTTTCACGATGGTGCCACCCTGGGCGGTCCTGTTCTTCAAAATAATTCATATTTCTATTTGAATCTATAGTAAACTAAGGTAATATCAGCAGTATAAATAGAATAGAATAATTTTTATTCAATATAGATTACATGTGTAATTCTTATTGAAAGTCATTTTACTTTACCACTGGTTCGAAAAAAACCTCTGTCCTGGGAAGAACCAGCAAGAAAACCAGCGGGACTTTTTAAAAGTAAATTTTACATTAATGGTTGTACAAACTATTTAAGTACAAAATTTATTTTAGAAACTGCTTGGAAGCGACCACCTCATTCCCAGTGGTTATTATCAACCATGTATTCATTTATACTATAATAACCCTTTTATACAGTTTCAACAACAAAACATTAAACTTGGTAATAGAGTATAACCATAGTAACAGAACGCTCAATGGGTTAGCAAGCTATAGTGAAAATGGGGCAGCCATATACTCGAAGTACTGACAAGCGATGGTGTATTGTAATATCATGGTCATGACGACAATGACGACGACGAAGATTATGATGATGATGATAACCAAGAATAAATAATATATATGACTATAATATATGCAAAGGAATCCGAAAAATTTGTTTAATCAAACATAGATCGCCATCTTTTAATACACAAATATTTTCTTATTACATATTTAATGTAAATACAAGGCTTTTCATATTATAATTTCATAATTTCATACTGAATACGACATTTTTTCTTTTTGATAGGCTCAGTTATGGTGCAGTGTGTGGAAGTAATTCTCCTTGAAAATCATTCTGATCCCTTTTACGGGCGATAGAGTCAGACGAGTCAGACGATAAACTAGTTTTTTTTTGCTGAGGGGGCAACATAGTTTTATACGTTTCGTGCTGGTTTTGACAACTATCTACCCCCGGTATTAAATAACCAGTATCCAATACTAATTACTTCATGATATAGGAACACCCTACGTACGTGGATTCGAGAGATGAACGGAAATACACATGTTGTTCGGAATAATTTTTATTACTGCTGCTGTAATACCCTTAATACTATGTAACATACATAGTATACATAAGTAATGAATATGATATATCACACAGTACACACACTTGATATATATTTCTTAAAGAAGTTTACTACCTATTTCAATTTTCATTTTGTTTAAATTTTTAAACAAATTAATGATATTCATTGTTTCTCAAATATACGCGAATACACAATGTAGGTGAATATTTTGTGACCTTTCCAACGCTTTCTACTGTGTCATCCTAAATACATTAATCAGGAAGCTACATCATAATAGTGTAAAAATATAGCGCTTAAAGTTACTACATCATATTTAAGTAATAGATCCCAAACAGTTACTATTAATTGGATTTGTTCTTCCGTTTTATTCTATTATTATTGTTGATATATTTTGAAATCGCCAAGTTGCTAGTTAGGCGTTGCGATAGTGTAGGTAGATTCACTATGATGTTAAGGTTTTCACTTTTGTTTTACTTGCTATCAAATAAAATATATTTCAAACTTCTTACTTATATATTGATTAAGCCACTAGTATTAGGTTAAAGAGATAAAAGTGAGATTGTCTTTCGGGAAAATTTAATTGTATATGTAAATTAGAAACTTAACGCGGGTATTCTGAGGGAACGTGCCTATATGTTAAGGGCGTTCAAGCAATTATAATTACGTCTAAGGTCGGGCCCACATTTGTTCATCATCGTGTATCGTATCTCTGTCCCGTGATGAAGACGTGTATTATGATCGCGAGTTTGAACGCAAACCTATACATATTTATAGGTTTGATTAAACCGATACATATCTGATCTGTCCCATTCCACTTAAAATCACATATTTGACACATTTCGTATCAGATAAAAATATTGTGGTTACAAGTATGAACGTAAATTGATAATGTTTTACAATACAAGGATGAGATCCGGTACCTGATACGCCGCGTCCCATCTCTACTCGTTTTTTTTTCGATCACAAAATGGGATACTACACACCGCTACATAGTCTTAAAAAGTTGGGACAAGGAAAATATCAGAATTTTTTTTAGCGATTACATATAAAATATGTTAGAGGCTGTTACGTTGACATGATATGATACAATTAATTGTAAACGCATTTTTTGACACTATAAGGCTAGCGATATGATATGACTGAAATGGGCGGCCATACTTAAGTTACAAGTACTTGATACGATACGTCATACGGTCATAATCAGATACGTCAATATGATCCAATACGGACCTAGCCTTAATCTCGCTTTCAACCGCTTCAGATTTCAGATTTATCAGCCTTGATGGAAAAACAATATACCTCATTTTTATTTTGTTGCGCCTAATGAATAATATTCAAGTGACATGAATAATTTTCAAGTGACTTACCCGTGGTAGCTCAGGAGTCCAATGCACGCCATAAATTTCAGGGTAGCTCAGGAGTCCAATGCACGCCATAAATTTCAGGGTACGCGTGCAACCCGGGCCAGCTATTAAATTGTCAATTGGAATTTTAAGAGCTGATTTACCTGGTGATCAATCAGCCTCGGTGGTAAAAACCTGCACGTTAGGGAAAAATATATCAAGGACGATTGTCAGTTGTTATTTTATTTCAAAGAAGTCCACCAACACCCACTGGAGCAGAAAAGGCAAAGGAATTCCTGAGCCAAGCTTTGGTACGTATATAAGTTGCGATTTTACTTTATTTTTCGCCGACTTCAAAAATAAGGTTCAAAATTCCCCTGATTTTTTTTTATATTTTCAATTTTATAGTTTTCTTTTGTATTAGAGGGGCTACTTTATGGTTGGTCTAGTTTTAATCCGAATAAAGAGTTTCAACCTAGAGGGTGTAAAAAATAGTGGATAAAACTTTCTCCAACATAATAATTGTTATAATTCCCGGATCGGAATTTCGTGAAAGCCGAAGCAGATAAGAAAACGAAATATCTGGCTCATGAGGTGACTGACATGTGGGGTGCTCTGTCGACCGAAATTATTTCTGTAGTCGTCTCAAGCTAATCCCGGTCAGCCTCTCGGGTTCTGGAGGCGGAATTATACTTATTTTTAAGAGCGCTGATGATGTACATTCTGTTAATATAAGAAACAGACACAAGCTAGTTATACCAGGTACTCGACCCCACCGAGTCAGTAATTCATTCATTGGGTAATACTTTCATTACCAAATCCCAGAAAATATAAAATGTTTCTCTATAGCCAATTCCAAAAATAAATTAAACAAAGATTGTATAAAATATATTATGGTATTAAGAAATACATGAATGACAAAAGCCCGTGAGAATTGGGTGATTACTACCAAGCTGTTTCTAATTTGATTTGTATGCTGACTTAATTGTAAAACAATATATAATTGTAAACAGTTTCTTTTCAAAAGGGTTTCATTGTTTAAACATTTCCGTTATGGTGACTCAATAAAAAATTGCAGACTGCATGTAATGAGTCGTCGAAATGTAATTGCATTACCGTTATAGCCTAATAAAGTCCACTGCTGAACATAGGCCTCCCGCATAGATTGCCTCTTAGGGGGGATATTTGCCATAGTTGCCACGCTTGGCAAGCGGGTTGGCTACCGCAGTTTTTTTTATTTTTAGTCGTTATTAGGAAGACGATACTGCCCATCTCCTGATTTGTTTCCCTCTGTCGCCTCTTACGACACCTACTGGATGGTATGGGGTAGTGGATATTCTTACACCGCACCACCACTACACCGTAAGTTTACTCAGTCACGGTCAGGTCACTCGTATTATATCATTAATAAATGATTCTTTTGGATAATATCTTCTAGCTCTGAGGATTGGGTAAAACAACACGTCTATGAAATTTTAAAAGATACTATAGTTAACATTTTTTTTATACGATATGGTGACAAACGAACACACAATCCACCTAATGGTAAGTGGTTGCTGTGGCCCATAGACATCTACATCTACATCTATCCTTGTTTGCGAATCAAAATGCAGATGCGTTGTCACCCGTGAGGACTAAGATGGAACGCCTCTTTTCTAGTAAAAAGTATATCGGGTTCTCTACACTCACTATACGAAACACAGCAGTGTTAAGCTGCTATTTTACGCTGGTATTCTGTGAGAACGTGGTCCTTCCCCGGTCGAGCCGACCCACTCGTGCTACAACTATACTACTAATATAGCTGCAGCATGGCTCTACCACGTAAAAACTTTTAACAAAGGCTAGTTTATTGATGAAACAGCTGCAAGCGTCGTAATTTTATATTTGTAAAGTTTTAGAAGTTGACTGGTTCCTCAATAAATGAGAACTGGAATTATTATGTCGTATAAAATAAGGCTTTAAAAGTATTGTTTGGTTACTCCGCAAAGTTTTATGAAAACACACACGAAAAAACTTAAGGGAATATAAAGTGCGTATATATGAAATCAGAAATTAAATTTATTTAATTCGACAAAGTTATTATTGTTATTGAAGCCAATCACAAGTCTACTGCTGAACACAGGCCTCTACTAGGGAATGCCCCAAAACTAATTTTGAGCCACTTGTATCCATCGACCTCCAGCATGTCTTACCAATTTGTCACTCCATATAGTGGAGGCCGAAAGTCATTCGCTTTTGTTTTATCTGAAAACTTCGATTTATACAGATATAAAACAATAGATTAATTAATGTCCTCCTTATCGTTTTTTGGTTACGGCAGCCAGTTTCGAGAAAAACTAGCCCATCTGCGTAGGAGCGGATTTTCTCCTTCATTCATTCATTAATTCTTAGTCCAATGGGAACAGCGGATTTACTTGCTTTCCGAGGCACGGAGGTGAAACACTGCGAAGTTCCTAACTCCGGCTGCTACTGAGAATTATTTGACGCAAAAGCTCAATAAATGGTTTTGTTCCTAACCTAACCTAAGTCATGTTCAGCAGAGGTTCTTAAGGACTCTAGACCATGGAAGCAGTCAACTAATAATAATTATATTACTTATTTTAAGCTAGTGCTTGATTACAGTTCCACCTGGTGGTAAGTAGTGATGAAGCCATATCGTAAATCGCACTATTTTAGCGCAACAAAGGGCTATTCGCTTTTGCCTTGAAGACGTCAAATTATTACTAGATTGTCATTGCACTAATAGTGTACCCACTCAGTGAAATTCACCAGCCTGCATGTTATTACCTAATTTATAAAATTAACAAACAGCGACCTTACACTCATAATCCCTAAATTTTACCCTAAACAAAATTTTGTTTTTAAGAATGAAAAAATAGGTATATTAGTAATTGTTTACCTTAATTACTTCATACTGTGTAACAAAACATAAGCCGTGGTAACTCAAGGGCTAAGCACTTGCTGTAAATTTCACAGTACGTGAGCAAACCGGGTTCGATCGCCGCCGGCACCAATGAAATTGTTAATTGCAATTTTAAGAGTTGATTTACTATGTGCTCGGCGGTGAAGGAAAACATCGTGAGTAAAGCTACATGTGAAATTCGCCAAGACGCATTTGGGCAGCGCGTCGGACATTTATTTGCCTTAAAAGGCCTGTGCCCAACAGTGGAACGTATATAGGCTGTATCTTCAAACTTTTAACAAAACATTAAACTTTTATGTAAATAATAAATAAATCAACATACAGTTAGTAAATCAACAAGTCAACATCAATAATATATTATTTAATTAAATGCTATTTTAAATGAAGTGGGATTGAATAGAACACAGTATAAAAGAGAAATAATGTGAGTATTCCTGAAAAGACGGATCGGAAGCCACTTGAGTTTTTCGCGAAATTCAGAAACATATTCATATATGAATCGTATACAATGGTTCAGAATGCGCTCAAGTTTATTAAGCAACTCCTCATTTAAATTGAGATAACACGTGTCAGCATAATTGTGAATCAGTAAAAGGAGTGATCATGCAAGCGCAATTTTGGTTGTTATGGGTAGGAAATCGCTTTATCTACGGAGAGATCATAATACTATATATATAGAATACACTCTTACTCAAATCACTTACCTGTGGAGCCCAAGATAAAAAATTGTCAAAAGTAACACCTAGATTTTTAACAGTGTCACTATATGGCACGGATGTCCCATCAAAAACAATACCAGGTGGAGTACGAGAATCTATAAGAGTAACCAATTTTTGACTGCCTATTATTATCGCTTTAGTTTTTGATGGATTTACTTTAAGACCATATGGGATACTCCAATCCAAAATTAAGTCAAGATCTTTGTTTAATAAGCCTATATTTTTGGGTAAATCCTCCAATTTGGCATGCACATATACGTGGAGATCATCTGCGTATAGGTGGTAGCGAGAAGAGCGTAATCGAACTTATGAAGAATGAAAAGAGGAGAGAAGGTAACACGCCTCCTGGCAGTGCACCGACATCGATCGTATACCAGGTGGAGAACGAATCATCAACACGTGTCCGTTGCCGGCAACCAAACAAGTAACTATGAAACCAGTCAATCACTTCAAGATATATATTAAGAGAAGCTAAGATAGCTAAAAGGAGATCAGTCAACATTGTTACTTGATATTTATCCATACCAAGACGAATATCCTCGGTAATCTTGACTAAGGCAGTAGTCGTACTATGACCAGCACGGAAACTGGATTGGAAAGTATTAAAAAGACTCTACCTAGATAAGAAAACTGTCAATGAAGTATACGCTCAAAACTTTTGAAAGGAATGTAATTAGGAATATGGGGCCGTAGTCAGAGAAAATGGACAAGAACGAAATTGAGTTTAGTACACTTTTACAAAAAATATTCTGAGGAATCCCAGCGAATAATGTAGCGCCATTGTGATGGATCATCTGACGTCACGTCATGTCGGACGAATCAGTACTGCCTACACAGTAAAAGTAAATTGTCCTTAAATGAAATAGAAATATATTTCGAAACGTGTAAGTGGCTTCATGGTATAGTGATCATTTTTCCAGTAATTGAAACTGAATTCTACCGAACCAATAAAAACCACCGCCACTAAAAGCAATATTCGTCCCCAAAAGGGGATAGGGGTCACAACCACCAGTTTTAATGGAAAATTCACTAAGTTGGCAACACTTGTCGCGTGACTGAGACTCGTGATATGCGCGGGTGAAACTGCAGGACAAAGCTAGTTACTAAATATAGCACTAGCAAATTTCACTTATCTGTAACATGAATAGAAACAGACACTAATTTTTTTTCATATGGATTCCACAATTTTTAATATTGAAGTCAAATCAACGGCAGCTACTTTAAGCCACAAAGTCATCATTCTGTAGTTATGAATTTCACATATAAATATTTTATCTAAAAATTTTAAAACAAGTTTGTTGACTCAAAATTCTACTTTATGTTGTGGGCATTTGGTTGAATTTAGTATAAATGTTATTCTATCCTAATAAAATGGTCCGCGGTTGACAATAGCTCTTGACCCTTTTCAGTACAGCTGGTATTTTTTATTAAATTTTGTATTTTATAAGCAAAGAGGTAAAGTTATGTGTAGCACTGATGAGGAATAAATATTGATTATTATTAAACATCGTCAAAAGCGTAACCCCATTTCTGCCGAAATCTGATGAATTCTCCGTTGTTGGATTGGATAGTACATCTCTTCTACGTGGTAGAGTCACACTGTAGCTATAATCCCAAAGATTTGACGAGAGTGTGCACGCTTATGTGTACTCTCTATTCCTCACTCTTAATGTCCGATACGACCGGAGAGAAATCTTGGCAGGACCAACGGCCTTACGTGCTTTGCGAGGCACGAATGTAATGCATCCCCAACTCCTTAACTCTGGCTGCCACAAACAATTTCTTGACGGAAAAACTCAATAATTGATTTTAGAATTTGAACTTGGGATCAAATGAACAGCAGTGTTGACGACCATAAGACCAAAGTCATTCGAGAATGTTATTATATCATGTATAGGTCAAACGATCTCTCTTACATTTTCCACAATCACCTCCAATATTCACACAGATAATTTTATAAGGATATTAAGTAACGTAAACCCGATAGCAAGAAAAGGCTTGATTTACAAATGTATAGTCTATAAAAGACACAAATTATAAGTCTTCGTATAAATTATTAGACTTACCGTTACCGTTACAGTCTATTAAAATCCACTGTTGAACATAGACATCCACCTATAGATTGCCTCATAGGGGATATTTGCCATAGTTGCCACGCTTATCAAGCGGATTGGCAACAGCAGTTTATTTTATTTTAGTCGTTATTAAGAACACGCTGCTGTCCATCTCCCGATATCTTTCTCCTGTCGCCTCTTACGACACCCACGGGTTAATATGGGGTAGTGAATATACTTACACCGCTTCTACACGGTAACACCTAAAATTAATGAAACAATTACATATTCTGAAGTCTGGGCTTTAATTTTCTATACACTATGTCTTAGCACCATTTTCAGAATGTGAAATTTTATTCTTTTAGTTCTTTGAAGTCATTAATAGAATCAGGCGTTACTTTGCGGAAATCCATTAAATTAAAGTTGGAAAAATTTACTTTGCCAATATCCGCTCAATAAAATAAAATGATGTGTCTGACCTAGTTTGAAGAGCAGCTCCGCCCTCCCTCAATAGCGTGCACCATCCCCGCCACCACTAATCCCAGCATCACTACTCCCACCACCACTACACTAGGAAAGACACACCACTGACAACAATACGACAGGTGTTTCGCCTCTACACGAGGCATCTTCAGGTGTAGTAGACTCTACGGTAGCTGACCGCTAAGTGAGCGGCGAGCCAAAATAGCTGCTATTTATAAGACTCGCCGACGCCACCGCTCCCCACTTAAGTAGCGAGCGACCGCGTCATGCGATAAAACATGCGACCAATCACCACTGACGTACGCAGCCGCCTGCTATTAAATTAATAACAAACCGCTGCGAAACGCCCGCCTACCCTCCAACTACGCAAACACTCGCTGATAACCGTGACGGTGACGAACGAACATATTGCGAGGCTGTCCGTTATTAGAGAGCAGGTTTAAAGATGTTTAAGAGGTGAGTTAGAAACATTTGTTTGTTCATTCCGCAGTGCAACATTACTATTTTTATTTTTATCTCCAACTGCTCCAGCACACACAGTCGCAGCCCTTTATTACAAGTATGTAAGAGTTAAAGTCTTGTTAGAGAGTGGTCGTTGGTTAGGTTGTGGCAGTAAATCCTCAAGCACCCATTTTATATGGGTTACCTAAATTACATAAAGGACATGTTCCTATTCGTCCAGTTGTCTCATATATAGGTGCACCAGCGTATTTCCTGGCTAAAAATTAAACTTCCTTCTTCGGGAGAAGTCTGGTTTCAACCCAACTTACAGTCTTAAAAATAGTTTAGATCTCGTTTCAAAATTAAAGATATTCGTATTCCTCCAAAATTCATATTGTGTAGACGTTGATCTTTTCACAAATGTCCTGTCCCCTGACTGTTTGCGTATACTGCAGATCTCTTTAATAAACGTCGTCTACATCCTGGGAAACAAATGATCTTCTTAACTTAACCTCTCTCTGTATGAAACAAAACTATTTCCGGTTTAATAACCGTTTCTATCTACAAAAGAAGGTCCCTCTAAGTCCCCTTATGGCTCACATTTTCATGGATAATTTGAAAACAACATATAGTTGTCAATCAAAATATCTTGTACTATTATAGATATGTAGACGACATAATTATTTGCTAGACTGGCACAAGGACAGACACTGGACACAACCTAACCAACTTTCCACTCCTTTAAAGTCTTACATACTTGTAATAAAGGGCTGTGACTGTGTGTGCTGGAGCAGTTGGAGATATTAAAAATAAAAATAGTAATGTTGCACTACTGAGTGAACAAACAAATGTTTCTAACTCACCTCTTAAATATCTTTAAACATCTCTAAAACGGACAGCCTCGCAATATGGTCGTTCGTCACCGTCACGGTGATCAGCGATTGGTTGCGTGGTTGGAGGGTAGGCGGGCGTTTCGCAGCGGTTTGTTATTAATTTAATAGCAGGCGGTTGCGTACGTCAGGTGGTGATTGGTCGCATGTTTTATCGCATGACGCGGTCGCTCGCTACTTAAGTGGGGAGCGGTTGCGTCGGCGAGTCTTATAAATAGCAGCTGTTTTTGGCTCGCCGTTCACTTAGCGGTCAGCCACCGTAGAGTCTACTACACCTGAAGATGCCTCGTGTAGAGGCGAAACACGTGTCGTATTGTCGTCGGTGCTGTGTCTTTCCTAGTGTAGTGGTGGTGGGGATAGTGCACTCAATTGAGGGAGGGCTGGAGGTGCTCTTCAAACTAGGTAAGACACATTATTTTATTTTATTGAGCGGATATTGTCAAAGTAAATTTTTCCAACTTTAATCTTTGAAGTCAACTTTTACTTGTATGAAAAGTTAATTTTTTGTCATACATATTCGCGGGCGCACAAAATAAATCACCAAAAGTTTCATCGTAATCATATGAATTGACTAGCTTCTGCCCGCGACTTCGTACGCGGATCCTGTTGCTTATGCCAGCGACAACGAGGTCGTCAAAATCGAAGATCTGAAACGTCTGATGTTGAATTCTAAGAGCCTGGGACGGAAAACAACGTGATACGCGAGACGATTCGAGACGTTCTAGATCTTTCATTTTGTAAGTCAACAGGAAATGCCCATCAGACTAAACAACTTTTGCTAAGACGTCATTCCTATATATGTTATAGTGTCGCTGGGCTTTGATGGAGTGTAACTCCTGTGTGTTATTAAGTTAATATATTGGTAATATTGTTTAGATCACGTTCACATGAGGCTTAAGTACGTATAGAACAAAATACTTCAGCGCAAAGCTTCCGGTAAACTATGTTGAAAGTTGACCCGTCCGGCACGTGAACATAAAGATTTCTAGAACTGCTAACCCGGAAAGAACGACGTACAACTGACCATGCGAGAAACAACTGACACCGAGATCTACTCCAGCAACACGAAAAGTCTGCCCTTGAGCCTTATTAATTGTCATTGCATAACACAATGATACTGGAAATTGCATTCTTTTAAATTGGAATGGAAAATTATTTGGTATTATGGGAATCCTGGGAATAAAGACGGTTTTTCCTGCACCGCAACCTGTTAAAATTTGAGCCTCGATTATATTTTGTTGCAACTGTTACTTTTAGCCGAGTTCCATTGCAAAGTTGTGGTGGTCTTAAATTTCGAGCAGAATAATCGGAATGCCATTTTTAAACAAATTTCATGAGAAGGAAATCCGGGCATATTTAAAGAATGTAAAATTCTATCGGGTAATTAGTGGCTTCTTGTTCATCGACCATTCTATTTATTGAACTATAAACTTAGCTTTCCCCTATATATTCGACAGTATTTTGTTATTAATCTCAGATGCCTCGTCATTGCGAGGAGTTAAAATGGATCTTTCGTATAGCCAAAATTGTCCCTATTTAATATAATTGTTACATCACCGTAAACCGACGATATAAGTTGTGGTTGGGATTGCACTATACAACATAACTCAGGCGTCAGAATAAGTTTTCCTTGGTGTAGTTGTGATAGGTACCTTCCCAATCTTTAATAATTTATCAGAAAATCGACGATCATCCGGGTTATCTCCAGTTCTCACTCGCATGTTTATAGTCAAATGTACCGATTGTATATCACGCTACAAATAAGAGCTTTTAGGCAAGCCTAACCTCATCAGCTCGGGTTCCCGTGGTATTACCGGTAAGGTTTGTCGGAAACCACCACAAAATAAAACCGTGATACTACCCATTGGTCGATCATTTTGTCTTATATCCCTTAAAGTTCTGTCTACCACTTACTCCTTTTCGGTGGGCCATCGTACATTCATCCCATATGATTAAATTACACTCACGTAATACCTTAGCTTTGTCGCTATTTTAAAATACTACAGGTTGGACTTTCCAAAGGATCTAAACCAATTGGTATTTTAGACATAGTGTGAGCAGTTTTACCTCCTGGTAGCAATGTTGCAGCTATACCTGATGAAGCCACGGCAAGAGCAATTTTACGCTGATTTCGAACATAAGCTAATATTAATTTAGTCATAAAGTTTTTCCAAGTTCCTCCAGGTGCATCTAAAACCATATTGTTCCCAAACTATTCTGAACACTCGCACACGCGATCATAGACTGAACGTTGTCTATGATCGTCTGCAGTCATCATTGGGACACCGTTTTCAATGTTGCCAGCAGTTCCATTGAGTTGTAACCAATCTCTGCAGAATATTCCCTATTGGTAACCTCTCTGACTGAGGTTGGTGTTGGCAAACCATATTCACAGAGTGATTTACCGCCTACTGCTGTTAAGTCTTCCTGAAGAGCTAATAAGCACAGATTTATGGCAAGATCACGGAAATTATCATCAGTTGCGGTTTCATCATTGTGAGATATATTCCGAAGAAAGTCTTGCAAATTTTTCTTTATATTTTCCCATAATTGTACAGCATCTGACAAATTACAAAATGTGAGAAATGTTCCAAGTAAATGGCGTAACCGTCGTGATTATCACTAACACAGGATTCTGCTAAAGCGTCATCCCAATGCTGATCATTTTCAAGCAAACGACGCGCTTGGCAAGCTGCATGATAAGTTGGATAAACAACATTGTCTACTTTTCTCAAATCTATAAATGATGTTGGTCCTCGCACTGCATGTAATAATAATCGCAAATAGAAACACTCAGCGTTGTTAGGATGAACGGTATACACTCTACCAAGAACATGTTCTTTGAAAATACCTGACTGCCATCTACAGGCCTACCACGGCGTCTACGATTAAAGACACCTCGTTGCTTATCGTAGGTATAATACGATGAAGCTTCCTCATACAAAAGAGATTTTGCAAAATCATCAGTTTGGCAAAGTCGAAAGAATGCTAATAAAGTTGTTTGTCTAGGGTTCTCTAATCGTTCTGTAACATTTTCGGCGTTGAAATATATACGTTAACCGCCTTCAAGATGAACATCCAGATGAGTCACAGGATCCGCCACACAGCTTCTGAAGAGCTGATATATCTGCCTGACTGAAATCTAGTAACCTCATCATGTTCATTTCTCAACGCAAATGTAGCTTGGTCACTGCCCTTGTTAATATATTACACATTTCAACATTTATGTGAGCTTGAAATGCTCTAGACATCACAGGCGAATACGGAACGACCCACCTATTATCTAAAGTAACCTGTTGTCCAGTATAAAGCGAAATTATAACCATCTTCCTCGAGAGTATATCAAAGGATATTGCAAACTGTCGTTAGCCCTGTAGGTTTCGTAAATACGTTGCAAACGATTGTCTCTGGAACGGATAACGATATCACGCCTACCACATTCCTGGTCGACCAATACTACAGCAACTTCATTCGTGGATGGAACATTATAACGCCCAGGGTGTTCCTGAGTTGACGCTTATCGGCATTTATAACAATTTTATAATTGTTATCACCATCTTGAGGAAGAGCTTCTAATGCCGATTTAAAACTGCATACATACGAATTAACCTGATGAAACATGTACTGAAGTTGTGAAATAAGTTCAGTATTTAAATTCGGAAAATATTGATTTATTATATTCGACTGTTCGTTGTAGTTGGATACAAAATATATTTGAAGAAACTTAGGTTGGTCTTCGCCAAAAGGGATCCTATCAAATGGTAAACTTGACCTTGTATCTTAAAAAGTAGGCATGAAAGGCCTTCTGAGATTTGTTGAGCACCAAAGGATGTCATTTGAAACGCACTATTATAAGTGCGAATATTGTCTAAGAACTGTTTAGATTGCACATGTTCCCTAAAAGTAGTGACTTCAAAGGTTCCGGTGATCTTCGAACGAAGGCAAATTTATTTTACCTCCAGAACAACAGAAACCAGCCTACTCCTTACTCCACTTTGAAGCATTACAAAAGAACATACTACGTCATATCGCCTATTACAGAAGATGATCTGTAATCAATTGTGAGGTTATAAGCAAACCCACTTTTATATTTGTCGGACCACGCCACCGAATTTGTAGATTGATCTTATGAAGATGTACACATAGGTGTACATCTAAGTCATTAAGACTATGTCGAAATCTGTCTGCAGTAAGACGGGCCTCTCGCTGTTCGTCCGTTTCGAGAGACCGAATATTTTCAATTCTTAATCTTTCATTAGACAAACTTATTAATCCTTCTTGTCTCAAAGAATTGTATTCTTCGCGTCCTGACTCTAGTCGTTGTTCATGCTCATGTTCATCTTCAAGAGATCGAATAATATTATGGTGCACCCTATCATTTGTCAAACGGTCTTCGTATTGAGTAAAAGTTTCAGATTCTCGAGATAAAATATGACGTTCGCGATCAGCTGTGAGACGTAATTCCCTCTCAGTGTAGGTTTCGGACTCGCGAGATAATGTATGCTGTTCGCGGTCAGCTGTGAGACGTAATTCCCTCTCAGTGTAGGTTTCTGAACTCACGGATAGTACATGCCTTAATTTTGGATAAACTTAAATCCAAAATTAAATTTTAAAATATATAAGTAGGTACCTAAACTACGTCTAATAGAATGAAATAACCTATTTGATACCTAGGTACCTATTTAAAACTACAGCTAAATAAAAAAAAAAAGTTTAATTTATAATTGCTTAATACTGAGAAATATTTAAACACTACCAAAATAACTAATACCTATTTTATAAAATAACAACCAAAGAAATCTAAAAATAAATTATTAAACGTAAGAGTAGACTAAAAGTCGCGCTAATAAGCACGGTTTGTTAAAATCAATTATTGTCTGTCAATAAGGTAGAACACTCAGAACGTCTATTCGCATCAACAGCCAAATATTGTATGAAGCTCATACTCGGACCCCCGCCTTTTATACCTCCTGCCGCGAGCCGCGTCGAGCGCGGCGACCGTTACACAAAAATAATCCTTATAGCATGATTCAGTATTCACGCGCGATGGCTTATTAGCGTATTTCATGTATAACTTTGGTGTTTCTATACCGATTTCTATAATTTTTTTATTGAATAGATAATAATGTTAACTTTTTAATTAGGGATGAGTGAGAGTGTTATAAACGTAAGAGTAGACAAATGTAATCAGAAAGTTCCGAACTGCTAAGCTATCGGGAGTTACACGTGTTATTGTGAGTCAACCATAAAAGATAGACATATGCTGTCGGGATATTTTTATATAATTTTAAGGAGAACATTTCGTTATACATGTTTTCTGTGTAGCTTTAACCATTAAGGCTGCACACGCGACGAAAGCTTAAAAAATGGAGTAATTTCTCCTGTTTCCTTCACTGCTCTCCTCCAATTGATCGTAGCGTGATGAAAAGTATACTATAACCTGCCCAGGAGTATGTAGAATGATTGTACCAAGTTTCGTTAAAATCGGTCGAGTAGTTTTGTTTCTATAACGAACATACAGACAGACAGACAGACAAAAATTTTACTGTTTGCATTTTTGGCTTCAGTATCGATCACTAATCACCCCTGAAAGTTATTTTGGAAATATATTTCATGTACAGAATTGACCTCTACAGATTTATTATAAGTATAGATTAGCGTTGCGCCCCGTCTTTGCTTGGATATAATCTATTAATGTGACGTTATTTAGGTTTATGATAAACACAATTTATTTACAAAAAAACAGTTTTTTCAAAAAAAAATCTTTAAGTTTTCGGATAAAATATAGCTTGCATAGCCCTATATTTGTTTGTAAATTTTCATCACTCAAATGTTGAACAAAAATTGTGTTTCAAGAATCTTGAGGAGGCGTTATTAGGGAAATTACAAACGTTGACTAAAATGTAGAAGAGTATATCGTTAAAAAAAGTTTGATATTCCTTCATCTTTAGAGTATTCCAGTCAAATGCAAATTAAAAATCAAGTGAATTAATAAAGCCACTAGTATTCGAGGCTTATTTACATTTCAAAGTGTATTAGAGGAGATGGATTGCGTGACCCAGCTTAGACCCACTCAGTGTTGTAGGTATTATTATTTTAAGACAAAATTATTCTAAAATCTAAAACACAAGTGATAAATCTGACTATAGCCACGAAACATTTATTGTGAAATCCTGTTGTAACTGTTAAGTGCTATTTCGGAAACAACATGGAGACCTTTTTTACTGGAAGCGAAGTGTTCTATCTTATCCTAAGGTCTGACGACACATCTGCGTTTTGATTCTTAATCGAGTGTCTATGCGCCACTGTATCCTCTTACCATCAGGTGGACTGTGCTCGTTTGTCACCATTATTTTATAAAAAAATATCTAACATCGTGAAGCCATTTTCTACCGACTTCAAAAAGGAGGAGGTACTCAATTCGACTGTACGTTATTTTTTTATGTGTGATAATCATAAATTTTTTCTGAGTGAAACGATTTCGATGATTCTTTTTTTATTTGAAAGCTGGTGCTTTGTGCAAAAGTAAATTTAATCTAGGTCTGACCAATAGTTTTTGAGTTATTCTTAATAATTTATATTGTAGTCTTATTTAGATGTCGTTAAGTCTCCTGGTGTCACATTCAAACTGACTGTCACACCACTAGACAGTCTACTAGACTGGAGACACCACTAGACAGTCAGTTTGACTTAATGTTTTTTTTTATTGGATAAGTGTGAGAAACGAGCACACAGTCCACCTGACGGTAAGTAGTTGCTGCGGCCCATAGACATCTACATCTATCCTTGATTACAAATTAAAATGCAGATGCGTTAGCACTCGAGAGGACTAAAATGGAATCCCTCGTTTCCAGTAAAAACGGTCTCCGGTCTCGGTCTCTACAATCACCACAAAAACGTAGCAGCATTAAGCTTCTATTTTACTCTGGTATTCTGTGAGAGCGTGGCCCTTCCCCGGTCGAGCCGGCCTTTCACAACTTTGACACCAATGTGAGATGGTATACTGTCATCTACCGGGGGCTATGATGTATTTTTGGACTTTTTATAGTTAATACTTACGACATGACATACTTCAGGAATAATTTTTATTCAATATAGATTACAAATAATTCTCATTGAAAGTCATTTTTACATTTACCACTAGAATATAATCTCGCTCGTACCTCATAGTGACTACGATTATCAATATGGATATTGATGCGTATTGACAAACATAAAAATTTAGGCAACAAATCCAGGTAAACTTAGTGCCAAAAGTCGTTCTTTGATTTTTTAGATGTCATGTCTTTACTAAGTGGTAGTTTACTAGGTGGATTACTTTCTTTTCTAGGAGTCTATCTGTATATACTACAGTTATCCGGTCTGAAGGTTATAGAGGACCTGTATACTTATAGCGTATAACGCATTCTATCTTAGTCCTCAGAGGTGACTTCAGGTGACCTTGGACTGTAAGCTCATTTATCAATTTTTTACAAAACTGAAATGTTTTATATAAAAAAGTGTATATAGATGCGGTTGCTTACGAAATAACTTCTGTGACGATTTGGATTATAGAAGAAATATAATGTATATTTTTTTATTATATCCTTTTTTCATATTATTCTATTGTTATCCGATTTTTTTTTCAAGTCTCTAGCTTATCGAGAAGTTAGTTTAAAGCTAAATAATATATTCGACCCAACAGGCATACAGGAAAGCGAGTTAATAAAAACGTGGTAATAAAATACAACATAATTACATCCACTTTAGCGTTTATCATGTTGGTTACAAGTGCAGTTTTATTTAAAAAATATCAAAATCAAAACATCAGCATCTACCCTCAAGTTCTAACGTCTCATTGCTCTGTAGGAAAATCAACGTTTTAAACGCACGCAGCCGTGTTGATTTTAATTGGAGCCATGCGATTTGTCGGCTCCGTATGCTGAGATTCATAAGATGACGATAGAGCTTGACTTTGCTTTCAGGGTATTTTCACCGTTATGCCTGAACAAAATACTAGTAAAAAAACTATTCACACGTTTTATCTCAGTTTTCACTGTTGATTTAGTAACTAAGTATCTATAACTATCACATATACCGTGTACACGCTTGTCAACCTTACTTGTTTACGTACTTAGTTATTTATTTGTAAAATTTTGTTTCTATTTATATGGGAAGTGCTCTCGTGTGATTTTACATAGGATGAATTCATCAATTCATTTCATCCTATATATAAAAGAGGATGTCCTGAATGACTGACACATCTACCAACTCACAGCCCAAACCCCTTGATGTAGAAATGTGAAATTTTGACAGTTGCTGCCTTTTATGATGTAGACATCCACTAAGAAAGGATCTTTTTAAATTTTACCCCTAAGGGGTGAAATAGGGTGTTACAGTTTGTATGAAACTTTTTATTTCACGGGACGAAAGACTCGAAACTTTCTGAAAACACTCGGTAAATAAAATAAAATAAAAAGTATTATGTGGTTTTTCTATACCACCTCTTACTCAGAGGTTTACTCATTAGTGCGATGCAGTGGACATTTTCTTGCTCTATGAGAAAGGAGAGGAGACCTGTGCCCAGCTGTGGGACGTATAAAGGTAGTAACTTTACTTTTTGCTTTAAACAAGTTGAGAGGTATTTAATGAGTAACTAAACAATAAAATACTATTAAAATTTACAAATCATAAATGTGAGTGACTAGCGATCCACCCCGGCTTCGCTTGGGTGATTTCTGGATCTCCTCAAAAGCGCCACCTACCGGGTCCAATTGTGAATCTGAACCAGCCAGGAACCCAATAATACACACAAAAAGTAATTTAATCAAAATCAAAGAGTTCAGTTACAAACACACGTATAGAAGAATTATATAATATATAGAGATAATATAAGAAATGCAAAACTCAATTCTGAAGTGTGATCAGTCTCGCAGCCAGCAATTGTGGCTACAAACAAGTCACTCGCTTCAATGTCAACGACATCAAGATACTGTTACTCCAACTAAGGAAAATGCATTCCAGACTTTTACGAGCGTCTTGTCAGTGTTTCTCGCCACTTACGAAAGTCAAGAAATTTCAACCCTGGCCTATTTTTTTTAAATTATTATTAAGTTCTTAGTCATTGATATCGACCCTAACTATATCGAACCAATGGAAAAATGGAATAGAATTGTCTTTTTTTAATTCAATATAGATTTCATGTAATTCTTATTTAAAAGTAATTTTAATTTTTAAATAATAATTACGTGTAGTCATGTAATCTATATTAAAAAAAAAACCTTTGCCCTGGCAAGAAGGTACACTATATTATTGTCTGAAAAAACACAAATTTTATTTTATAAAAGTAATGGTTACAATTCTGATGGTAATTGCTGATTCATTATAGCCTATAAAAGACCAGTGCTGAATAAAGACCATAAATTGCCTTATAGAGGAGATTTTATCTTAGTTGCCGCACTTGACAGGTGGGTTGGCAACCGCAGTTTTTTTATTATCTTAAGTTGTTATCGCGAAGATGCTGCTGCCCATCCTCTGTTTCAGTTTCCCTTTGTCGCCTCTTACGAAACCCACGGGACGATATGAGGTAGTTGATATTCTTACACCCCCACTACACGGTTTAACCGCTGTAGATGAACGATGAAAATGAAAGATGGAATGCCTCTTCCCATTAAAATGGGTCTCTGGTGTTCTGCTAATGGCGAAATAATCAAACGATACTCAATTTGAAGATGTCGTTAAGACTCGTGGTGTCACAGTCAGTTTGACTTAAACTTAAAGTAATAGAGACAGCACGAGACTGAACAGTATCTTTAAATTGAGCATCGTTTGAGTATTTGGGCATCAGTATGACTAACGTGCACAAAGTTACCTGATGACAGGTGGATGTTTTGGCCCATATACATTTATTTAGGATGTTTTGGCCCATATATCCTGTTATAACTATCCTCAATTAAAAATTAAAAATGCAGATTTTTTTTAATTATAGGAGTGGGGGCAAACGAGCATGCAGCTCACCTGATGGTAAGATGCGTTGTAACTCCTGAGTAATATTTAATTAGCACTTTCCCAAGACTTTGAGTTGTTTAACATTTTTTATGGAAAACGAGGCAATAATTGAACATACGTATCACCTGGTGGTAAGTGATCGCCTGCGCCCATGAATTCTAACACTAGAGAAATTGCAGATGTGTAGCCAAGCTTTTGTAAAGGAATAGCCTTAAATAATAATGGTCTCATTTCTTTTCTCTCTTTTATTATTAAAATCTATTCATAGCTAATATCATATAAGGGTTTTGGTTATTCAAATGCTCTGAAAATTTTGTATAAGCCTCGTAAAGGTATTATTAGGGATTAAGGACGGTATATTTACGTATTCCCTTGAAATTGAGAGTCCATGCAAATAAAGCTAGACCCAATACATAATTTGACTGATAACCTAATGTTGTATGCCCGTTAGCCGTTGGAATACCAATGCAAAAATGCTCTCCTTAAAGCCCTTATCAAGAAACAAGACGTCAAAGTGGTGTTAATATCGGAAACACATTGAAGACAGATAGCTAGCTTTAAAATCACCACCTACTTTACTTACCGTCGGGGTGAAACCTCTTTCACCACTGATAAAATCGTAATATCGAGCATCAACTCATCATATGAATGTTTTTGAAGAGCTTAAATTAATGAACATGAGTTCAGAGTTCTACATCACAGATCGAGTGTCGAATCGAGATCCTATATTTATTTTAAAATGAGTAAACCATTTTGTGTTATTCTATTCGCGGATTAAAACCGGAAAAGGCAGAACAATAACTACTGAGCTAGTTAGTATACTACAACTCTAAATACAGTTTTGGCGATTGTGCAGTCTAGTTGTCGACGAATGTATGTGCAAAGTGCCATGGATTTCATTGTAGTCTGCGGCAAGCAGAGGCGAGCAGTAATGAAAAATCCCGCTGGGTTTCTTGCTGGTTCTTCCCAGGACAGAGGTATTTTTCGAACCAGTGGTAAATAAAAAATGACTTTCAATAAGTATTATTATGTGATCAATATTGAATAAAAATCATTCATTCATTCATTCATTCAATGCTCAGAGCCGTGCTGAACACTGCAGCGCAGAGCGTAGCTTGAAGGAACAGGAAGCATTATTACAGTGCTGCGATGAAACTTGTAAAGCTTACAAGATCTGAAGACTGCAGACAATATCTGCTCGGGAGCGAATGAATGGGGTACTTGAAAACGATCACGAAAGCTTGAAGGTTGATGTTTCCGAAGGTTGCATTTTGCGTGATCAAATCACGTCGGGATCACAAGTTTAGCCATGGAAGGAAAAGTGGCGATCTCCCACCAGGCAAGATGTTCAGCCCAGGAGCGGATAACGCCCGTGTGTTAGCACAAAGTTGTTCTATATATAGCGTAGTACTTTGGAACTTTAATAGCGTGATTTAGGCTTCGGTGTGTTTCGCTTGTAGCATGACGACAGCGCCGCCCATAGATATAAGAAAGAAGTTATATATTTCTATGGAGCTGCCACACATTCATTGTTAAGTAAAAAAACTTGGCAATACAAATTCCTTTCACTTGTAAGTCGCCGTTATTTTGGCCAACCTTTAGCTGAACTTTCTTTAGGCATTCATACGAATGTCAACGCTTAAAATATAAATAGCGCGCCGACCGATTTACCGCCTGATTGAACTATCGAGCCCCATGAATGAATGCTGTCGCATGGATGGGCCGGCTCAAACCGGGGTGGTACCATGACCTCACAGAATACCAGCGTGAAGTAGAGGTTTACTTCTGCATTTCGCCTGGTGAGTGCAGGTGGCCGGAGGCCCCCCTTCCCCCAATCAACATGGTAGTGGAATTAAACGGAAGACTACCCCAGGAGGGTACCAGCATCCCTGGAGAATCCTCGCTGAGCATCCACGCCCATGCTACCTACTTTTTGAGCGTGGGTGCTCAGGCTGCCCCGCGTATTCTGGGGGCGAAATTCCGCTCAAGACGAAACCTCCTCAGGGCAAGCGGAGCAAAAGACAAAGGCAACCCTGCTACGCTTTCCGTGAATTTCTGCAATATCAGGGACTTCATTCAAACCTTAACGCCGTCCACTACCATCTGGAGACGGCAAAGCCGGCCTTGCTCTTTCTAACCGAGACACAGGTGTCTCTCCGGCTGATACATCATCTCTCCTGCCCGGGGTACAAATTGGAACACTCCTTTGTGCCCCGGCTGGAGTTTGCGTGTACGTCAGAGAGGACATCTGTTTTCGACGCCTCGGCAGTCTTGAAGGTACGGACCTGCCCATCCTATGGCTGCGCGTAGACAGCGATGTCCATCCCCGCGTCTACGGGTGCCTCTATAGGTCCCATAGCGGTAATGCCGACACAGACCGACTCATCGACCACGTCCAAATGGCTACAGACTCCGTGCTACAACAGGTCCCATCCGCAGAGATCGTGCGTCTCGGTGATTTTAACGCCTACCACGCTGAATGCTTTGGTTTCCGTTTAACCGATCATGCGGGTAGATCTTTTTATGACTGCCTTGGCATATCATCTGACACAACTGGTTACTTCGCCTACGCGGATCCCAGATGTGGAGGATCATGAACCTTCCCGTTGGACCTTCTGTTGACCTCTCATCCGGAAGGATATCAGGTCTCCGTCGATGCCCTCTTGGCTCTTCGGACCATTGTCTGATCCGGGCACGGTGCCACTCACGCTCCCATCGCAGTTGCGATCTGCAGCTCGCCGCCGTGTTTGGCACTATAGGTCAGCCGATTGGGATGGGATGCGGTCTTTTGCATCCTATCCTTGGGGCGGGTTTGCTTCTCGCCGGATGATCCCAACGTTGTTGCTGATTCTGTCACTGATGTGGTACTTCAGGAATGGAATTATTTATTCCATCATCTGTGGTGCCTATCGGAGGCAGAACTCAGCCATGGTTTGTCGCTCCTGTAAAGTTGCATCACGCTATAAGCAGGAGTGTTACCGGGCCTGGGCTGACGCATCAACGTCCCGGGATGTAAACACTAGCGCTCTTAAAAGAATTATAATTCCGCCCCAGGTCCTTCAAAAGTGTCATTGCCAAGGCAAAGTCAGAGCACATCGGCAGAATTGGCGAGAAACTAGTTCGCCTCCTACGGGAACACGTGCATTCTGGTCTCGCCAAGGCTGTCTTAGGGAACTCTGTCAGCCATCTCTGCCATCTCTGCAGGGTGGACGACTCACTGGCCCATGACGCAAAGGAGAAAGCGGATCTGCTAGGCTCTTTTGCTTCCAACTCGACTCTTGATGACGGGGAACATACCGCCTACCATCCCGCGGTGTGAGTGCTCCATGCTGGAAGTGCTGCTTACACAGCGCTCGGTGCGTAAAGCACTTCTCTTCCTGGACGTCAACAAGTCGAGTGGGCCTGATGGGGTCCCACCTATTGTGCTGAAGACGTGTGCTCCGGAGTTTGCACCGGTTTTAACGCGTCTTTTCCGGTTCTCCTACTCCCTAGGCGTAGTCCGGAACTCATGGAAGACAGCTTTGGTGCACCCGATCTCTAAAAAAGGCGACCGCTCAGATCCGTCCAACTACAGGCCTATCGCTATCACCTACTTGTTCTCCAAAGTAATGGAAACTGTTATCAACTGCCAGCTCATGCGGTACCTTGAGGATCACCAGCTGATTAGTGACCGCCAGTACGGTTTCCGTCGAGGTCGCTCAGCTGGTAATCTTCTAGGTTACCTAACTCATAGATGGGCGGAGGCAGTAGAGTCCAAGAGGAAGGCGTTGGCCGTTAGTTTGAACATAGCGAAGGCCTTCGATCGGGTTTGGCACAAAGCCCTTTTTTCGAAGCTCCCTTCCTATGGGCTTCCCGAGAAATTGTACAATTGGATCACCAGCTTTCTTGCAGATCGGAGCATCAAAGTCGTAGTAGACGGTGCATGCTCCGATTACAAGCCCATTACCGCTGGTGTTCCACAAGGCTGCGTGCTATCGCCAACGCTGTTTCTTCTGCATATCAATGATATGTTGCAAACCGGTAACATTCATTGCTATGCAGACGACAGCATTGTTGATGATTTATACACCTGCCGTGCCAATATTTCTCGGGAAAACGTCACTGAGTACCGAACAAACTTGTGTTCAGTCGAGACTTTGTTGAACAAAGTCTGAGACTGGGGCGACTAAATCTAGTCCAGTTCAATCCCCAGAAGACACAAGTTTGCGCGTTTACCGCTAAAGAACCCCTTTGTCGTATCTCCTCAGTTTCGGCACTCCCTTGTTGCCTCAGCCAGTATCGGAATCCTCGGTGTCGACATATCGAGTGATGTGCAGTTTCGTGGTCACTTGAAGAGAAGGCCAAATTGGCCTCTAAAAGCTTGGCGTGCTCAGCAGAGCGGGACAGTATTTCATGCCGGCACACCGCTTGCAACTTTACAAGGCGCAAGTTCGGCCCCACATGGAATACTGTTCCCATCTCTGGGCAGGGGCCCCAGTGCCAGCTCCTTCCACTTGACCGCATCCAGCGCAGAGCAGCTCGAATCGTCGACGACCGAGTTCTGTCCGATCGGCTTGACTCACTGGCACTGCGTAGAGATGTTGCATCTCTTTGCGAATTTTATCGCATGTACCACGGGAGTGCTCTGAGGAATTGTTCGGACTAATTCCAGCCGCTCAATTTCACCATCGCACATCGCGACAGAACTCGAGATACCATCCATACCATCTGGATGATTGGCGATCCACCACTGTGCGATTTAGAAGAAGTTTTCTTCCTCGCACAACTTCCTTGTGGAATCGATTACCACCAGTGATTTTCCGGACCCATACGACTTAGGGACCTTCAAGAAAAGAGCCTACTCCTTCTTAAAAGGCCGGCAACGCATCTGCACCCCTGGTGTTGCAGTTGTTCATGGCGGCGGTAATCACTTACCATCAGGTGAGCCGCATGCTCGTTTGCCCTCTCCAATAAAAAAAATGTGCAGTCGAGTGAATGGTATTGCTATATTTTATAAGAATAGATTTTCTTATAAAGTTCGCTATAAGCAAATTAAAGCCAGCTCTGGAGAGGGCTATGCTCGGGGTTTCTCTGCATGATAGACTTAGAAATGAGGATATCTGCAGAACTAGAGTAACCGACATAGCCTAACAGATTAGTAAGCTAAAGTGGCAATGTGCCGGCCATATAGCTCGAAGAACAGACTACCGATGGGGAAAAGGTTTTTGAGTGGCAACCTCGTACCTGTAAGCGAAGTGAACGGCGGCCGCCCACTAGATGGAGTGACGACCTGGTAAGATATGCAGGAAATTGGTGCATGCAGGTGGCTCAGTACCATACTTTGTGGTGTTCCTTGGGGGAGGCATATGTTCAGCAGTGGACTTCTGAAGGGCTATAATGATGATGATGATTTTGATGACACAAATTAGATGGGGATCGTTACGTTTCCCCTCTGCGCAACACATTCGCGCATCTTTAACTGAAAGCTTATAGAGATGGCGATAAAGGTTGAATTTATTTATTAATTGACAGTTATTAGTTAAAAAAATAACTGATAATTTTAATGATTAACAAGATTGAGAATAGAAAACAAAATTAAAATAAACTATGATCAAAGTAAATTCTACTTCGGTTTAACAGACTATAAATTATGAACTTAAACCCTAAGTTAAATACCCTCATTAAGTTTAGTAGCAAGCGGAACCTATTAATTTTCTTTCGGTTTATAATTTGCAATTGGGTCCCGCCTTTTTTTTGAAACAGTTATCTATGAACACTTGGGTTTTTAAAACGAATATAACGATACCTTAACTGTCGAAATCCATACATCCAGTTTGGAAGATACGAGGTAATAAAGAAATTTACTAACATACAAGATACGCGCGAAAAACATGACCCTTCCTTGGCAGTCGGGTAAAAATTTTAGTTGGTTTTTATTCAAATACAAAGATACTAAGTTGATATTGTTATGTAATGATAGTTTCACCGAGTTGAATGATTTCTTCTCTTAAACATAAACCAATAACATCAGCCGATTTGAAAAAAAAATTCGTCATCTCGTTATAAATAAAATAACAAGCGCGTTTTGACACTTTATAATAAAAAACAGAATGGGATGGCTTGACTGGGGAAGGACCTCGCTCTTACAGTATATCAGTGTGGAATAGCAGCTTAATTCTGCTGTGTTTAGTATGGTGAGTGTAGAGAATCGGTGAGCTTTTTTTAATGATAACAAGGCTCTATATCTAAGCCCTCAGGTGTAACGCACATATATTTTGATTCTTAATCGAGGATAGACGTAGGTGTCTATGGGCAGCAGCGTCCACTGACCAGCGGACTGTGTGCTCGTTTGTCAGTTTACTTCTATAAAAAACCGTGTTTTTGAAAATACTTTAAAAATATACCCCACCTATTAATTGAAATCAATCACGATAAATTTCAAGCCATGTTCCTTTCTCTTTTATGGTATATTTTTTGTGATGTACCATTTATAATTTATTATTATTTATATATTATTATTTTCATGTATTACAATAGTATTCTCATATTAACTTTTTACTACACCTATTTCATTCTATCCCTGCATCACCCCAAGGTAGACTGGTAGAGAACGCATTAAGTCCACCTATATACCACGTGTGTATATAAAGTTTTAAATAAATGAATTAATATAATAAATTCCTTATGCTGCCGTTAAACAAGTATTTCAAGATCATTATAGGAGTTGTTTGTTGTGTTAAAGTCGGGTGCAATTGGCATGTGAGACTTCAAAAGGAAAACCTTTTGAGATAGGACAAAGACTACGAAATACGCGCAATACAAAACACTTCAGAGGCTCTTTGATTTCAAATACTTCTCAAAGCACGTTCGCAAGTGAACCAATAATTCTTGGATAAAGGTTATATAGATTTATATTGAAAATCAATTTTTTTTACGTAATTCAATGCGTGTACCTCATTGGATGCCATTTACATAGTTACTTACATGTAAATAAAGGTTTATCTGATTTAATTTCTGCGTAGGTAAACTCACATAAAATCACAAACTTACAAAGAAATGTCACAAGTTAAAAATGTTGTCTTAGTTGTAACATTAATAAATTCATCCCTTTTTTTTCCACCTTCGAGGTGAATTTTTTTTTCCCCAAATTTATATGGGATCACTCCTGAAGTATATAAATAATCTATTCCATTAAAAAATAATCATTATAGTCAGTTCACATTTGGGGAAAATATCGCGTAACATACTCTTACATACAAAAAACAACATTCAATAGAGTTAAGAGCCTTCTATGAATCCCTTTTTGAAGTCGCCTAATAAAGTATTACATTGATTCTATCAATTGATTATATAGGAAGCAACAGTAGCGGGGTACGGACCGTGAACCTAATAGGGCGTGGGTTCGATTTCGCCATTCGACTCAAGAATCAGTGTGTTATCACAAGCATTTTAAGCTTACCAAGAGTGGTTAAAGGATATTATGTATTTTTATTAAGTAAAAAAAAAAAAAGAAATAGCAAGAAATCTTATCATAAAATGAATATACCTACGAGGATTACATTTATATCCTTAATAAGTTCCACAGGTAGTTGTGGAGCAGGATAGAGTTCGCCGAGTTACTCCAGTGCGAATTAATGGACTCACATTCTTATGTGAGTCATCATGTCAGATTCATGTCTTAAATAAATTATCTTAATATTTCAAACATGAATATTTCTCCTCCTCGATACGATGTTTTTCGTCAACGCCGAGTATATGATAAATCACTACTTAAACTTATATCAAAGGTCGAACGGCCAGCGCGTATGGTTGCTCAGTAAAAAAAACTTAACTAATATGTAATCTTATATGAGTGTATTTATATATCTATGTGGTAAAGCCAGCTATTTTATTATTGCAATAGCCTGTCGGCTCGAACAGGAAAGAACACTTTCTCACAAGTGTTTTGAATGGTGAAAGTAGAAAACCGGTGACCCTTTTATTGGAAACGAGGTATTCTGTCTTAGTCCTTAGGGGTGACAACGCATCTAAATTTTGACAACGCATTTAATTTTGCCTATGGCTGCAACATCCATTTACCATCAGGTGGACTGTGTTAGTTTGTCATCTTTATACTATATAAAAACTAACCTATATACATTTTTTTTCGCCTTAGTCCGACACTGTTAAATTTCTACTCAGAAAAATTACAATTATAATTTGCAATATAAATTTCTTCTAATGTTGCGATGTGTGGGAGTGAAACCGTAATAATTTACGATTTTACTCCCACCCTTAATATTACTGCTATTACTTAAATAATGTTGCATTAATATGAAACGAAAGCATTAAAGATAATAAAATAGTTCTAATCTTGAAACCTGAAACTATTACACTTTAACAGGGCCGACGGAAGCATACTAGCTTCAGCTTGGCAGCTTCATTATTAGGAGTTTCTTGGTGAGGCGTGTAGTCAGCACTAGACTTTTTTTTATAGGAGAGGGGCAAAGAGCATGCAGCTCACCTGATCGTAAGTGACTGTCGCCGCCCATGAAGGTCCGTAAGTCGTATCGGTCCTGAAATATTGCTGGTAGTCGATTCCACAAGGAAGTTGTGGAGGAAGAAAACTCTTCTAAATGGCACAGTGGTGGACCGACAATCATCCAGATGGTATGGACGGTATTGCAAGTTTTGTCGCGATGTGCCATGGTGAAATTGAGCGGCTGGAATTAGTCCGAACACCTCAGAGCACTCCCCATGGTAGATGCGATAAAATACGCAAAGAGATCCAACATCTCTTTGCAGTGCCAGTGAGTCAATCCAATCGGAAATAACTCGGTTGTCGACGATTCGAACCGCTCTGCGCTGGATGCGGTCAATTAGAAGGAGCTGGCACTGGGAGCTCCTGCCCAGAGATGGGAACAGTATTCCATGTGAGGCTAAACTTGCGCTTTGTAAAGTTGCAAGCGTTGTGCCAGCATGAAAGGCTGTCCTGCTCTGCTGAGCACGCCAAGCTTTATAGAGTCCAGTTTGGCCTTTTCTTCCGTGACCACGAAACTGCACATCACTCGATATGTCGACACCGAGGATTGCGATACTGGCTGAGGCAACAAGTGGAGTGCCTTGAATCTGAAGGATACGAAAAGGGTTTTTTAGCGGTAAACGCGCAAATTTGTGTCTTCTGAGGATCAAACTGGAATAAATTTAGTCACCCTTCAATCCGAGACTTTGCTCAGTAAAGACTCGACTTCAGACCTAAGTTTGTTCCGGTACTCAGCGAAGTTTTCCTGAGAAATATTGGCACGGCCGGTGTATAAAGCATCACCAGTGATATCGTCCGCATAGCAATGAATGTGACCAGTTTGCAACATATCATTGATATGCAGAAGAAACAGCGTTGGTGATAGCACGCAGCCTTGTGGAACACCAGCGTTAATGGGCTTATAATCGGAGCATGCGGCGTCTACTACGACCTTGATGCTCCGATTTGCAAGTAAACTGGTAATCTAATTGCATAATTTCTCGTAAAGCCTATATGAGGGAAGATTTGAAAGAAGCGCTTTGTGCCAAACCCGATAGAAGGATTTCGCTATGTCCAAACTAACGGCCAACGCCTCCCTTGGACCCCACTGCCTCCGCCCATCTATCAGTTAGGTAACTTAGAAGATTACCAGCTGAGCGACCCTGATGGAAACCGTATTGGTAGTCACTAATAAGAAAGCCTGTAGTTGGACGGATCTGAACGGTCGCCATTTTTAGGATCGGTGGATGAAAGCTGTCTTCCACGAGTTCGGGACTACGCCTAGGAGTACCGGAAAGACGTGATCAGTGATTGTTAAATAATTTCTATTATGAATCATTAAAATAATAATTGTGTAATTATCGTTTTGTTTTATATTATAATTTTTAAATTACAAATATAGAATAGATTATAAGTCATTGTATTGTCATAAAAATTATCATAGATAATTTCTCACTTTATTTTTAATTTAGAATTTGAGAGATTTGTAAAGAATATTATATAAGTAATTTCATTTTCTAAACAATTGTGATTAATTGACTTATCAGTAATATTTATAATAGTGGTTAACTTATTTTCATATTATAAAAGTATTTGGATTGTATAATTCTTGCACATTCGAGCTAGGTTCAGTTTTGATAGGTAGTAGGGATATTTTGTGATATTTTTAAACGATTGCAATAATGATTGAGGTGCTTTTCGTGCTGTAAAGTTAGTAAAGGAAACAACCAACAATCAGGCGTATTATTATTCCTTTCTACGACTCCTGCAATACGCGTTAAATCCGGTGCCAACTCCGGAGCGCACGTCTTCAGCACAATAGGTGGGACTCCATGAGGCCCACTCGACTTGTTAACGTCCAGGGGAGGAGTGCTTTGCGCATCGAGCGCCGTGTAAACAACACATCCTGCATGGAGCACTCACACCGCGCGATGGTCGGCGGTGTGTTCCCCTGTTTCTAGAGTCGAGTTGGACGCAAAGAGAGCCTAGCAGATCGGCTTTCTTTAGCTTTTCTAGATGTGTTAGTAATTGGAATTTGATAACACCTTGAGCCACACTGTGTATAGAAAAAGGCCCATACAGATAGATATTTAAACGGTGATTCTCAGCACCATCCTTCACAGTTAGCTACCGTGGGTAAATCTTGTTTCAGAGAGCACGAGGGATCTGGGACAATAAACACCTGGCCGCCGAGCTCCAACACGTCAAGCAAGTTTTGCACGACAATAAGCTTCGGGTCCCGCTACTACGTCACAGTGAACGAGTGAAGCCGGCCACAGTCGAGCGAGTGCCTGCTGTACTGCCATATGTATGAGGTGTCACTGATAAGATTATTACATCTTGAAGCGTGCTTCCATTAAAACATACCAAGCCGCCGAAGAAGATTAGGCAGTTTTACCATCAGTCAAGTGTAATGTCCTCTGCAAGATGCAGGAGTGTACAAGCTTGATTGTGAATGTGGTCTCTCTTATAAAGGACAATCTAAAAGATCCATAAAACCTGCGTTAAAGAACACATAGCTGATGTGAAAATCGACGCTCCGGGAAGTCTGCAGTCTGTGAACACGTACAGGATCGCCCCTGTCACTTTTATATTATTAGATTTGATAGACCACAAATCCTCGCTAAAGAACACCGATTCCTTCCAAGGATGATTCATGAGGCTAATGAAATCAAAACACATCCTAATTTCAATAGAGAAGATGGCTGGGTGCTACCATGTGCTTGGGATCCCATAATTAATAAAATTAAATCCTAACCCAAGCATACAACTGCAAGACTTCAAAAGATTCTAAGTTCATACTGCGTAGATCGGAACAAAAATAATAATTTCTAATCTGAGGTAGCCTTGGTTAACTATGACATTGGGACGTCATACATCTCAGTCCCCGCCGTGACTATGGGTGCTGTAAAGTACTCGAAACGTCGGGTATAAAATAGTTAATATACGCGATAAAATCCGTAAAACTAGTTTTATTTAAATAGTTTCTCGCCAATTCTGCCGATGAGCTCTGACTTTGCCTTGGCAATGACACTTTTGAAGAACCTGGAGGCGGAATTATACTTCTTTTAAGAGCGATAGTGTTTGCATCCTGAGAGGTTGATGCGCCAGCCCAGGCCCTGTCGCACTCCTGCTTATAGCGTGATCCAATCTACAGGAGTGATCAAATCATGGCTGAGTTCTGCCTCCGATAGGCACCACAGATTATGGAATAAATAGTTCCATTTCCTGAAGTACCACATCAGGGACAGAATCAACAACAACGTTGGGATCATCCGGCGATAGGCAAACCCGCCCCGAAGGGTAGGATGCAAATAAATACCGCATCCCGTCCCATCGGCCGACCTATAGTGCCAAACACGGCGGCAACCTGCAGATCGCAATCGCGATGGAACGTGAGGCACCGTACTCCGGATCTGATAATGTTCCGAAGAGCCAAGAGCGGCATCGACGGAGATCTGATATCCGTCTGGATGTGAAGTCAGCAGAAGGTCCATCAGGAAGGTACATGATCCTCCACATCTGGGATCCGCGTAGGCGAAGTAACCAGTTCTGTCAGACCACATACCAAGATTGGTTAAACGGGAACCAAGCCGTTCAGCGTGATGGGCGTTAAAATCACCGAGCATCGTGATCTCTGTGGATGGAACCTGTTGTAGCACGGAGTTTGCAGCCGTTTGGACGTTGTCAATGAGTCTGTGTCGGCATTACCGCTGTGGTACCTATAGAGGCACTTCGATCGTTGCTGTCTACGCGCAGCCAGGATGGACCTTCAGGACTGCCGAGGCGTCGAAAATAGACGTCTCTCTGACGTACACGCAAACTCCAGCCGGGGGCACAAAGCAGTGTTCTAATTCGTACCCCGGGTAGGAGAGATACAGTATCATCCGGAGAGACACCTGTGTCTCGGTTAGAAAGAGCAAGGCTTCACCGTTCCAGGTGGTAGTGGACGGCGTTAAGGCGGAATTTACGGATAGCGTGGCAGGGTTACCCTTGTCTTATTGCTCCGCTTGCCCTGAGCAGGTTTGTCTTGAGCTGAATTTTGCCCCAGAATACGCGAGGTAGCCAGAGCACCCACGCTCGAAAAGCAGGTAGCTTGGCGTGGATGCTCAGCGAGGATTCTCCATCACCAGGGGTGCTGGTACCCCTGGGTTAGTGTTCTATTTAACCCGTTACGATGTTAAGGGGAGGGATTAGCCCGGCCACCTGCACTCACCAGGCGAAACGCAGAAGTAAACTTCTACCACGCTGGTATTTTGTGAGGTCGTAGTACCACCCCGGATCGAGCCGGTTTATCCGTGCGACAGCAAGAGCTGCCGCTTGGCTCTCCCACTGTTACTACTACTAGACTAGCGGTTGGCTGCAAAAGTTATGGAATAAAATAGTGTATATTTATTTCACAAATCTTGTTAGTAGATAAAATATAATGATTCAAATAAACAAGATGACCTCATCATTTTGGTGTCAAAACATAAGCAAATGGAAAGACAATAACATTTTTAATATTAATTGATATATTATTTTTTTATAATTTGATATTTATTATTATTTTTGAGAAGTTTGTATCAAGAATTACAATATTTGTAATACTTAATGATTCAAACATAAAGAATTTTCATCATAATCATCATTACAGCCCTTCACAAGTCCACTGCTGAACGTAGCCCTCCCCCAAGGAATGCCACAAAGCACGGTTCGACTTCCTGTATCTCTTAGCAGGTCGTTAATTTATTTAGTGAGGGAGCCGCCCTACACTTCGCTTACCGATACGAGGCTGTCACTCGAGAACCTTTCTTTCCCATCGGTTGTCGGTTCGCTTCGAACTATATGACCGACCCATTAGTACTTCAGTTTACTTAGTCGCTAGGCTACGTCGGCTAATTTGGTTCCACTGCGGATATCCTTATTTCTAAGTCTATCACGCAGAGAAACTCTGAGCAAAGCCCTCTTCATAGATCGCTGAGTGATCTTGAACTTCCTTATTAAACATTGAAGGACCATATATCAGATTCATATGTGATCACTGGCAACATGCACTGGTTATAATAAAGAATTTTTAATTTGTTATTATTGTAAAGTAAATATTTGCATGCTATTTCGAATGTCGTATAGTGACGGCGTAAGAGGATCCACTGTTAGCCCCATATCTTCCTTTGGTGTCTTAAGAGGCGACAGAAGGAAACTTAAACAGCAGATGGGCAGCAGCGTCTTCCTGATAACAACTGAAAATATCCTCTCTCTTAAAAACTGTGGTTGCCAACCCGCCTGGCGAGCGTGGCAACTATGGCAAGTATCCTCCTTTAGAACAAACCATAAGGGAGGCCTATTCAGCAGTTGACTTCTTTTAAAGGCTGTTATGAAGATGAGAACCGTTACTGTTACAGCCTATTTAAGTCTACTGCAGAACATAGGCATAGATGCTGCCCATAGATTGCCTCATAAGGGGGATATTTGCCATAGTGGCCAAGCTTGGCAAGCGAGCTGGCAACCGATTTTATTTTTATTCGTTATTAGGAATACGCTGCTGTCCATCTCCTGATTTGTTTCCTCTGTTGCCACTTACGACACCCACGGGATGATATGGGGGTAGTGGATATTCTTACACCGCCACTACACAGTAGTCGAGAACAATGATTATAAAATTGTTGCAATAGATAATTGTAACAGTATTAACCACAATGTTTTTTTTTATTTTTTTTTATTTAAGGGACTTTCGTTATTATTAACATGACAGTCTCATTGTACCTTATAACTAAATAGCACAAACAATTTATTAAATTACATATACAATACTTAATAAATGATAAACCATTTGAGCAGCATCTGACAGTAGTTCAGATAGTATACTTTGATATTCCCTATGTTATACATTTTAATAACAGTTTTGACGACCAGTAGTTTCCGCTCGTGATGGTTTTTGGAACATTCCGAGAGCAAGTGTATGTCTTCGATTGTGTTGCATGTTTCGCAATTTGGAGATTGTTTTTCGTCATGAAAGCAAACTTGTTGCACGGAATGTGTCCGGAGCGAATTCGCATTGCTGATAAAACATATTTTCTGTTCAATAGACATTGATTAAACCAAGGCACTTTCGGAGGCTGACTCTGGATAGTTTTGTACCAAATCCCTTTTTCTTGCGAGCTTTTATCAAAATATTGTTTCCAAAGTGCAACCACAATGTACCCTTTTCAAAAGCAATTAAGGAAAGAAATATAACTTTTAATAAAAAGTGAAACTCGACTTCAAAGTACTTAAACGAATTAAAACTTACCACTTTTAAGCTTCTGAAGTCGAAGTTGACGAAGATATCGCGTAAAATAAATACCAAAGTTACAGTAAAAAAGTAAAAAAGAAAAACATAGAGTCAAATTGTTGACTTACTTCTTTAATTTAAGTCGGCTATTAAAAATAAGTATCTAATTAGTTTTTAACCTATATTTCAAATAAAAAGTTAACGTAATTCAAAAATACGCTAACGTAATCGTTACTCCTCACTAGGAATTTCTCTTGCATCATGGTGGTGTTTGACAAATATTAACACTCAATACAATTTGTGGTTGGTAAAAATACTTCATAAAATACTTTTTTCGAGTGAGAACCCACATGGATTATACATAAGTTTATTTATAGTCTAAGAACTGCAACCAAAGTACATATATATCGATGCAACCAAAGTTCCATTGAGTACTGTGGAGTTGTTTTTCTGTTATAATTATGCATACATGTGCGTCAGCACGAGGTCATTGGTAAATACAATTCTGCGTCAAATCTTATTACATAATTGTTTTGTGAATGCTCAAGTTGATGAAATAATGTTTGTATAGGGCCATACTCTTGCTCTGGTAATTAGCGCTACCAGCACGTATAATGGGATACCAAAATGCATTTACTTATTATTATCATAATATGTATCTTGTATGAATTACAGTTCGTCCTCTGTGATTTGATCAAACGAGAAGTAAATTTTACTCTTAGAATAAATCACCAGTTATTCGAGAATAGTAACTAAACCATACTTTAGCATGGAAAAACAGAACTATTCCAAAAATATGTCAATTTCAGTTCTCAAGCCTACTTAACCTGAGGATCAGGTTAAGTAGGCTTGAGAACTTGGGAACTTGAGAACGTGAGAACTTCTCAAGCCTACTTAACCTGAGGATCAGGTTAAGTAGACCTCGTTTAGAGGCGAAAAACGTGTCGTATTATCGACAATGGTGTTTTTCTAGTGTAGGTGTTGGGAGTAGTGGCGCTGGTATTAGTGATGACGGGATAGTGCACGCAATTGAGGGAAGACAGGAGGTGCTCTTCAAACTAGGTAAGACACGTCATTTTATTTTATTACGCGGATCTTAGCTTATTAATTTTAACCTCTTTAATTTCAAGTTCACTGAAACTCCTAACTCCTGGGAATGAGGTGATCGCTATGATGCTTGTCCTATTATTAAACATATAAATTGTAAAAAAAAATTGTAAAAATTATTTAAAATTTTATGTCTAAAAATAATCTCGCTGGTTATCTTGTTGGTTCTTCCCAAACTATGTGTTCAAAAAATATGAGTGTGTCGCTCAGCTGCCTCTTGAATGGATTAGTGTATCGTTTGTTTACCGCGGCTCGTGCTGAATAATATCGATCGCTGTAGAAATACAAAATATACCAAAACCAAATTTGATACATACTTGACCATGGTTATTATTTTTATAATCACAGATTTTTATTACAATATTTTGTTTCGCTAAAAGTACATAGGATTTACACTGGTCTCCAAAAAAATCGACCCACCCGTTAATTTTGAGTAACAAAGTTGTTATCTTAAGTATGCGTTAACATATTTGTATTTTTTTGCTTATGTTATAAATTAACATCTGAGTACTCACTCACATTGTTTTAGAGGAATACAAGTGCTATTGTGAGTATTTGTAACATTTAAGCGCACTGATAAAAAATATCGACTTGTGCATAGAGTGCAATGTTAGTTTATTTCGGACTTTTGACTCGTAATATTCTTGGTTCTGTGGATCGTAGTAACTTAATCTTTTAATTCTTTGTTGGAGCAGACATATCGTTACTTTTAACCATAAATATGGATACCACTGAAGCAGAAGCCGCTCAAGTGGTAGCCTTTCGTGAAGGGCTAAGTCAGCGAAATGTGGCAAGGAGATTAAATTTGAGTCGATCAGCAGTGCGTAGAGTTTATAAACGATACTTAGAGACGGAGAGTACCGCCGGAGACTAGGGTCTGGAAGAGGACGTCTCACAAACCTTACCTTTATTGCCTTGACTTCTTTGCTCTTCTTTCTGCTGTTGATGTTCAGGGTAGGCTGAAGGAAATACGTGGAGTGTCTGTAAGGAGAATACGGTGAGAAGAAGACTTCGGGAGCAAAACCCAACACCACACAAGCCAGCGACGGACCAAAACTCACTGCATCTCATCGGCGCAAGGTTAGAATTTGCTAGGCAACACGTGCAATGGAATCTTGGTCAATGGGCGACAGTTCTCTTCAGCGATGAAAGCCGAATGACCTTGTAGGCTCTGATGGACGTCGTAACGTTATGCAAAGACTACGAGAACGTTATGCTAAGTGTTGTATAAGAGAAACAGTCCGGTTTGGTGGAGGCTCTACAATGTTTTGGGCTGGCATATCTTTAACCGGATGTGCTGAGTTGGTTTTCTTCCGCAATCGTGCGGTTAATGCTGAAAGTTACATTACGGACATTTTGCAACCTCATGTGATGCCTTACGCTGGGTATATTGGGGATAGTTTTCAACTCATGCATGATAACGCAAGACCGCACGTCGCTAGAATTGTATCTGAATATCATCAGGAGGTCGGAATTCCAGTTATGCAGTGGCCAGCTAATAGTCCGGACTTAAATCCCATCAAGCATCTCTGAGACCAGATAAAAAGGTTAATCGGAATTTCTATTTCACTAAATTCAGACGACTATTCAATCATAACCACGCTTTCAAAGTATTCCTTCCATCTTTTTAAATTCGAAACTTCATCATTCAGCATACAGCTATTCTCGTCTCGTATAGCATACATTCTAGGCGTTTTGAATTTCCCCTGGTAGTTCTTACGTGTTTCCAGAACATTTTAATATTTGCCTGGAAGTTATCAGATATCCTCCTACCATTCTTATCCGTTCTTTCTTGCTTTTTCCTTTCAACAACTTCTTTTACTCTCTTATTTATAAGTCTAAAGTCTGCCTTTTTCTTTCAATCTCATCATTCATACCGCCAGAATTACCAGCTTTGGTTGCCAGTAAATCTAGCCATGCTCTTCTTTGCTTCAACTTCCATCCGAATCTCATCATCCCACCACAACGTATTATTTTTCCTTTCATTCGTTCTCTTACTTACACCACACATACTTCGGTGGCTGCATCCACCAAAACTTTCTTAACATTATTCCATACAGTCTTCAGGTCTAAATCATTCATACATATTTCATTCAAACCATTTATATTCTCCTCAGTCTACATTTATACTTCTCTTTCACACCTTCATCTTGTAACCTCTCTGTTCTTATACGCTGTAACGCAGTGGTAGACACAGATGTCCGATGCCGCCAACGTCTAAATAGACCATTAATTCGGCATAAGACCAAGTAATGATCCGTCCCTACGTTGGACCCCGGTAAACTCTTGTATCTACCACTGCGCTCGCATTCTTTCATCACAATTATGAAATCTATCATGCTTCTATCATCACCTCTTTCCCATATATACATGTGAATCCTCTTATGGCGAAAGTATTCGTCACAAAAGATTCTTTTCCTCACATACGGCGAGGAGATCTTCACCATACTCATTTACACTTTCATCGCCATAAATTCCTAATATCCTTTCATAACCAGACCTCTTCACCCCAACCCTTCCATTAAAATCTCCTAACATAATGATATTTTCATTTCCCTTACATTTCATCAACACCATCCTTACCATGTCCCAAAACTGCTCTCGGATATAAGTGGGCGACATGTCTGGGGCGTACACCATAGCACAAACAACTTCTTTAAGCCCACTTTCATTCGTATCCATAGCAGCCTTGGGCTTACACATTCATACTCTTTCACATTGACCATTCTTTCTGAAAGGATGACACCGACTCCTGGCATGCCCGCTCGGTCTCGTCTACACCAGACCAGTAAGCGATATACATGCCATGTGCAGTGGCATCCTTTCCCTTTCGTTTCGTCTCATTCACACATAACACATCTATTCTTCTATCATTCATCATTTCGCATATTTCATCCATCTTATCATTCATTGCTCCACATACATTCAGCGTAGCCAGACGGGCCTCCGCAATCACTTTTCGCCTCCGGAGACAGAACGTGACGGTGGCGAACCTCGTCGCCGGTTTTACTCCGGAGATTCTTCGCACCCCTGCCCCATTAAAGGGGCGCCGGGAACTCGGGGCCATTCCTTTAATGTGTTGGCTCATGGTGCGATCTAAGGGGGTGGTAGATTTTACGCCGCTACCATACGGCGAGGAGCCGAGTCTATCCTATCGGCTTTGTCGCTCGTTTAGCACCACCCGGGGGACACGTGTAGGGTGGGCCTAGGGTTAGGTGGTCAAGCCTACGGACGCGAGCGACTCATTCCTATAATTATATATATAATTAAACAAAATTTTAATGTAGTTTAATTATTATATATATTTAAAATTATTACTATACTTTCAATTTTCCGATAATTTTATGTCAAGTATAGTAATAATTTTTTCCATTGCCCTCACGAATCATTGTTGGTGAGAATTGGAGGTCTTTTGCCAGCATCTGGTCTATCAAATCTGATGGAATGGCGTAGGTTATCAAGAATATTGTATCATATGTTCGCGTAAATATAAGAAATCGTATAATCACTTATTTAAAAATTTCTAAATCGCAAAATAAATAGCTCTGTGGCCGTAAATAAGCTCCACATTAAGCATAGGTAAAAATTCTATGTATATGTCAGAGTGGAATAAAGATCAGCTCCATTCAATTTTATATTATTACGGTATTGTTTGAAGTTAGAAGTCAAACCTCAGTTGGTTTGATCCGAAGTTTTTGTTCAACTTCGTTTGTTGAACATACTTTTTGTTGTTTTAGTCGTAAATGAAGTTGATTTAAATGTTCGTTGTAAAATGGAACATAATGATAACATTATTAAGTTCCCTTTGAAAAACGTTTGCACGAGAGAATTCCTTTTATTACGCTTAGACAATACGTTTTACCATCTAGGGCTTCATCAACTCTTACCACCAGGTGGGATTGTGCTTAGCCACTGACTTATAAACTTAAAATAAATTTAAAAAAAGTTTAATATATGACTAAGTGTTTTATGATTGATTATTGGTATAGCCAGTATAATTAAATGCTGTAGATATTTAATCTTAATCTTAAATCTCAATTCATTTGTAAACCTTTTAATTGAAGTTTTTCTTTACAGAATGATGGCCAAATACTCAAACGCTACTCAATTTTAAGACGTCGTTAAGTCTTGTGTTGTCAAAGTCACTATGACTTAAAGCGTGAGCATAAAAATGATAAATGAGCACACAGTCCACCTGATGGTAAGTGGATACTGAGACCCATAAACGTTCTCCATGATTAGGAATCAAAATTCAGATGTGTTGTCATCCGTGACGACTACTAGGGTACGTCTCGTAATCAGTAAAAAGGGTCTCTGGTTCTCTACACTCACCATACGAAACACCGTAGCATTTAGTTGTTATTTTACGCAGTTATTCTGTTATAGCGTGGACCTTCTCCGGTCAAGCTGACCCATTCATGCTACAACCACAATATAGTTCCAGCATGAATTTACCACGTATTTAAAGTAAGTTGCAGATGTAAATTTTTATTCGTTATGATAATACGTGAAAATCGGCAATTGAATAACCTCATTAATTATTTATATAAAGAGAGGAATTAAACTATATAAATCATGCGAATGATTTCTATGCCACGGTTGCGCACAAAAATCATGTGGGAGTGTTGCCGCCAAAGCGGGTACAATAAGCACAAAACATTATTTTTCATACAAAATGCTTTCACTAATTAAATGAAAACATTTTGATCACATCCATAGCTGTATGAGCTAACATCCCTTGGCCTTCCCTTCACGGAACAAAGGTTACGAAAAAAGTTAATCAAACAAAACAAATACTTAGCGATTTTTCGTCACATTGGCTTTGGTCGAATTTTGGCCACATGCGATACAGGTAAATATTGTTTCTTAGTATTATTATTACTTTATTAGGCATTAGGCAGACAAGATATATGATACAAGATGATAACATGGAAGATCTGCGTGCAAAAGTAAAATGGTGCGTATTGTATATTAAAGGGTCTTCTCCTCCTATTGTTCTCCCTCCCACAAAAGCCTGTTCGGTTGCTAATACCACTTACCCAACAACACTAATATTGCGGTTAGTGCGGTTAACGGTAGTGTTAGTGGTGTTGGGTGTGGTGGTGTTAGGTGTAGTAGTGTTGTTTTTTTAACTAGTTGATAAACACTACAATAACAAAGATTTTGCCGAATAAATTTCTTATCCTTATATAGTGGGGGCCATATAGCTCGATGAACCAAGCAGTTGGGGAAGACTATCTAGAGTGGCAGACTTGAACCGGCATGCTCAGTGTAGGACGGAATGGAAGGAATGATGACCTGGTAAGACATGCAAGAAGTCAATGGATGCGGGTGGCTCAGGTGTCCTAAGCTCGACAACAACAACTCAAAATAATAAAAACCTGCCTGCAAACCCATCTTCCAAGCGTGGCAACTATAGCAAATATTCTTCTTATGAGCATAATGAATGGTTAATGATTACGTATAATTATACTATGGAATAAAATGACTCGCGCGGGCTGTAAACGACTGAGAGTGCAGCGGAAGGGGCATTTGATTTGCCCGACGGACACACTTTTTATTACTTACAGGGCCCAGTAAATGGAGACTTCAAAATATAAGTCAAATACACTGCTAAGATTTAAACAAACAAAAATCTAAAAAGTGTCAACCATAATTTTTAGGGTTTATAAAATTGTACATGACGGTGCCTACGCCATTGCACGTGCGGCGGCGCCGGTGTTGCTAGACATAATTCTTATAAACAACATCTGCGCCATTGCAATTGCGGTGGCGCCCGTGTCTAGCTACTTGTTTTGCTTGTATAAAACGGACGAAGCGGCCGCCGTGAAGGCAGTCTTGGCTCTGGCGTGGAACGGTGCACTTGTCGTATTCCTTTACTAGCTCATCGCGACAAATTGGATAATTAATTCGTGCAAACGAATTAATTATTATTCTTAGCTACAAAATTAGTCTCGGTACAATTTATAGTTTGTATTAAGTAATCTATTGTAAATTAACCTAATTTAAAAGAAAAGTCCCGCTGGGTTTCTTGCTGGTTCTTCCCAGGAGAGAGGTTTTATCTGAACCGGTAGTAGAAGTACTATATTGAATAAAAGCGATTCTATTCTATTCTAAATGTCTTTTCATGTGACTCTATACATCATAATAACATCCTTCATAAGAAGTGGGAATAAAGCTTTCCATTTAAGTTCTCTATATTCTAACGACCTTTCTACATATACAATATGTATGTTTATTTGAACATTTAAAAATGAAAATAAAATACACAGACATTTCTTTACAGACGTTTTATCTGTCAAACTTTTAACCAGTTCGTTAAAAGTTCCACATAGAAAATTCACGATTAACTTTCCCAACATTCGGATAGTTTATCGGATAAATTATTCTAGTCTTTTAGAAATAAAAAAGTAACACGTACGCCACCGCTATATTTAAAATACCGCTAACTAATAGAATCAGCCATTATTTAGCAGAACTTTACTATATAAGGATAAGAAATTTATTCGGCAAAATCTTTGTTATTGTAGTGTTTATCAACTAGTTAAAAAAACAACACTACTACACCTAACACCACCACACCCAACACCACTAACACTACCGTTAACCGCACTAACCGCAATATTAGTGTTGTTGGGTAAGTGGTATTAGCAACCGAACAGGCTTGGAATTATTGAAGATTAATGAAGAGCTTTTGCTAATCAACGATCTGATATTATGATCCTATTGTTTTGTTTGAGGGTAATTTTCATGACATATTACATTAGAGGTATTCGCAATTTACATGAAATTTGAATGAGAATTAATATTTTAATAGCCCTCAATACTAATTCTGAACATTATTAATGTTAATAATTAATTTTAAAGTTTATTGATGTTAATTTTGAAATAAATAGTGACGACTACTTAACGCTGTGGCTGAGAATTTGGATGTGACGTTGTTTGGTCTTGATTTGATTACTGAATTTTTATAATTATATTTTATTAAACTCGATAACATTCATAAAATTAGTATTATTCAAGGCGAATTTACTTAAACTAAATTAAAGTAGACTTTGTCTCTGTGCTTTTTGTACGTGGTAGATTCAGGATATATATAACATATCGCTGATCAATTCCTGCTGCAACCACATTTCCTCTTATCGTTCTCAGCTCAAATGGCTACCTCTCCGCTATCGCAGATATTTCAGAATACTGTGCACTTTTTTTCACACGATCCGCTTGTTCCGGAATATCTGAAATGCAAATTTCAGTATCAGGTGATACCCATAATCGTTGTCTCCGTTCTGCGGAAAATTCTAATCTCCATGTCCCCTACTGTAAAACTAGTTTTTTTGTACAAATCTTTTACTCCCCATGAGGTAAGATTATGAAACAAGTTACCAGGCAGTGTACGCGCAGCCACGAACAAGGCATCGTTCAAATGCTTGCTCTGGAAGAAAAATTAATATAAAAAATCTCAAAAATTCTGTCCTTTTTATCTTTTAAATTCAAAATGCGTGGAAATGCATTATTTTAACTGATTTCACTGCACACGCACACATTCGTAAAGGTCGATCGGTAAGCAAGAACGTTGTTGCCCATAAATAACATTCAATTTAGTATAATTTCAAATAATAGTAGAAGCGTTGTTTACTCGTATTTTCAAAACTGCAATAACGGTATATCATTATTTATATATTTGAACTTAAGTTTATAATAGCTGTTTGCACTTGCACCCACAATATCTTCCTGCTTAACCTGGAGTTAGACTGGTAGAGAATGTCCTGGTGCATTAAATCCGCCTTTTGTACTTAGTGTGCAATAAAGCATAAATAAATAAATATATTTTTAAAGATTGGTTTACAATAACATATCTTATAATATATAATTGTATATAGACCCATGGTAAATCAAGCATGTTCCATAAGAAACTAAAAGAGGGCGTTAAGGTTTGGAGCTTATCAGTGCCCCAAGCAGTAACATGTTCACAAGCATTACGTATATGGCAGCCATCGCTCGCCCATGGCAATAACATATGAAAAATTTCGCTCATATGGCCACCGCCGCTGTACTTGACGAAGCTTGTTCTCGACGTCCTATTTTGGCCGTATATCACAAACAACATCAGAAAATAATTTCGGACATAATATGTCCGAAATTATTTTCAGATGTGTGAATAAACGGAAAATGTGTCGTCCCCTCGACCGATTTCTATAAAATTTAATGGGACCACCTGGGAAATATTTCAGACAAAAAAAGAAACAAAAACAAACAAAAAGCTATTAAACAAAAAATCCAAATCGGTTCAGGCGTTTTGAGTAATCGGTGAACATACATTAAAAAGATTCCGACGAATTGAGAACCTCCTCCTTTTTGAAGTCCGTTGAAAAGTCTATGGTTGCCGCCCCCATGACATGCGCCAACCACATCTCGTGCAGATCAATTAAAAATCAATTAAATTGTTAATTAAGGACAAATTAAATCAAGGTAAAATTATCGGAGCCCTGTGAAGATATAGACAGAGAAAGAAAGTACGAGAAAAATCCTAATTTCAAAAATATTAGTTAAAATCTTCTCAACATCAAAGGAGCCTTCCTATTTGCTTACTATTTTTGAAAACTCACTTTTTAATGATGTAAGAATATTGTGGAGGTGTTACAATAATTCCAAAATAAACGTTTTTTAACCGTGTGGTGGCGGTAAGAATATCCATTACACTAAATCGTCCCGTGGGTGTCATAAGGCGACAGAGTCAAACTGAGCAGGTGATGGGCAGCAGTATCTTCCTGATAGCAACTTAAAATAATAAAAAACTGCAATGGCTAACCCGCCTGCTAAGCGTGGCAGCTATAGCAAAACTCCGAATGAGGCAATCTTTGGGGAGGCCTATCTTCAACACTGGACTTTTATAGGCTTGTATGAAACGATTGAAAGCAACTTGACGGTTTTGCTTATATTATATTAATTTCACTTATACCTATATTAATTTCAATAAAAAGTGTAAACGTACCCCTGCCTTCTCTTATTTCTGAGATACTTATGGAGCACTTAGTCCGCATCGCTGCTCCTGTGAGTGTTGGCGGACTTCACTATTGGTTTCACCCCAGTTTTCGATAATCGAGGTTGCTATGAAACCCTCTCATAACTTTTGAATGGCTTGACCGATTTAAACGACTGGCAACGTTCGAAAGGGCCTTACTAAACTTAGATTTTCTATACCATTTCAACCGATTCAGACCGGTAGGTAGATTTTGAGAAATATCAAAATAAAATTTAAAAAAAATGTATTTTTAAATAACTTTAAACATATGTAATGATCAATTTCAAAATCTAATCAGCTCTTAAACACCAAACATGCTGTCGATTGCTGCAAACCGCATTAAAATCGGTTGATGCGTTGAAGAGAAATCATTAAAGAAAATTTCGAAAATAGATTTTTTTCAAATATCTTTGAAATTTCTTCTCGGATTGTTTTGAGCTCAAAAAGTAATAATAGGTGGAAATTGAGCGCTTTGCATTTGAAATTAGCGGAAGTTTCAGGATGGTTTGTGGAGGAGTATAGATATAGACATCTACATCTATACTCGATTAAGAATCAAAATCTAAAAGTTTGGCATGCTCAGCAGAACGGACAGTATTTCATACCATTTCACAAATGCACATTGCGGCAAAACTACCGATACCATCCACACCATCTGGATGCTTGGCGGTCCACCACTGTACGTTTTGCTATTAGTTTCCTTCCTCGTACGACCTCTCTGTGGAATAGTTTACCACCGGCGATTTTTCCGGACCGATACAACTAAGGGACCTTCAAGAAAAGAACTTACTCCTTTATTCCTGCAATTCCCCTGGTGTTGCAGTTATTCATGGGCGGCGGTAGTCACTTACCATCAGGTGGGCCGTATGCTCGTTTGCCCCTCTCCCATAAAAAAAGATGCGTTGCCATTGTGCCGACGTGAATCGAACACGGATTGCTCGCGTACTGTGATATGCGACAAGCGCTTTTTCCATGAGCTACCATGATTCTCTTAATTAAATAATTGTACCCAAAATTTTTGAACTAACTAAACTTTAAATTTTTAATATTCTAAAACCTGAGTTTCAGTTAATGTACTTACTAACTATTTTAGAATTCGAATTGTGCGGCGGACCATCTGGCTGAAATAAATTAATAAAGGCCGCGTTTGAATTTCCACAACAGCTCTGGCCAGGTTAACTATTATTTAAAACTGGGTGTTTATTTAATGTCGACAAGGGTACCGAAATCGGGCAGTTAATGATGTTCATATTTTGATACAATGCGCCGTTTACTGTATTATTTTGTACTGATACCAATTTCATGGACATATTTTGTACACATAAATGTTTTTCGTTAAAGGGGTTCTATTATTTACGTGATAGAGCCACGCTGCAGCTATATTATGGTTGTAGCACGAAATGGTCGGCTCGACCGGCGAAGGACCGCGCTCTCACAAAAAACCAGCGTGGAATAGCTGTTTAATGCTGCTGCGTTTCGTATGGTGAGTGTAGAGAACCGGAGACCTTTTTTACTGGATACGAGGCATTCTATCTTAGTCCTCAGCGGTGAAAACACATCTGCATTTGATTCTTAACCGAGGATTTATATAGATGCCTATGAGCCACAGTATCCACATATCACCAGGTGGACTGTATGCTCACTTGTCACCCTTATTCTATAAAAAGGTGTATTATAGCTTCAGCATGAATGAAACGGCTCGATTAGGGAAGGTATTTTTATTGAAAAACAAGTGACAAACAAACTTACATTGCACCTGATGGTAAGTGGCTACTGCAGCCTACGGACACCTGCAACCGACTTTAAATAAAGAATGTTACAAATGCTTGTCACTATTGAGTTCTAAGATTAAAAGCTTCACAGTTTGTAAGTTTTTTTGTATCTTAAAAAAATGTAAAAAAAAGGTTAATTATACTGGCTCTCTATACCCTTCAAACCCGAACACAGTAGTGCACGTGCTGCTACTTAGCTTCAGAAATAGGTAATAAGGTGGTAATTACTCAGACTGACTTCCAGGTAGTTGAAAGGAGTGTTAACACATAGTAGGTTCAAAACCCAATACCAGCGTGAAATAGCAGTATATTGCTGCTGAATTGCGTTGAAAAAATAGAAGATAAAGTTATTTAACTGATGAAGTTTTTAAATACTTTTAACAACATACTAGTTATTACTTATTACATAACTTTATTAGGTAGTTGGATTCCTTTCTATCTAGAAGTTCACCTGGGTAGTTACCACCCTGTTATCGATTTCTGCTGCCAAATAGCAGAGCCCGCACTGCTGTTCCGGTGTTAAGGATATAGAGGCAGCAGCCAGAATTATTACAGGCTGTGAGCCATTCCATCTTAGTCCTCAAAGGTGACAACGCATCTGTAACCTTCTTAATGTGACTTACCATCACTTATGCGACTTACCATCAGGTAGACTCTAAATTCGTTTGTCGTTTATTTTAAATTTTGTCGTTTATTATTTAAAAACTATATCGTTTATAACTATGGAATTTAAATGTATTTACGGTAACAGTTTTGCTGAAACATTTAGGTAAATTCTATTTCGTAACAGAACAGGGTTTTTCACAAATAATGTAAGAAAAGTCCGTAGGCGGCAGCGGAATGCGAAATCAAATAACAGTTTCTTTTAACTTATTGATAAGATTACCGATCTAAATCCGCTTTAAGAAACAGGGCTCAAGGTATATTTTGCACCTTTTGTTTCCATATAGCAGAGCAGGTAAATAAATAAAAAAAGTAATTTCTAATGAAAAGTAAAAGCCGACTTCAAACAACTTAAAATAATAAAATAATTTCATTCCTAAGTCGAAAGCTGACAGCGTATAAAATCTAAAGTCATTTTAATTTTTAGTTCTTTGAAGTTGGATTTTATTTAAGGTAATTTTACATCTTTTTAAGTAGACTAAGAAATATTACAATCTCAATGTCGTCTTAATAGTACCATTAAACATTTATAATTAAAATAAACAACTAAAATACAAATTTATATCGGACCACCCCTAAAATAAAAACTATTTAATAAAAATAGAATCATCAAAATCGGTAATCATCAATTAAGGAAGATATCGCGTTATGCTTACTCCTTTTTTTGATGTCGGCTAAAAAAAAAGAAGAAACTTACATACATTTCTTCTCTTATCTTAATATAATATGTTAGTAATAATTCCATATCATGGGCATCTTTATTCGATAAGCAGTACGTTTTGCCAGTGATTATATATGACGGGCATATGAAAAACTGAGAGGACTATGTTTTTCACTGATGGCCGTATGGGCTCAGCGACCTCCCAAGCAGCACACAAGCTTTATGAACATCAATATACAACCCCACATAGAACTTAGAGTTCTTTTAAAAGCGTATAAGAGTGTTGAAAAGAGGTTGTATCCTTATAAGAGTGGTTTATGAGTTATTATACAGCTCAAGCTGTATAAAGTCTGTATTATGGGATCTAAGTAAGCTTAGGGTTCTTAATCAGAATATGAAAACTCTAGCATACAACTTTAAGTATTTTATAACACTTCAATCTGATTTTATCATTAAAGTTGTATAGAAGCTGTTTTTTTGCACACTGTCCCTTGCTTATACAGCTTTAAGTCTTATTGTAGTATCACTTAAATCTTATTTCTGAATAATGGTGTATGCAAACTCCCTTCTAAAACTTATTGTTATGGTGTCATTGTCACTTTTGTAAATACAGTAGTTTTATGACTTCTGTCTATGAGAGTGATATAAAACTAAAAAAATAAATAACAGCCATAGTAAAACTTAAATCTGTATAAGTGACAGAATATCGCCATTTTGCATGCGTTGCTTGTTTATATTGTACTAGTGAACAAAATTAATTTATTATCAATATATGGAAAAAAAGTAAAAGATTTGGTGCAGTTAAAAGATCATGTTCAATCTAAATTAAATTTATCCAACACTGTTTCCAAGACAATGTTTTTCATCTTTTACACGTATCTCTAAAGAGGATTATATGTTATGTTGGAAAAACTGATATACAGCGTAAGTAATAAAAATATCCTATTATAGAACTGATTAAAAACCAATGGCTGCATGATATAATCCATAACATACATAGTACAGCTACTAAGACTATAAGACCCTCGAAATACCGCTTAGGCTGTTTAGCAAAATGTCGCCATTTTAAGACCCATAAAAACAAAATTTAAATTATAATTTTGGGAATATTACACAATAGTCTAAGCCTATACCATTAATTTCAGTTTGAATAATGATCACTGTGCCCCAATGTGCCTTCATATCCATTTTTTTTAATTCTAACCTATATAACCGATATTAAGTTACCGTATTTAGTATTTTGTTCTTACATTATTTTGTTATTTTGTTAGCGCGGCAATTTTTGATACAAAACATACACAAGTTTACCGTAAATCGAATTTTACACTTTCAATTCACCACTTATCACCGTCAAAACTCAACTCAATCCGAATATAATATTAATATGTTAAATATATGTTAAGATAATAAATGTCGCCATCATTCAATAAGCGTCCTTTTGTTTTATATTGCTTTGTAATCCCGTTGAAAACCAATTTAGAACAATTGTCTTTATAAGTTATTTATAAGAAAATATCTGTAGTGTAATAGTTTCCTTGGCACATAACAGCTGTAATACAGCAGTTATACAGCCTCTTTATGGTTGTACAGCTACTGTACAGCGCTACTAACGTATAAAGCTGCATAATTTGAGCCAATTTTTACTTATAAGAACTGTATAAGCACTTATACACCTTTTATACAGCCAGAAAACAGCTTCTAGTATAAAACGAAGTTTGCATGCTGCTTGGACTATGGAGGGCTATACTCAAAGTGTCTGCGTGATACGAGCTGTAACAATGATTACCACAGCAAATTACATACATAAAGAAGGTTACAGATGCGTTGTCACTTTTGAGGACTAAGATGGAATGGCTCACAGCCTGTCATAATCTGGCTGGCTGTTTGAACCTACTATGTGTTAACACTCCTTTCAACTACCTGGAAGTCAGTCTGAGTAATTACCACCTTATTACCTATTTCTGAAGCTAAGTAGCAGCACGTGCACTACTGTGTTCGGGTTTGAAGGGTATAGAGAGCCAGTATAATTAACCTTTTTTTTACATTTTTTTAAGATACAAAAAAACTTACAAACTGTGAAGCTTTTAATCTTAGAACTCAATAGTGACAAGCATTTGTAACATTCTTTATTTAAAGTCGGTTGCAGGTGTCCGTAGGCTGCAGTAGCCACTTACCATCAGGTGCACTGTAAGTTTGTTTGTCACTTGTTTTTCAATAAAAATACCTTCCCTAATCGAGCCGTTTCATTCATGCTGAAGCTATAATACACCTTTTTATAGAATAAGGGTGACAAGTGAGCATACAGTCCACCTGGTGATATGTGGATACTGTGGCTCATAGGCATCTATATAAATCCTCGGTTAAGAATCAAATGCAGATGTGTTTTCACCGCTGAGGACTAAGATAGAATGCCTCGTATCCAGTAAAAAAGGTCTCCGGTTCTCTACACTCACCATACGAAACGCAGCAGCATTGAACAGCTATTCCACGCTGGTTTTTTGTGAGAGCGCGGTCCTTCGCCGGTCGAGCCGACCATTTCGTGCTACAACCATAATATAGCTGCAGCGTGGCTCTATCACGTAAATAATAGAACCCCTTTAACGAAAAACATTTATGTGTACAAAATATGTCCATGAAATTGGTATCAGTACAAAATAATACAGTAAACGGCGCATTGTATCAAAATATGAACATCATTAACTGCCCGATTTCGGTACCCTTGTCGACATTAAATAAACACCCAGTTTTAAATAATAGTTAACCTGGCCAGAGCTGTTGTGGAAATTCAAACGCGGCCTTTATTAATTTATTTCAGCCAGATGGTCCGCCGCACAATTCGAATTCTAAAATAGTTAGTAAGTACATTAACTGAAACTCAGGTTTTAGAATATTAAAAATTTAAAGTTTAGTTAGTTCAAAAATTTTGGGTACAATTATTTAATTAAGAGAATCATGGTAGCTCATGGAAAAAGCGCTTGTCGCATATCACAGTACGCGAGCAATCCGTGTTCGATTCACGTCGGCACAATGGCAACGCATCTTTTTTTATGGGAGAGGGGCAAACGAGCATACGGCCCACCTGATGGTAAGTGACTACCGCCGCCCATGAATAACTGCAACACCAGGAGAATTGCAGGAATAAAGGAGTAAGTTCTTTTCTTGAAGGTCCCTTAGTTGTATCGGTCCGGAAAAATCGCCGGTGGTAAACTATTCCACAGAGAGGTCGTACGAAGGAAACTCCTAGCAAAACGTACAGTGGTGGACCGCCAAGCATCCAGATGGTGTGGATGGTATCGGTAGTTTTGCGCAATGTGCATTTGTGAAATTCCGGCATGAAATACTGTCCCGTTCTGCTGAGCATGCCAAACTTTTAGATTTTGATTCTTAATCGAGTATAGATGTAGATGTCTATATCTATACTCCTCACAGGCCATCCCTGACTTCCCGCTAATTTCAAATGCAAAGCGCTCCAATTTCCACCTATTATTACTTTTTGGCTCAAAACAATCCGAGAAGAAATTTCAAAGATATTTGAAAAAAAATCTATCCACCTGATACTGAAATTTGCATTTCAGATATTCCGGAACAAGCGGATCGTGTGAAAAAAAGTGTACAGTATTCTGAAATATCTGCGATAGCGGAGAGGTAGCCATTTGAGCTGAGAACGATAAGAGGAAATGTGGTTGCAGCAGGAATTGATCAGCGATATGTTATATATATCCTGAATCTACCACGTACAAAAAGCACAGAGACAAAGTCTACTTTAATTTAGTTTAAGTAAATTCGCCTTGAATAATACTAATTTTATGAATGTTATCGAGTTTAATAAAAATATAATTATAAAAATTCAGTAATCAAATCCAAGACCAAACGACGTCACCTCCAAATGGTCAGCCACAGCGGTAAGTAGTTGTCAATATTTATTTCATAAATTAACATCAATAAACTTTTTAGTTAATTATTAACATTAATAATATTCAGAATTAATATTGAGGACTATTAAAATATTAATTCTCATTAAAATTTCATGTAAAATTGCGAATACCTCTAATGTAATATGTCATGAAAATTACCCTCAAACAAAACAATAGGGATCATAATATCAGATCGCTGATTAGCAAAAGCCCTTCATTAATTCATCCCAATGGATAATGTACGCGTTTTTTATGTTTATATTATTGCAGCGTTCGCAATTTAGCTTAATATGTTAACATAATAAAGAAAAACATTTTTGTATTATAGCATAAGAGTGACAACACAGTCCACCTGATGGTAAGTGGATGCTGTGGCCCATAGGAATTTAATCTCGATTAAGAATAAAATGCAGATGCGTTGTCACCTCTGAAAACTAAGATGTAATGCCTCGTTTCCAGTAAAAAGGTCCCCGGTTCTCTGCACTCACCTTACTAAACACAGCAGCCTAAAGCTGCTACATTACGCTGGTATTCTGTGAGTTACAAGTTACAGAAATAGCCTTTATACGTGTCACTGCTGGGCACAGGCCTCCTCTCTTTTCTAGGGGATAGAGGGATTAGGAGGGGGTTGGCGGACTTCATATGTCCTAGAAATATTTTATTTTTTAGACATGCAGGTTTCCACATTTGACAGATTGGACAGAGTTGCTTTATGGCAAGCATTAAACGCGTTTAGGTTGAGCGATGGGCTGATACAGGCATTGAAATCAACAGAGCCTTCTTGAACTGATTTAGCACCCATAAAGGTGTCAAATAGGATTGTGTAGCTTCCCTTATAGACAGTTGCTTGGAAACTTCTAAAAAGTTGATGAATCTTGGTTAAGAATGGGTGAGTTAACAGTCAAATGCCTTTTGTACGCCTACGATCAAGTCGTATTTGCATCGTCGTCGATGAATAGCAAATAATTGTTACATTAATAAACAGGTCATTAATAAAAGTTAATCCTAGTAAGATGAAAGTGATGGCTTTTGAAAGAGAAGAAAGTAAAATGGTATGTGAAATAAGAATAGAAGGGGAGTTGTTAGAGCAAGTGGATGAGTTTGTATATTTAGAATGTGTGTTTGCAGGGATGGTAGTCATGAAAAGGATAAAGATTGACGAGTAAATGCAGGACACAAAGTAAATGGGGATCTTCACCTTATTGTGGTACCAATATTTATGTTTTCCTTCACCGTCGAACACGTGTTTAATCAGCACTTAAAATTGCAAAAAACAATTTCATTGGTGTCGACGTAGATCGAACCCGGGTTACTCGCCTACTGTGAAATTTAAAGTGAGCGCTGAGCCTCAGTGCTAGATCTCTTATTTTTATTTTAAGCCTTTTCCCATATTGTACAGAGTTTTCGACATAAAAGCTAAAAACTAAGTTTCAAGCAGATTTTACGATAGTTGAACTACTTACCTAAAGACTACTTTTACTATAGATCTGCATTTTTTTGTTTAAGATCTACTCGGGTTAAGTAGCGGGTGAAAGCTAGTAGAGGAATATTTTTAAAAACAATTTAAAATTAATACGCCGACTACTTTAATATATTTTTTGAAAGCAAGCCCAATTTATAAATTCTTTCAACCTTTATATAAGATTTAATACGAAGAATCACAATTTCAGCGCGTCTGTTAAATTAATGAGATTGTATTTGCTTCCGTAAATTGTAATTACGTCCCATTAAGACTTTTATAATGAATGACAATGAAAGACTAGTATCGCTCTTATGCAATAATGCATAAAACTTTAAGCATTAGTCGTAGATATTTGGGTTTTCGCCTTGCTAGTGACCATGTCATTTTTCTCTTGTTTGATAAAACAACATCTCTATACCTAAATGTATAATTCTTCTGCACATGTGTTTGTCACTGAACTCCTCCTAAATTACTAAACCAATTTTAATGAAATCTTTTGTGTGTATTTTAATGGGTCCCTGGATGGTTTATATTTACAATTAGATCCATTAGGTGGCGCTGTTGTCGAAATCCAAAAATCACCTGTATGATGGATCGCTAGTTTAAAATAAAAATGTTAGTTCTACGATACGAGGTTCTAAAAGTCTGTATTGTATGTTTGATATATCAATATAAAATAATTATATAATATGTTTGTTTATCTTCAGAGTATAGAGTGATAACCTTTATATGGTAAAGTCACGCTGAATCGGAGTGGTACCACCGGATAGGATCACACTCTCACAAAATAACAACGTAATTTATTTATGCTATTGTGTTTCGAACGGTAACTAACTCGTGTTGCACTAGTAACGATGCATTCTATCTTAGTACTCGGGGATGACTATACATCTGTATTTTGATGCTTAGTTGAAGTGAAAAGTAGGTTCATATGGGCCACAGCATCCATTTATCATGAGGTGGATAGTGCGGTTGTGTGCTTGTTAAAAAATCTATAAGTATTAAATATTAATGATATAAAAGTCTTAGAGTTTAATATGCATAGATACATATATGTCACCATAACGTGTAAGATATAGTAAGTGCCTTTTAGTTGGGGCCTAAATTTAGTCTAATATAGTTCAGTACAGTTGATACATATCCCCCCTATGAGATAATCTATGGGGAGGCCTATGATCAGCAATGGATTTTTGATTGGCGAAAGTTTTTAATTTTAGTCGTTATTAATTAGCAAGACGCTGCTGCCCATCTCCTCATTTGTTTCCCTTTGTCACCTCTTACGACACCCACGGGATTATATGGGGTAGTGGATATTCTTACACCGCCACTACGACACAGTACGACACAGTAAAAGTATACTGAAGTAGTTGGGCAGACGAATTGGTTCCAGGGGTGAGAGGAGACATCCCCACGGCAGTGGGACGTAAGTTTTACTCAATTTTTTTTAACCGCTACCCCACACTATTATTTTCCTTTGTATCTTGGTGGCAGTTTATATACATGAGTTTCACATGGACAAACATCCAGACCCGAAACTATTACTTGTAGGCCATAAAAACTTGTTCCATGCGGGATTTGAACCCGCGACCCTCATCTCCGCAACTCATTGCTTAGCCTTAGAGCAACTCAGAGCTGTCAAATAACTAAGCAATTAATTTTGTCAGACTACCAATGGACAGCAAAGTCAAACGACTCGCGTCGTTTGGTGAAATGGTTTCAGCAAATCTTCCTAATCCCGGAGTAATGGTGATGGGATTAGTGGTGATGGAGACAGTGCACGCAATTGAGAGAGGGCGGTATGCTCTTTGAACTAGTAAGACATCATTTCATTTTATTACGCGGATCTTAGCTTATTAACTTATAACATCTTTGAGAATTTTTCACAGCTATCAAGGCACTCCATATTAACCCTCAGCTGAGACAACGCACCTTCATTTCCGTTCTTATTAGATAATAAATTAATGTGTGATATAGTTTTAAATAATTTATAGTCTGACATAGTTTTCTTTTAAGCTGTATGTAGCCGTAACCGACATTCGGTTACACCGGTACGCAAATTTCGGAATTCTCTTTGTTTAACACGTTAACTACATAAATTGGGGCAAACTCTGGTGAAACAGTATTGTGGTTATTTTGTAATTGCTACCTGACTTACGGCGTAACTTGTTTGTGAATGCGAAGGCACGAAAATTACTTTATTCTTTGTATTACATTATTTAATCAACGTCATTAGAGCCCATCTCAAGTTCACTGCTGGAAATAGGCCTTCCCATAGGAATGCCACAAAGCACGACATATACATTATATTTATATGTCAATTTTTATACTGATATAATATATTACTAAAGTTATCATTGTAATATATTACTTGCTAACGATTGGACAGAGGGAAACAGAAACAGGTGATGGGCGGCAGCATTTTGCTGATAACAACTCATATTAATAAAAAAACTGCGGTTGCTAACCCGCCTGCTATGTGTGGAAAATGTGGAAGGATTCCTCGTATGGGGCAATTTATGAGGGAAGCTTATGTTCAGCAGTGGACTTTATAGACTGTAATGGATATATATCATTGTATATGTGTATGTATCGCGTATTCTTCATTATTATTTCTATCTTGCTTATTTTATTGCTAGTGTTTTTATACTTTTTGCGGATATTGAAGAAAGTGTACATAATAGTTAATTTGTTATATATACAGGGTTATTTTGCAATAACCGGCCAAATTGCAGAGAAGGCTTAGAATAAGTAATATAGGCAAATGGTGCAAAAAAATTAATGAAAAAAAATCTCAAACATTCTGTCCTTTTATCTTTTAAGTTCAAAGTGCGTGGTAATACATTATTTTAACTGATTTTACTGCGCACGCACATATTCTTAAGGGTTGATCGGTAGGCAAAAACGTTGTTGCTCATAAATCACATTCAATTTGGGATAATTTCAAATAAAAGTAAAAGACTTATTTACTCGTATTTTCAAAAGCTGTAATAACGGTATATCATTATTTATATATTTGAAGTTAAGTTTAAAATTTGGCTATTCGTTGAAAAGTAACCCTGTATATTTTATGTTAATTACTATGAAAAGCATCTTTTCATAAAGAATATCGCAAACGACTATTAATCTTTGTTTCACAGCGCTCGCCGGCCTATGAACGGCAAAAAGCGGTAAGAGCTTGCATTTCGTTAAATTTGTTGTATTGTTGGAAGAAAGCCAACGTTTTCTTTTTGCTTGGAAATGATGAGTTTCGTTCTAATAATAATAACATTAACTGGTATTGTCTGTGGTCGAATGACGATACTTGCTATTATAAGCCAGTGCTTGACTTCTATCCGCCTGATGGCATGTCGCCGATAGGTTATAGGTTTTCCGTGTAGTTGCTTCTACGTAGTTGTCCGTGGGTTTCGTAAGAGGCGGCAGAGGGAAAAAATTAGGAGATGGGCAGCAGCGCCTTAGTAATGACAATTAAAAATAAATTTTTCAAATAACCCCTATGAGGCAATCTATGAGGGAGGTCCATGTTGACCTTAATTTTTGATAGACTGTAACGTTAATAAATTATAGGTACGGTGTAATAATAAAGAAGTGTTTCATATAAATATGAAAAAAAAATCCACCTCTAAGGGTGAAAAATAGGTTATAAAGTTTTTAATGTAACTACTTAGATGATGCTCCATATTATGATATTTCTGACTCCACTCAAAAGGGTCATAAAATAAGTCTTTTAATAAAAAGTAAAAGCTGTCTTCAACAAACTAAAAGAATATGAAATTAATTTTCACATAACAGTTTCTAAAGTCTAGCTTTAATGCTTTTATTTCTACTATGTATTAGGAAAGTAGAAGTATAGTACTTTTTAGTTCTTTAAAGTCGGATTATACTTTTTATCTCTTATCTTTACATAGTATGAAACAAAGTCGCTTCCTGCCGTCTGAGAGATGACAACATATTTTCGCCATTTGCTGTAGAGTCTATCGGTCGTTTCCATCAATAGATATAATGATTAAAGAGGAAGGTTATATTACATGCATATTATATATTATATAATTCTTCTGTCCGTGTGTATGTGACTGAACTTCTCTTAAATGGCTGGACAGATTTTGTGTGTATGTGTGATTAAGTTGAATAGAGAATGGTTTAGATTCACAATTGGACCTGGTTGATGGCGTTGTTGTCGAGATCTAGAAATCAACCGTGCGAAGCCGGGGTGCTCGCACTTCGCTAGTTAAAAATATTATATAGAGCCGGGGCGACATCAGAGGCAGCTGAACTAAGTAAGTGGTGCTATTTTGACTCACTGAGAGATGACAACATATTTTTTGAGCCATTTGCTGTAGAGTATATCGGTCCGTAGAGTCCACGTGCGGTGGAGTTCCTAAAAGAACTGCATCCGCGACAGCTGGTGATAAGAGGCCTGGTTCTTTTCTCGCTCAAAGGCTAAGTAGGCATTCAGCGAGGAAACGCAGCCAGCGTTCTTGGCATGATACTACGGGGAATAGGACAGTATGGTAACTTAATTTTTTAGTTATAGTTTTATGACATTGTATATTATGTTGTGCAAACAAAAAAAAAATTTTAAAATCATTATGATTGAATAATGTTACATACGTGTTAAAACAACGTAAATTATTGCGCCTCGATAAATAGGGGAAGTTGATTGGAACACCTTCATTTATAAATTACATACATTTGAGCTATCGAGCTCAGAGGCACAAATTTTGTGTAAATTTCAATGAAAATTTAATCAAAGCGTCGAATCGAGAAACACACGACGTGTAACATAATTTATTTCGGCACGTTAATATTTAAACCTGCTTATGTTCCTGTTGTAAATATATTTGAATTTGTATTTTATACCAACATAATAATTTTATGGGGTTGCATCGTAAGAAGAATATATGAAGACATAGGAAAGGCCAGTAAAATGTTATGGGTTCTGACAGATCGCGGTATAACCATCCCGTTCACCACCAGACCTTCGACGGGCAGCAACGTCAAAGGTACAAGACTACTGGTACTGCGTTCGTCAACTCAACTACCAAGCGTGATGATTTATGCATATCCTCTCTACAACGGGAAAGGCCCATTTTCAGCAGTGAGATAGTACGAGCTGAAGAAGAAGATATGTATTTATACAAATTATATGAACTTACCATAAAATAATTAATATAAAAGCGGTTGCAGCACGAATGGGTTTGCTCGACCAGTGAAGAACCACGCTCTCACTGAACACCACCTTAAAATAACAACTTTAATACTGCCGTGTTTCGTACAGAGAGTGTAGAGAACCGGAGACCCTTTTTAACGGATACAAGGCATTCCATCTTAGTCCTCAGGGGTGACAACGCATCTGCATTATGATTCTTAATCGAAGATAAATGTAGATGTTTATGGGCTACAGTAGCCATTTTCCATCAAGTGGACTTAAACGTTAAGCGTCAAAGGTGCTCGTTTGTCACTCTTATTCTATAAAAAAATCGAAGGCATTTTACCAAAGCCAACTATAGTAATCATAACGAAGCTAATCTGGTTACTGAACCAACTAGACTGCATTATAATACAGCATTAACGACAACGTAATATTTCGAAGACAAGTGAAGTCCCCAAAAGCAGATGCAACGGCCGCGTAGAGGACACTTCCTTGCCCTCTCAGAAATGAGAGGAGGTCTGTGGCTGTCAATGTGTCTGTGAATGGGATGTACATATATTGGCTGTAACTTTACTTTACTTTAACAACAACGATTTTTTATAGAATAGCGGTGACAAGCGAGCACAGCCCACCTGATGGTAAATGGATGCTGTGGCCCAAATACATCTACATCTAACCTCGTTTAAGAATCATTATGCATATGCGTTTTCACACCTTATAACGCCTCGTTACTAGTAAAAGGGTCTCCAGTTCTCTACACTCACCATACGAAACACAGAAGCATCGAGTTGCTATTTTACGCCAGTATTCTGCGAGCGCGTAGTCCTTCCGCGTTCGAGCGGACCCATTCGTGCTATAATTATGATATAGCTGCAGCATGGTTCTACCATATAAATATCTGATTTTATTTGAATATGTGACTTCTTATACGATTATGAAAATTTCACGTACTCATGAACTCCTGTGAACAGATGATCGTTCAGGCGTACGCTTTATTTTCCATCTCACAGACAACTTGGGTTTTGCTTTTATGTCAATTCTGTTAGGAAGTTGTAATTTGTTTCTAGTGATTGAGTACATACAAAGGCTTCTATGTATACTACATATAGAAACGTTTGAGTACATAGCTCAACTTGTGGTAAGAAATAAATTAGGTTTTGGAAGTTATAGTTTGTGTCCAAGTGTTTATTGAGTACATAGCTCATCTTAAGGTAAGCCATAACATGGGTTTTACTTTTATGACTATTTTGTCAGGAAGTTCTAGTTTATATTCAAAAGTGATAATCGAGTTCATGGCTTACCTAATGGTAGCAAACACTGCGTCTCAGAGAAACCAGAATATTAATAGCGTTCCTCTGCTTGTTTTCTTTTGGTAATACTACGTCCACTTGTTTTACTGTGGATGCTGTGGCGCATAGACATTTAAATCTACCTTCTATTAAGTCTGCCTTGTTACCTGTAAACATATTCTCCAGTTCTCGTCCTATACGAAATACAATAACCATTACATTCCACTTTCTGATCCAGTGCTGCAGCTATAATAAAACTGCAGGATGTGTCGTCTTTACATGTAATGTTTTTACATTTCCTTCTTAATCAACCTTTGAATTCACTAGATGATTCTAAAAGTGCGAGACGTTTTTGTTAAAATTCCTCTTATGACTAAGATATAACTCACATATATACTAATAGAAAGCCTATATTATAGGTATATTTATGCGGGCCGCTGTAGCCATACACCATTAGGGTGTCAGTACCACATAATGAACCATTAACTTTAAAGTGTGGCAGTTGGCGATCTTTTGTAGACTTAAAAATCAAGTTTTATCTAGACATTTTGAATTAAGCAGTTAGTTTTGACATTTTGTTTTTGCACTTAAAAGTCGAATGCCCTTATAAACTGAAAAGAAAAGATTTTAAATTTTAACCCATATATGGTTTTTGGTGGAGCCACGCTTCAGCTACATTATGGTTGTAGCACAAATAGGGTGTAGCAGAGCGTTCTCTCTTTATTAACCTCCGAAATCTCTTTCTAGTGGCTCCAAGAAGCTGTAGTTACAGCGGCCACATCGCGGCAATCACGTCAGTGGGCTAAACCTAGAGAAGGGACTATATCTACGAACATCTGTAGATTGTTAACGGATGATTCCCGTAAAAAAGTCTGCATCGATATGGTACACGCTATTGACTATCGATGTAGCAGGGTAGCGAAAACCTCAAGGGCGTTCGTCAGAATCTATGTAGTGACTTATGGCCTTTTCGCTGCATCTCGACCTCTGCCGATCATACCGGTCTACCGGTCTATTGGGCCACAGAGGAAGGGACGAGTGAAGTGGACTTGTACCAGCGCAACTGCTTGTCTACTATAAAAACTCACGTGCAGATGACCCTAGCTATTCTTTTCGGATTTGAGCTTCCTAGAGAAGTCGTGCGGCGATGGGGTGAAGGTGGTGGGGCGTAAGTATCGATGTACCGCTTTAGCTGACACCCTGCACGTAGGCGGCCAGAAGAGAGTGGTCGCTCCCGGAGTCAATTGAGGCGGGACTCTGGGTTCAGCACTACTGGCGACATAGCAGCCCTATTTAGGATCGCTCTGCTTTCCTCTGCATAAAGGAGGGGCTTCTGAAAAGGTGGCCGTTAGGCACCTAGATGAAGAACGAGAGCACAGGCACTTGGACATCGACAAATGCGGTCGAAAGATTTCTAATAATAAGCAAAAGCTAAGAACCAAACAACAACTTTGCATAGCCACCTGGAACGTAGAACCTTATTAGACAGTGATGGCAACTTATGTCCAGAGAGAAAACTGCTCTCATAGCAAGAGAACTGGCACGATACAAAATTGATATTGCTGCAATTAGTGAAACCCACCTGAGTGACTGTGGAGAGCTTTGTGAACAACTTGGCGGCTACACATACTACTGAGTGGACGTCCTACCGGTGTAAGGGCAGGTAGCGGCGTAGGTTTGCTATTCGCAGTGGTCTGACGAGAGATCTGGAGTGATCTACCAAAGGTATAAATGACCGCCTGATGACTCTGCGCTTACCAATAGCACACAAATACATTCATCTCATCAGTGCCTATGCGCCCACTTTTCTCACCGGAGGAAGATAAAGAGGCATTTTACCAACAACTTTGCCAAACTCTCAAAGGTGTTCCAAGTCACGATAAGATCATTTTGTTGGGGAATTTAACGCTCGTATCGGCAACGACCGTGATCTCTGGAGTGGCGTTGGTAAGTGTAACGACAACGGATTGCGTCTTTTATCGTTATGTGCGCAGTTCGATCTCAGTATCACCAATACGTTTTCCGTCTTGCCGATAAGTATAAGACCTCGTGGATGCACCCTAGATCTAAGCACTGGCATCTTTTAGACTACGTCATCGTCCGCCGTAAAGACTTACGCGATGTTCTTATAACGAGAGCGATGCGTGGAGGCTGGGCTGTACTGATCATCGTCTCATTAGGTCGAAGATGAAACTAGAGCTTAAAGCTCCACGGCGAGCACCTCACAAAATTCTACCTAAATTGGCATTTTCAAGACTTATTACCTCCCCAGAGTTGGGTAATAAGTTAGACTCAAAATTTGCTGCTTGTGTTCCACAAATTGAATTTTCCACAACAAATGACGAGTGGCGATCATTTGCTAAGCACCTTCATGTCTGTGCTGTTGATACTATTGGCAAGCCACAGAAAAAAAACCAAGATTGGTTTGATGCATCAGATAACAACATCAGAATACTTGTTGAAAAGTACAGACATGAAATGAACTCCAAGTCAACGGATGCCAACAGAAAAAAGGAAGCTCAACACCAACTTAGATATAAGATTCGTGAACTGAAGGATAAGTGGTGGAAGGAAAAAGCTGCTGAATTACAGCACTACGCCGATACTCAACAAACTGGCAAATTCTTCGAAGGCATACAAGCGATTTTCGGTCCGCGAGTCAGAAAATCAGCCCCACTGTACTCAAGGGACAAGCAAAATCGAGTTACAGATAAAAATGACGTAATAAAACGTTGGGCAGAACATTTTAATGATGTTTTGAATCCCAGTGCGCTCGGTGCTAACCTGTCCTATATAAACTCGCTTGAAGAACTGCCGGTACATCAACATCTAGATGATCCACCAAATTTCGATGAGTTCGTAAAGGCAGTCAAGCGTCTCAAAAACTTAAAAACACCCGGAATGGACCAACTTCCAGCCGAAATATATAAATACAGCGGAAAACATGTTCTTAACAGGCTTTATCATCTTGCCTTGAGAGTGTGGGATAGTGAAGAGGTGACTCAGGACTGGAAGGATGTTATTTGAAAGCAGTACAAAGGGAAGGGGATGTCTCCGATTGCAGCTCTTACCGAGGCATATTGTTTTCCAGCGCCGGTAAAATTATTGCGCACATAATTAACGCCCGCCTAAGTGAGGTAGCAGAACAACACCTACCAGAGAGTCAATGTTTTCGTCCAAGCAGAGGCACTATTGACGCTATTGCTGTCAAGACAACTCCAGGAGAAAAGCCTTGAACATCAACGGCCCCTCTACATGTACTTTGTCGATTTGGAGAAAGCATTTGATAGAGTTCCACGTGAGGCACTTTGGCTTGTTCTAAAATTTGGATATCCAGAAGTTCGTCAACCCATTCGCCAATTCCATGTTGGTATGAAAGCGCAGGTTCAGCACGAATACGAACTTGAGGAAATCCAAATCACAAGTGGAGTAAAGCAAGGATGCGTCATGGCGCCAACACTCTTCGCCATATATTTTTCGGCTGTTATGAGAGACGCATTAAAGTGTTGTAGCAACAAATCCAGCTTAATGTCAAAACTGAAAAGGTGTGTTTGACATCTCAAGATTCAGAGTAAAATCCAAAGTCCAAAGACTCTCATATTAGAGATTCTTTACGCTGACGACGTTCTCTTGTCAGATAGTATGGTGCATCTCCAAAGCTGCGACGCGTTATATCGATCTTGTCAACAATTTGGCCTAGTAATAAGCGCTTCTAAGACTCAGTCCTAAAACAACCACCCAGGTGTGGTAAAGATGATCCAACAGCGCTAAATCTAGATGGGAAACCACTAGATGAGGTCGCTCACTTTAAATATCTTGGTAGCAATATCCGGCGTGACAACACCTTAGCTTCGGAGATACCATTTCGTATTGCTAACGCTGCCAATTTCGGGCGACTCACTGATCGTGTCTGAAGTCCCATGATCTAAAGCTGGAGACAAAGATTAGTGTCTAGAAGGCACTTATCATTCCTGTCCTTTTATATAGCGCAGAGACATGGTGCCTTACAAATCAGACATAGAAACTTGACTCTTTCCACCTAAGGTGTCTAAGAACTCTATTAAAGATCAAGTGGAAGGACCATATTCCTAACTCTGAGGTTCTGCGTCGCTCTGGGATGTACGGTATGGAAGCTTTTTAATGCTACGTCAGCTCAGATGGTGTGGGCATGTCCTTGCATGGATGACCGACGTTTACCAAAAGCTGTTTTCTACTCAGAGATGGCGGAAGGTAAACGAAAGCACGGTGGCCAGCATTTGCGCTATTAGGATGTGTTCAAAGACACCTTAACGCTAGCGCTATCGACCCCGCATGTTGGGAGGAGCTTGCAGCAGAAAGGTCATCTTGACGGTCGACCATCTTCAAAAGTATAAAATCATTCGAAGAAAGCCGCCTCAAGACTTTAGACGAAACGCCAACTGCGCAAAGAGAGACCTAGCCCTCCCACATACACCTACAACTCAGCTGTACATTCTACTGCCACGCATGTCAAAGAGCTTTTAAGATCAAGTTCAGCTTTCCAGTGCCATATCAGGCTCATGATAGAAAATATCGTAATTTTAGGGTCGCCGTCATCGAAATCGATGAGGGGACTATAGCACGAATGTCGACCGGAGAAGGCCCACGCACTCACAGAATAACCAGAGTGAAATAGCCGCTTAATGCTACCGTGTTTCATTTAGTATGTGTAGACCCTATTTATTAGAAACGAGGCATTCCATCTTAGCCTCAGGGATGACAAAACATCTGTATTTTGATTCTTATTCGAGGATATACAGATGTTTATGGCCACTTACCATCAGGTGAACTGTGTGCTCGTTTGTCACCATTTTCTTTAAAAATATTGGTCTGTGTATTTTGTTACATTGTAGTGTTGGCGTAGGAGAATCAGTACCCCATATCATCCTGTGGGTGTCGTAAGAGGCGCCAGAGGAAATTAAAGAGGAGAATAAAGAGATGGGCAGTAGCATCTTCCATTAACAACTAGAAATAATAAAACTGCTGATGTCAATCCGCCTACCAAGCGTGACAACTATTACCATAGTTATTTGAGTAGTAGATCTTTGATAGGCTGTAATGATGATGATGATGTTGGTCTGAGACTTATAGTTCCCATGTTAGTGTGTGACTTGAGAATGTGCCAACTGCGTTACTTGCTAAGCATGTCGTAAAAGGCGACTAATCAGATAGGTATAAGGTTAGTGTTTGTGTGGGTGAATCCTTATTTTTTATCTAAACGTGGTCCAAGTAACTTGCTGCTCTGAGGACTCCGCCTACCAACTTAGTGATTTTTAATTATTATGTGGCGGCACGGCCCTACTGTTCGACCGTTTGACAATCTTCGGAACCTCTCGACTGCGCAGGAGCAAACCGCTTGTTTTCGCCGCTTATATTGTTCTTATTCACCGTATTCTTATACGTCTTCTTATCGTCCCGTGGGTGTTGTAAGAGGCGACAGAGGAAACTGGAACAATAGATAAGTAGCAGCATCTTCCTGATAAATATTCATAATAATAATATGAAAGAAGAAAGAAAGAAAACATTTATTGCTCAAATACGCCACATGTACATTTAAACCATAAACACAAAATACATAGATAAAAATAAAAAATAAAAATATATTAAACACATCACACATTTTACGCACACAAGTGTGTGTGGCGTACACAACAAACAGACCGCACTCAGCTTAATGCCGCAGTCAATACGAGACTACAGCGCTGGTTTTCAGTGGGCCTGTGAATTAAGTGACGTACGGACGTTCATACCGTCATTGATAGACTAATAATAATTAACATAGATTACATGAATGAACTAACTGGATCTAATACAAAGAATGTCCGAAACATTATAAAAGTATTGTTATCACCATAAGAGACATGTATCTATGAGGTAATAGTTGAAATAATATAAAAGAAGAAACCTAAACCCTACAAAATATTTTCTCAGAGGTATGTAATCATAACCATAATCTTAAGCAACAATATTATCATTAGAAACAATATTTTAATAAAGTCAATAATGATTGCACGTTAAACATATACTTGTATCATAGTTATAATTAATAGCATGAAAAACACTTTTATTTCAACGTTTAAATATCAAAAAAAAAAAAAAGTAAAAAAAAAGTACTATGCACTCTTATGCTTTCCGTATGACCCTCGGACAGCGCTAAGTGTCTGTAATTATTTAGGTAGGTAAATATCAAGCCATAGTTTTTGAACAATAATTAGGTGAGTTTATATTTTATTTTAAATGTATTTAATGTTTAAATTAAATTTTATATTGCTGTTGCCAACCTTCCTGTAAGCGTGGCAACAATGACAAAACTGAAATCTATGGTAAAGGCTTGTGTTTAACAGTGGATTTCATAGGCTGTAATTAAATGGTTGTCCTAATATTGTAATTTTGAATATTTTCTATGTATTACTAAAATTTTAACAAAAAGTTTAAATTTAAAATTTTACTTACATTTACCACAGTATAAATATGCATTTACTTAAATTTACATTTTTACATTTACTTTCACTTACATTTACTAACAGCTATCGATCAGAACCTGCAATAAAAAATATGCCGTTAATTATGTTCTTTATTAAATATAAGTGTGTTATTATAAAATCATAAATTTTGCAAAGTGATTCCTCTGTAAATATCGTGTTTGTTCACGCAAATACAAGAAGAAAACTTATTTTAGAATAATCTCCAAAACGCCAAAATAATCGTAAGGTTGTGTAGTGTGGAAAACGCGTTATTGCTGTAAAAGTTCCATATTATCTAATACCTTTAAACGAACAATTCTTCTACATATATATATATATATATATATATATATATATATATATATATATATATATATATATATATATATATAATCGGAATCTCGGAAACAGCTCCAACGATTTTCATGAAATTTAGTATGCAGGGGTTTCGGGGGCGATTAATCGAACTAGGTAGGATTCATTTTTTGAAAATATCGTTTTATCCGTGTTTTCAGGCAATGAAAAACTGCTAAAATATCATTAGAATACGAAGGTAAATTTCGCCACTATCTACAAGGTTATAATAGCTCAGGTGGGAAATCGGACGGTCCTGAAACTAGAAGACCCCGGTTCGAGCCAGATGTCTCCATTCCGATTATTTTTTTCCCTTTTTTTCAAGTTCCTTCTTTTGTGACAAAACTATTATTAGGTGCCCTTTATCAACGCATCTAATTTGTATCTAAAATATTTTTAAAAAAAAACACGAAAAAAAAAATGACCGAGCTTTAAATAAAAGAATACGGTAGTAATTACATTAGTAAAGAAACCGACATTGTGCAAATATTTTTATCCTATTGGTGATGTTTCGGTACAAAGATAAAAGTCAACTCAATAACTCTTTATCGATAATCAACTTAAACATAAACTGAAAAATATGACTCTTCCTGATATCTATTGGCGAGTAATAATACTATTATTTTTTTAATTCAAATATAATTTCCAAAACACGATTTCCTAAAAAAATTCCGTGCCAAGCTCGGTTATCCAGGTACTAATAGAAGAATGATATATTATGTATGTTTCTTACTACTTATGACGTATGCAGTATTCCTCAAGGGGAATTTTCTTCGATAACCACGTGCGCGCCTTTAGCCGCACGTGTTCAGATAATTAAGGTGCCATGTGCGCGGACCCATTTGGTCTCATCCTATGACGTGTGTTATACTCGGGTAGAGAGCATTTGTATTCTAAATCAGATCTGGGGAATGAATTAACTTTTTGTAAGTTTAGTTCGTTTCAAATTAGTTCAACAGGTTTTTTTAAGGTTAAACATCAACAACAGCAGCCTTAGAAGCTATGCTGGAATTAACCCCGCTTCATCTACACATACGGCAAGAAGCGAGTTTAGCTGCCATTAGACTCAAGACCCTAAATCTTTGGAGTAAGATTAGAGTCCCTTATACAGGTATTATTGATAGAATTTACTCAAAAAATTCTATCTTTTGTGTTCGATAAGAAGTATAAGATACAATTAAATGAAACCAGCCAGCCGGAGGGATTAAGCCCAAAAGAGCTTAGAATTTTCACGGATGGTTCTAAAACAAATAAAGGCGTAGGATCTGGAACTTTCTCTGAAAACCTCAATATCCACATATGTACAGCAGGGTACCCACAACGCAGTCATTCAGGCGGAATGTATGGGTATCACCCAAGCGGCCATAGCAATAGATGCTAGGAAGGTAAAAGACTTCTCCATCAGAATACTGACCGACAGTATGGCGGTACTACAAGCTCTGAGTTGCAATGTGGTAAACTCGGGACTAATATATGAATGCCATCACCGATTAAATGAGGTATGTAAACGCAACAATGTGACTCTGCAGTGGATAAAAGGACACAGTGAATCCAGAGGCAACGATGCAACAGACGAACTGGCCAGAAGAAGATCGACTCTGGCCACTATAGGGCCGGAACCAATCATACCAATCCCTTGGTAACGTTCGTCACTGGTACGTAGAAACTTCACGAATCAACACGCTCAGCTTTAGAAAAATCTAGCAGACTGTAGACAAGCTAGGAGGCCTTGCCTCAAATGAAGTCGCTTAACCTTGGTTCTAATGAGATTGAACAAGCCACAGATCAGGATAGTAACAAGTGCTATCAAAGCACATGGCTCCTTTAACAAATATTTATTTATCATAGGTGTTACAGATAGTCCCCTGTGCAGGGAATGTATGGGAATGTAAGCAACGGCAGCCCACGTGTTGCTGACATGTCCGGAGGTCGCTGCATACAGGGCTAAATATCCCGGCACACCGGGATCACTCCCCGAAGTTGCTTGCAACTTCAAAGGACTGTTGCACTTCTTCGGGGAGATCTCATGACTTGAATAGATACATAATTGCTGTCCACACGCAAAATACGCGCTTAGACGTGGAGTTGCGGAAACAGCCCGTCGTAAACTAAACTAAACTAAGGTTAAACATAGCTATGACCGAATATTATTGCATGCCTTAAGCGCGAAGCGCGTTGGATGTTCTACTAGGGCCTAAAAATCGAGATTCCAACGTTTTTTCGTATGAAATCGTATCTAACAATCATATTGTACATATAAATGATATAAAAAGCACATTGTCAGAAAGGTAAAGATTGTTGAATTTTTTTTTTATTTCCATTGATTGCTATTTTTACATAAAAAAGTGGTTTTAGTGGCTTATGGTGTGGATTTATCAAGTCCGCATGGAGGGTAAACACGATAACTTTTAAAATTATCAAGTTTTCAACTCAATCTATTTTTTATCCTTCATCTATCATGTGGGAAGCCATGGAATGTAAATGGCAGCTTAATTTTATTTTGTTTAGTAATTTTTTTTTTTCGGCTGGGAAATCCCGAAATTTTCATATTTCAAATATTTTAGTTCTTTGATTATTTTGTTCTGACGGCTCCGTGGCGCAGTGGCTTAGCAATGAGTTGCAGCACTGGGGGCCGCGGGTTCGAATCTGGATGTTTGTCCTTGTGCAATTTATGTTTTTAAGCTATCTTCACGATACAGGAGAAAATCGTAGTGTGTGGGCAACGTTTTCTAAAAAGAATAAAGCATAAAGTGTTAGCTTCGTGCTTTATTTATAATTTTTACATTTTGGTTTGGCTTTTGACGCCTACTGGGTTTAAGTGTAAATCTAAACCATTTTCGAATCAACTTAATCCACAATCTATAAAACACAAAGCAGCGCATTATGACTGTAGTAAAGATGGCCGCCGTGTAATGGTGGCCTAAGAGAATCGTAAGAGGCGACAGAGAGAAATGAAACAGGAGATGGGCAGTATCATATTTCTGTTAACAACTTAAAATAATTACAGAAAAGTTCAGTTCAACTTAAGTTCAGTTCAGTTCAGTTAAACTTCAAATAAAATGAAATATAAAATATGAATATTACACAGCAAATTATTAATTTAATATGATTATTTAAACCACAAGTGCGGCATAAAATATAAGATTAAAGAGAAATATTCGTTTCAAATCCATATCTTTAGACTAAATTTGAGTGTAATAAATCAAAAGAATCTCTTTGAAAAAAATTGCTTTGTAATAGCGCTATGTACTTCATTCTATAGACAAAATTATTTTATCGAACAAAAATTGTTTGGCCCTCGAGGTGATACGTACGTACAATAGACGTTAGATGGCCTGATGTTATGAAATCGTGGAATGTTAAAATAGATTTGTAAATCTTTTATATTGTTTATTTTAACAGTTAAAATTTATGTCAACCATCATTAAAGCACCGCACAAAGAGGGGACCGAAATAAAAGGAAAAATGTATTTAAAAAATCAAGCAATAGTATTTAAAAAAAAACAGTATTCGAATGGCAGATTCGAACCCACAACCTTGAGTTCGCGGTCTACACTGGTTCTCATTCTCTCGAGCCTAAATCCTATAGATGTATAACATGTTTGTCTTTTTTTACAACGATTCGAAAAGTTATCACTTCAAAACTGTGGTTGCCCGCCAGCCTGCCAAGTGCGACAAGTATGGCAAATATCCCATCCTATGGGAATCTATGGATACGCCTATGGTTAGTAGTCGACTTTAATATAATATGATGATTATTATTATAATTTTACCAAATTCCATTGAACCGAAACATCTCCTATTCCCTCTTGTACAAATAACCCTATAGACGCAACTATTTTGTGACGTATTTCTGCATCGTTATTTTTATACACATGCTCACGATAATTTAAACTAACGGAACATCCACAAAGCTCTCTTCCGTTTGTAACCCCTCTAGGGAGCACTTTGACTTTAATTTGTTCGAGTTACTTTGAACAGTTTTATTGAAGTAGGATTGTTTGCTCTTTTTAATATCCCTCTCCGATAGCGCTCTTACTTTGTTAAGCGTGACAAACGAGGTGAATGCATCACTCACCTTCAATATGCTGATGATATTTTTTATATAGAATAAAAGTGATAAACGAGCACACAGAATACCTCATAGTAAGTAGATACTGTAGCTTATAGAAGACTTTTATCTTTGATTAAGAATCAAAATGCAAATGCGTTGTCACCCTGAGGACTAAGATGGAATAGCTTGTTTCTATTAAAAGGGTCTCCAGTTTCTACACTCACCATACGAAACATTCTGTGAGAGCATGGTACTTACTCAGTCGAGGTTTATTTCTGGTTTATTTCCTCTGAATACTCTCAATATCGAGAAAACTAATTATTCATATATAAATACCACCTACTGAAAACACACTAGATTGCATCTTGCGCAACTGATAAGAATTTGTGTAGTTGTGGAAAATTGGAGAGTGGAATCCATGAAATACCTCCTTTGGTAAAGAAAGTTAAGGTTGTAATTATTGATTACAACCTTAACTTCACAGCGCATATCTCGGCATTGGCAGGAAGAATTGTAACATAGTTTATTACATTGTAGTAATTGCAGTACACATTTTAGAAATAAACATGTTATTAAAAATTTTAAATTAATTAACTGGAATACTAGTTACTATTTAATTTTTAACATGTTTTGTTAAAACATAAAACTCAAATTGATACTTAACTCGAAATGATGCACAGATATTCAGTAAATGGATCTTTAAATGAAACTGACGTGTTTACTGCGGCATCATGGTTTGTCTTAACTACTTGTACTACTTTCACTTCAGTTTTTTCTATAACATCTTCGCTAACTTTAGAACTTTTGGCAGGTGTTTTGGTAGGGATGATTTACTGTGTCGTTTTTTGATAGTTTAGCCGGTTTTTTTGACACTACTAGTACGGTACGGTTTCTTTATATATTTCTATCTCTTATCTTTAGATATCTATTCTGCATTAATTATTTCAGAAATCAATTTCTATAGTATACTGTCCCTTCGACATATTATCAACAATCGGAAAATGGAACTCTATCAATTTATATCGGCGGTTCGCATTTTTTTGTCAAATTTATACTTTTTCTGAAAGACCTACATGTCTATTAATACGTACCTGCCGATAATTTTACTTAACATATGTAATAAAAAACAATAAACAGCAGTAAGAAAATAGTAAAACATAATCCAACTAGTTGTAATACATACGCAGTAGCTACATTTGTGTTAAAACCGTACACAAAATTATATGTTAATATTCGCATAATTGCGAATAATGAGAGCTCGCTTTGCCGTCACTGGCAATATACAATTTGAATAACATGCATTGTTCTGACAGCTGTAGCGTTGTGCAGAATAGATTTACATAAAAAGCACTGCGGACAACAAAGAAAATGTTTTCCTACGAATATGGTCAATTCCAAATTTCTTTTGTCTATTATAATTTACTTTTTAGTAGACTTAAAAAAGAGTAGGTTCTTAATACAATTGTATGTTTTAGTTTTTTTTTGTATATATGTAGCGCTATGTTATGGGTAATTGAGAATTCTTTTTTATTAAATAGGTTATACTTAAGGGTTAGATGTATGTAAAATTTAAGAAAAATATCCATTCCTAGGGATGATAAATAGGGGTCGAAATTTTTAATGTAACTATTCAGACGACTTTAAACTTGAGCTAGTGACATTTCTAATCTCACTCAAAAGAAAAAAATAGAAAAAAATTAGACTTAAAGCAAAAGTGGACTTAAACGAAGTAAAAAAAATCCACATAGCAGCTTCTGAAGTCGGAGTTCTTCTATTCACTACATCATAGCAGCGAATTCTGAAGCTGATATGTAGAAATTATTTTATTATTTTTAGTTCTTTCAGTAATTGCTTCATACACCTACGAGTATCTATCAAAATTTTATTCAAAATGGTAAAAAAATAATAATAAAAGAGGACATCAAAAAATTACATATTTTATTAAAATTATTCAGTAAAATATTTGAAAAATAATGTTGAATCAACTAACTACATACTTCAAAATTAACAATCTGTTACATGATAAGCAATATGGCTTTGTAAAAGGCAGATCGACAACTGACGCTGGTTCTTCACTGATCCAACATATCTTTGACGCATGGGAGAATTCACAGATCGCGATAGGTGTGTTTTGCGATGTATTCAAAGCATTCGATTGTGTTGACCATGCTTCTTTATTTAAATTAATCACTACGGTGCTGAGTTATCAGCACCGTAGGTATTTAATTTCGTATGATTTATGTCATATCTTAGCGAGCAAACTCAGATTACTGATCGGGATTCTAGGATTAAGTTAAATTATTGTGTTGTCATAATCCTTGATACGAGCAAATTGATACTTACGCAAATTTTCAAGTAATTCGACCGTCTAAAAGTTGGTGAAAATTACATTGAAATAGTCCGTTACATAGATAGATAGATTGATACACGCGAAGCTAATAAAAGCGTGTTAATAAATAATTCTTGCCCTTACTGGAATACTAGTCATTTATATAAAGATGTATCATTAATATATCAAACATCGTTTAATATATTAATGATACATTGTAATATAGGAATATTACAATGCATGACAAACAACAAATAAGTTAGTACTATAAAATACAGCAATAAAATCAAGCTATTTTCCGATACTATTATACTCTGTTCGTGTAAACAAATCATAAAATAGGTTATTTGTAGTTGCAATTAAGAGACGAATAAAATAAAATACAATTATTACAAAATCAAATTGTTTAATGCAAAAAATACTATACTCAAATAGCGTAGTTACTTTTTAACTTTTTGATAAAAATATGTAATAGATGTGCATGATACTGTATAATCTAAGGTTTTTTTTAAGTTACACGTTAGTGTGGACGAAAAAATCTTCAATACTCTTTTTTTTATAGAATAAGGGTGACAAACAGTCCACTTAATGGTAAGTGGGTGCTGTGCATTGGGCAGATGCGTTTTCACCTCTGAGAACTAAGATAAATATGCCTCGTTTCCAGTAAAAAGAGTCTCCGGTTCTCTACACTCAACATACGAAACACAGCAGCAATAAGTTGCATTTTCCGCTGGTATTCTGTGAGAGCGTGCCCCGGTAGAGCCCATTTCGTGCTACAACCATAATATAGCTGCAGCGTGGCTCTACCACGTAAGTGTTATTATGTTATAGACACACCAGTATGTCACAAATTTGTTATCCCATCCTTCCATTTTCGCAAGTATCTTAAAAATATTAAATGTGTAAAAGTTTTTATTTTCTGTTGACATCCTCGTGCCGGCTCTTCACCACGGGACAGCCTTCACTGTAACCAGCCACGGCTACTAAGCGCCCAGTCACGACTCGGCGGGAACCGTAGAGAGAGGAGCACAGTTCACCTGGGTGGTATGGACCTTCTAGATTAACATGGAATACCTCGTTAACAGTAAAACTGTCTCTGGTTCTCGTCACTCATACGAAACAGTTGGATAATACTGTATTCTGTGGTATTCGGTGTCTTTTTCGTTTAAACATGGGACGAATGCAGAGTGTACTTTAGTTATGTAGATCTTTAAGATATTTTAATATAAATAATATATTAATTTAATTTAACCGTGTAGTGGCGGTAAGAATATCCACTACCCGTATCGTCGCGAGGGTGTCGTAAGAGGTGATAGAGGGAAATGAAAGGAGATGGGCAGAAGCATCTTCCAGATAGCATCTCAAAATAATTAAAAACTGCGGTTGCGAACACGCTTGCCATGGGTGCCAACTATGGCAAAATCCTCTGAGGAAATTTTATGTTCATCAGTGGACTTGTAATGGAATTAATTAATATAAGTTTTAGCTTAGATCACAAAGGCAATATACGAACAGATTTTGGCCCTTATCTTAACAGGACAAGGTTAACGATTCTTTAAATAAGCTAAGCGACAAGCACCATTGAAAGGTAGCTTGCTCTGCGCCTTATTATGCTATGGGTATTTTTGTCTATTGGTGAATTCTGAAGACATATTGAACAATTTACGAAGAACTTAACACGGGTTCTTAAACAGCTTAAAACAGTCAATTAAAAAGGAACTTACGTATTTTACTTGTTTTGTCGATTTGCATTCGAACCAATGAAAGAACACAGTTTGTTTCATCGTTCGTGCTTATTATTTATATTTATATTATCGTACTTAGCTTAGCAATGGTGTGGAATATTTTGCTAGCATCCGTTTTTTATGACATATATTGACAAAAGAGGCACAGCCCATCTGATGGTAAGTGGATGCTGTGCTCATAGCTATCTATATTAGATGGAATGCAAGATGGAAGCTGTCTTAAAACCAAGAGTAACAAGGCTTTTGTTTTAAGCGTCAGTGCGTTTTACCATCTTCGGTTGCGTTACCACTTACCATCAGGTAGGATAGTAGTTAAAAAGTTGGTAGTTGCAAAAGTTATGAAGCACATCTAAGAATTTTTGTTGCGTTGCCGTCGTGTTGTACTAGGTTAGGTATATAAATACTACAAAGTGGTCGTGCGTCACACAAAATTAGGTGAATATGAAAATGATTTATGTATGAGAATGTTCATGAGCGCAAATTTAATAGAGGCAAGTTCTTAATTACATTGTATGTTTGTTTTTGTTTTAGTTTTGAATGTATGTGACGCAATATCTTCGTCAATTATTTACATAGGTAACAATTATTAAATAGGTTATACATAAGTGGTGTTATCATAAAAATTTCAAAAAAAAAACTTCCACTCCTAAGAGCTCAAAAATAGGCGATGGATTATTTAATGAAACTGTTTAGATGGCTTCCTTGTCGAGCCTTGAGATTATTTTCTTAGTTAACTCAAAATGGTAAAAAATTAAAAGCAAAAGCCGACTTCAAAGAACTACAAAAATAATGAAATAATTTACTGTTATAGCGTCAGAAGTGGTTGAGATAGGTCTTGGCCGTGAAAGGGGAGATCTCCCGCCGGGCAGATGTTCAGCCATGGTTCAGCCGCAGCAGGAGCAGTCAATGGTCTATGTGTTATTTTGGAGCTATAATATATATTATATAGCGGTAACTTCGGAACTTTGATGGCGCGATTCAGGCTTCGGTGCGTTTCGCTTGTGGCGCGACGACAGCGCCGCCACAGTTATATGTCTTACCACCGAATTGAGTAGCTATTATGTAAAAATGATTTAATTTTTTTAATTCTTTGAAGTTGGTTGGAAAAATAAAATTTTCTTATTAGAGTAACAAAAGAGCCAACAGTGGGTCTGATGGTATGTCAGCGACCAATTTAAATGAAAGAAGACTGGAGCTGCATTGTCATCTAAGTGGACTATAATGTCCATGCCGTATTTCGGTCATGGCGGCCAGTCTCAATGGAGACATGCACTATGTCACTATATCCTGTCTTTTGCAAATGGACAATGCGCAGGACAGAATTATAGTGCACGTGTGTGCGCAAGCACAGGTGCACTCTTTATCCCCTCACTCTCATAGTCCGATGAGACAGCAATCCGACATGACCGAGAGCCATCAGGCGCAGGACCAACAGCTGCGTGCTCCGAGGTACGGAGTTGAAACACCGCCAACTTCAGGCTGTTACTGCTTATTTTCACCTCATGATTAGCAGTCACATTTACGGCAACGTCAACACCGAGGCAGTCAAATTAATATGGAACATCTTACAGTCTTAAACGTTACTTCTAATCCTTCCAACTGAAAAGGCTGTACCTGATTCGTACAGTATGAATTTCTGTACGACCTAGTTATATATTCAAAGATTAAATACTTGTATTTGTGTAACGTTCAAGGTATCGGCTATTAAAACCAACCGACTGCTCGTGAGTCTTGGTAAGTTATGGTTCCTCCACTGCAGCGTAATGCTGAGTCGAATGCCTATTTGCTGCAATATAAATAATATGTATTAATACCTATGTACTTATTTAGCATTCTGTAGCAACAAATAAAGTTTTTTATTATTTCACACAGAATATATAGGCAAATCATTCTTTTGCACAGCAGCCACTACTAGTTTAGATCTCACAATTTACGCGACGCCAAAATAGAAATTGCGGTACAATCAATCGCCAACAACGCTCGAGTGCTTTTCAATTTCCCGCTTGAATGCACAAGCTTAAAACTGGACGTGCAACGTTCAATATATTATAGTATAATATCTCATGTTGCTGTTAATGAATAGTCAAACGTGTTCAATTAGTATAAGTATTATTCGCACTTTTCCACTTAGTTAAGAATTGTCGTGTGTCGTCGTTATTAGTCCGGCGAGGATCGAATCTGGGTTGCTCGTGCACTGTGAAAATTATGGAGAGCGCTTAACCCTTAGCTACCAAATTCAAATTTAAAGACGTTTATTTCGACAAAGAATATGTATTGGTAAAGTATATACTGAAAATAATTATGTCCTAGTGCTATCTTATCATTTTAGTCGGTTTGAAGGTAACACATATAACAGAATTTTTCAAAGTGATTAAATAAATTTTATTATAGACATTATACTTAAATTGTGAAAGACCAGATTTTAAATTTTTACTTTTTAATAGGTTAAAAAATAATTCAATTAAGAATAATTCTCAACCCAAATGATTAATTTTGAGAGAAAAAAATTCCCCGTTTTTATATTTGTCACTTTATAATTACTCTGTCTATTTAATGTTATGATGTGCGCAATAATCAGTGAACCAATAAATAAAGACGTTCCCGACGTTTCGGGTGCTTTACAGTACCCATGGTCACGGGGGACTAAGGTATTTAACGTCCTGATGTCATAGTTAGCCTGGCTACCTTCAGTTTTTTTAATATTAATTTTGGTTTGATGGCAGCACCCATCCATCTTATCTATTGAAATTAGGATGTTTTAATTTCAATAGCCTCGCGAATCGTCCTAGGTAGGAATCGGTGTTTTTGCGAGGATTTGTAGTCTATCAAATCTAATGTAATGGCGGGGACGATCTTGAACATGTTCACAAAAAATAAAGCACCCGAAACGTCGGGAATTAAAAAGTTAAAATTAAACGCGATATAATCCGTAAAATTAGTTTCATTTCAGCTAATGAGTATCTAAAATATTTAAAAGACCTTGGAGTTGTATTTTGTTACATATTTCCTATAATTGCCGTGCTTGGCGGTGGAGTTCAGACTACTTTGACACTGCTTCCCGACACGTAACTAAGCATTTTACGTCTGGCGTAAATAGGATGATAAAATTGCCATTTATCAGATGCTAATTTTAAATATACTATACTTTGCTTCATTATTTTACTTTCATGAAATGGGTGTGTAGTAATATTTTTAACATTAAAAAATTCATATTTATACTATAGAATCTCATTGAACTAAACTACTATACATAAAATATTTGATAATTAGTAGAATTTTCGTGAAATCAAATTCAATAAAAAAAATCACAATTTAAAGTTTTGCCATATTTTTTAAGTTATCGAATAAAAATAACGGAAATTAATATTAATACTTATTATCATAAATATTTTCAGATTTAAAGCAAACTTATTTCACTAACTGGAGTCATTCGCAGCTTTGTCCTAACACGTCAAGAGGTATATATACAGTATATGTTTCTCTGATAAAGCCACACATAGATAATCTGATCGAAGTTTGGGGCATAGCAGTGAAACTGACTTGGACACTATTTTAATTGCTCAGAGCAAGATTTTAAAACTATTATTCAATTATGGTTACAACATCGATATAAATTTGTGAGGAAATCAAAATTATGAACATTATGAACTGAACTGAAAATAATATCAAATTATTTCTCCCCGTTCAAACTCCGGTAAAAGAAACCTAATATTGTATGAGGGTGAACAACTTTAGAATAAACTAACAAAAGGAATAAACCAATCTAATTCCATTACAACATTTAAACGACTTTTAAATTTCACATTAAAAACAAAACCTATTAAAGTTCGTAAGAATTAACACAATGTTACACTAAAACATTATTAAGTCTTAATGGAGACTAGCCATCTGCTCAGGACATGATTATAATGTAAGAGAGTACGCTATAGCACTGGTGCACTCCCTATGCCTTCACTCTTAGAATCTTATAACCCGTTGGGTCGGCAACCCAACACGACGGGAAAGCAGGCGCAAGTAGACTAACAGCTTAAGTGTTTTTTGGTGAGATACCGTCAACTTATATAACTAACTATATACGTGGTAGAGCCATGTTGCAGCTATACGAGTATTAGTATAGCCGACCCATTCGTGCTACATACGAATGGGTCGGCTCGACTGGGAAGGATCACCTCTCACAGAATACCAGCGTAATATAGCAGCTTAATGCTGCTGTGTTTCGTATAGTGAGAAGAGAACCGAGACCCTTTTACTGGAAAAGAGGCATTCCATCTTAGTCCTCACGGTGACAAAGCATCTGCATTTTGATTCTTTATTGAGGATAGATGTAGATGTCTATGGGCCACTTACCATCAGGTGGACTGTGTGCTCGTTTGTCACCCTATCCTATAAAAAAAAACTTAACTAATGTGAAATAAAAATAGAAGGAGTTGCTTGAGCAAGTAGAAGAGTTTGTGTATTTAGGATGTGTGTTTAGCAGGGATGGTAGACATGACAAGGATATAGAACGAATATTGAATACAGTATACAGAGTAAATGAGGCTTTTACTCTATCATGAGATGTCAGAATGTTAATAAGGGCACACGGCAAGTCGCAATTCTGTGTTATTCCTATCATAATGTAGTGAAGTTAAAGAATTCTCCTTAACTGATGAGCATGTATGCTGTGAGCATATATATATAGATGTGAAAGGAGCGAAAGGCGTGTGTTGTTAGAATCGTACCAAATGAAAGTCTGTAATCTCTGCCCAACACTGTGGGTGACAGGTGGTGATTAATACATGATACACAATTAATGTGTATATGTATTAAAAGTAACATATTAATGCAGAAACCATCCTATAAATATTATAGAAATAAACCTTATCAAATTATTTCTGATAACTGGTAATACATGAAATTTTACAAAATACCACATGTTACTAAGACACATTTTATGACATATCTAGCTAATCTTATTCCTCGCCCTCAACGGTTCCCATTGGCAGTTTGACTGCGCTTTTTGCTTATACTTATTCTTAAGTGCCTTCGAAAATATTCTTGAATTACCCTCTTTTTATATATATTTTTGTGCACAGAGAAGAAGACTTATCATGCTTAGGTTGTATATTTCTCAGCAAGAGTATACACTTTTGGGAAATAAATTTTAAACCTAATATTGTCTGAAAGTTTTATAAAATTTCAACAATTTCTCCTGCTTCAATATCAACCTGCCATGCCGACCTGAATCTGAGTCAATTAACATAAATATATTTTGCAAAATTTATCAATTTTTGTGAAAAACAAACAATTCATAAATCACACACATTGTGGCGGCGCTGTCCTTGCGCCACAACCGTAAACAAACTAAAATCTAAATCACGCTATTAATATTTCTCAACGACTCTCGGCATATACAGTGTTATTTTTCAAAGAGTAGATTACAGTTTTTGAAAATACGAGTAAATAAGGTTTCTACTTTTATTTGAAATTATCCCAAATTGAATGTGATTTATGGGCAATAACTACGCGTACGCGCGCTCCTCTATGTGCGAATCAATTCACAACGATCCTTACGAATGTACGCGTGCGTTGTAAAATAGTAGGCGTTAGAAATTTATAAATCAGTTAAAATAGTGCATTGCCATGCTTTTGAATTTAAAAGATAAAAAGGATAGAATTATTAAAAAAAAAATTTTTCTTCACTATTAGCCTATATTACTTATTCTGAACCTTCTCTGCAAATTTGACCGGTTATTGCAAAATAACCCTATATAGACAGGCCCGTACTACCACACCCGAGCGTTCTCTGCTCCCCGGAACACATTGCTCGGCGGGAGGTTTCTCCTTATTCTTCCATGGCCAAAATGTTGACATCTACGTGATTCTGTCTTTAGTGGCATAATATACTCATTGGATTAACGTCATGTTTAATGCTATTTGCTGACTCAACTTGAAAGCATATTTTTTATCTGTTCCTCAGTATAACCAGGTTGTTGATAAGTATTGCAGAAGTTGTGACTGTGAGAAGTTCAACTACTGCGTTAGAAATGATCGTCCGCACCTAAGCCGGAGCGAGCAAGTGGATGTAACGTTTTTATATAAAGAAATAAAATTAATTACAAAACAACCATTAAATTATTCAAAGCACAAAACGTTTCGTGTAGATCTTTTTTTATCAAGGAAGTAATTAAATTATTATCTATGGATCGTTAATAGAACTTACCTTAGTGAACTTCAACCAAAATTAGACGAGTTGCTGCATCTGTAGAGATTTAAAACTATGTATTGCGCTTTCTGTCGTACTGCATCATCACGCGAATTTTAGATATTATTTTCCAAAATCGAAATAATAACTAATAAAAAGATAGTCTATTGACTTTAGCACGCCACTGTCAGCCTGCCGTGCCGGCCGGGCGTTTCAATCATTCTTTTAGAGTAGTGACGTAATTTTACTCTGCAATTAAGTAGGGTTTTAATTTAGGAGTGTTGGGTCTTAAATCTACGGTGCAGCAACTCGTATAATTTTGGTTGAAGTTCACTTAGGTAAGTTCCATTAACCATAAAACAACCCTTCGTTGCATCCCAGGAGATTTTAAAACTAGATGTATAGTGCCACATTGCAGAGTAATCAAATAAGAAGAACAACTCTATAGAAAAGGATCACCAGTATACTTAGTTCAAAAATGCATCAAGAATTACAATTGCTGTGGAAAACTAATTAACATTTTAAATATATTAATTCCAATAACACTTAGGACTAAATCATTCAGTTCTATTTAATCTTGTATTAACCAAAGCTCTATCTTAACGGCAAGTTTCAGAACTTCGTGAAACAAAGAGAACAGCTGGAATAGCCAACTGTAGTTACGTTTTATGTCATCTGTGGAGATACTTGGCTTCTCTAACTTGGCGAATAAGCGTTGATATCAATGTCGCTATCCTTATGATTTGTTTAATCCAGCGTCTTAAAGATTGGACACTGGGATTTTCTAGTAGATTATTAATAGTTAAAATTAACATACTCGTATCTGAACCCAATTCCTTAAGTAGGTCTTTCGTTCTATTCATATAATCAGGAAGAGCTTTCACTGGGCAAACTGGTTGTTCGTGGTAACATGGAATTATCAATTTTGGATTCATCTTATTGGGCACTAAAGTTTTTCAAAGTTTGTCTATAGTATATACCATTGTGAACACTTTTTAATTGAATGATACATTATTAATTTTGATTAGTCTTAACGTTCGAATACGTTGTCCAGTAGACAACGCGAGCAGAGTTAATAATGTTCCTAATATTTATATTTAAATGATTCATTTGAGTTTTCTTAGAAAGGTAGGATAAAACTAAGTTTAGATCCTATGAATTTTAATATTTAGGTAAATTAAGTCATGTCCTCAAAACACATTATAAAAATTTTCTGACAATAACATTAACACAAGTTTTGTACGTAATACGATTGAACAAGCTGATCGAAAATAATTTAATGCTATATTTAGCAACTTCTTTAAAAAAGTTGTAAAAATTTTATAAATATATAAACTGAAACATTGAAAATACTTAGTTATTGTTTTTACTAATGGAAAACCATAAATTGTACACCTTATTATATTTCCGCGTCAGGTTATTGAATAACGATTGAATCATTATGGTATACTATCATTATCTAATGACTGTCTGGTAAACGCTTTGCAGATAAAGTTGCGCACACCAGGGTAAGGCTAGCACAGAGGTTGCACTGTCCTGGAAGGAGAGTGCAATTTTCTCACGACCAAAATATAATAACCTAGAAATAGTCAACGGGAACCAAGGGTGACATAGCCAATATGCTATATATGTCGCCACATCATTAATAATTTTTCCGATGCACTTCAGTATAATTAAAATGTTTAAAGAATCTGGATCTGGTTTCAACGATACGAATTTTAATAAATTTTCATAAATTCGAACGGTAAATATATCTATTTTTGGCTGATTTCTCAGAAATAAGAATTGTGCAATTCCAAGTCCGTACCAATATTCGATTACCTATATAGATATTATATAGTCCCTTGACTTTATATATGACGCAATATGAAAATCTTTCTTCGTTCGCACCACTGCCATATTGCTCGAATTACATTGTTTAAGTGTGAAACCGTGTTTCCACCCATCCTGTTATTGTAAGATATAGCAGTTATGTTATCAATTCTTAGCAGGGTCTAGGATCTGTCAATGTTTAAACCAACCAAATTCCAGATTCTGTGAAGAAAAATAACCGCTTACTGTTTCTCCGTTGCAGAATATTCTTCACACTGAAAGTGAGGTTCGGAAAAATTCTAGTTGAAAATGACCTGTTCTAGTAGAGCAAGATATTTTCAATGCGCTTAGAATATATATCAAGGCATAAGCTACGGTTGGACATGTAACAAGCAGCTGTTAGTGTACCTTGAAATTGAGCAACTTTTCTTATTTCGACTTCCGATTTAGAAGACGTATTCATAAATAATCATTTCAATTTTAATTGTGTCAATTTTACAACATTTTTCTGATGTCAATTCTAAATAATAATATGTCCAAGTGACAAGCAGGCTCAGGTCTTTAAAATATTTATTTTAAGCCAGTTTAATTTCCTGACGGCTCAGACCTGCATATAAAAATTTATCAAGATATTTCCATGTGCGCATGGGGATTTTATTGTTGCTCCCACCGCAGTGCCTGTTCAGTCTTTAAAAACTTCTAATCCGCGTGTGATAATTTCAAGACACGGTTGTAAGGCCGCCATCGATTGTCCTAACGACGACATGCGTCGCAGATCTCTTCCACTGCAGCGTCCAATTGTAAGACCATCCTGTGACGCACCTACGTAACGAGGCATGCGTCTTGTTACCAAAACAAGCAGCCGTCATATATTAACTTTGACTTTTATATTTTCAGTAAATTTTTAAGTTACTTTATTGTGTTTTTAAATTTGTTTTAAGTTATTTTTTTGTGATTGTATTTAACTGTTGTGAATGCAGTCCGTGGCCCAATCTTGTGATGGCACGTCGAACGCGACCCATACATGTACACAGTGCAACAAGTCATTGAAATCTTCGCAAACCTCAACATACACACTACAAAACACACAGGAAATGTATTAGCCAAAACAGTTCACCTTAGACATCCACTCCATTATTCCGAGTGCGCCTACTTATAGCCAACGATCCAACTCCTTAGCATATCTTAGCCATTTGAAAAATAGTATACGGTAGTTAAAGAACCTCGAGGATCTCGAATAACTGTTGCTATACATTTGTCACAATTAATCCAGAAATGTTACATAAGCAATTGTACTCAAGACTGGCAGAACCTATTTTATTTTCATACAGCACACTACATAAATAAAAACTGATGAACCAAATTTATCCTTGACACAAAGATTAGAAATAAGTGTGCTGTCAGCCTCACCTTCTCCCGCACGTCTAATCAAACATGATTCCCCTCAATCGCAACAAACTCATCGAAAACAAAATCTGAGCAAGATCTCAAAGGTGCCGCTCGCCATTTGTTCTCCAACGACGTGCTATCACCAGATGCCTCACACTTCAGGCCTTACGGATAAAACATCCTTCAGCTCCAGTAAACCCATATTTTCTTGACCGACCAACAGCAGGGCAAGCATGCCTTCAAATTCAAAACAAAGATGTTACGGATGCCATTTTATCTTTTAAACCAAGTTCAGCTGCAGTTTGGATGGAATCTCACCCCAACATTTGAAAGACTTATGATCGCATTCTGTGGGTGATGTAGGTCAGCAACTTGTATATTCGATCTCTAAATTAATCAACTTTATGTAATCCGGTAATGTCAATCCAGAAATTGATCCCATTCTTTTCAGCGTGAACCTCATTGCCCTCACCA
>JAGSMP010001158.1:0-72243 GCA_029286625.1 Parnassius orleans | reverse complement strand
GTATACGGTAGTTAAAGAACCTCGAGGATCTCGAATAACTGTTGCTATACATTTGTCACAATTAATCCAGAAATGTTACATAAGCAATTGTACTCAAGACTGGCAGAACCTATTTTATTTTCATACAGCACACTACATAAATAAAAACTGATGAACCAAATTTATCCTTGACACAAAGATTAGAAATAAGTGTGCTGTCAGCCTCACCTTCTCCCGCACGTCTAATCAAACATGATTCCCCTCAATCGCAACAAACTCATCGAAAACAAAATCTGAGCAAGATCTCAAAGGTGCCGCTCGCCATTTGTTCTCCAACGACGTGCTATCACCAGATGCCTCACACTTCAGGCCTTACGGATAAAACATCCTTCAGCTCCAGTAAACCCATATTTTCTTGACCGACCAACAGCAGGGCAAGCATGCCTTCAAATTCAAAACAAAGATGTTACGGATGCCATTTTATCTTTTAAACCAAGTTCAGCTGCAGTTTGGATGGAATCTCACCCCAACATTTGAAAGACTTATGATCGCATTCTGTGGGTGATGTAGGTCAGCAACTTGTATATTCGATCTCTAAATTAATCAACTTTATGTAATCCGGTAATGTCAATCCAGAAATTGATCCCATTCTTTTCAGCGTGAACCTCATTGCCCTCACCAAAAGGACGGAGGGGCTTTAAATTCCTGCCACCATGTTATGGGGATTAGCTCCACACTGCACAACTAAGCGAAACGCAGGAAACAAAGCTCCTACTTTACGTTGGTATTCTGTGAGGTCGTGGTACCGCCCGGTTCGAGCCGGCCCATCCATGCTACAGAAGCTGCAGCGCGGCTCTACCAATGAAGGACAATATTTAATAAGTTTTATGACCTGTGACTCATCACAGCTGATCTTGTTACTAGTTTTGTAAATTTTGTAATCTCAAATCTTTATTGCAACATTTTGATGTCAATAATATAAAACTAACTTATTATTAAATCTATGTTTATAACAAAGGCCAAAGTAAAAATCAAAAGCCCAGTAAGGAATTACATTTCCTCACTTGCAAAATTAGTACTATAGAAATAATAATTTTATAATTTATAGTATTTGACAAAGGAGAGTTCACTATATATGAATTTTGGAGTGCTATACTTTACAAAATGCTTTACTAATGGTACCTATGATATGTGTGAGATACCTATGAGGTGATAGTAACATGTGAAATAGTAGTGTATGATTCTCTGTAAAGTGGTGTTAATAATTTGTTATTTTATCCAAAATGAATAATTCAGAATCTTTTATTTAACATGCCTTTGCATTTGATTCACATTTACCCCCCCATGTGGACAACCAAAAAACCTATGGTTCTATAAACTTAATTTTTTGACAGCATATTAACAGCATAGCAACTAGTGGAAATGCATAGAAGAATCACCCCCCATTCTAATATAACTGCCATGGTATCTGGGTCCTACCAGAAAACGATTGTTCTGTGTAATAGTATTATTATTTCTCGGTACAAATTGATAAATTTTTAGTTTTGACACCGTTTTATGATCTTGTTGAATACACTTGAAAGACTTCTTATGACTATCCTTTGTTTACTTGGCTCAATTTCAGATCGATATATAATTTCCAATATTTTTCATTTAATTGATAGAATTGAATCAATAATTAATGAAAGGGAACCCTCTCTATCTTGTCAATGTATAAAGCAGTGGTTTATCAACTCTGAGTAAAATTGTACACCATAAGTATTATTTATTTGTAGTAAGTATTATTCAAAATATCTATATTATTGTTTTGTTTTAAAGGTTTTTTATTGTGTTCTACAATTTTCAAAATTATAAGCATATACTCGTACTACTTTCATATCCAATAATAATATAAATCATATCCGATCATCCAATAATAATATATGTAATTTCCTCACAATGAAGGACTAAGACCCAAAATTTGTCTCAGTTCAATGGCTTTTCCACCCAGTTGAGAACTGTCCGTTTTATTTCAAAAACTTTATGCTTTTAATAATTTTATTATTTGCAATATTATTCACTACCATCTAAGATCAGAAATTTGCAACTGAATATAATATATTACCTTCCATATAGATTATTATGTACATAATAGTTAAAAACACACACATTATTAACCTTATATTACTGATAGCAACCTAAATGAAACATGCACAATTATAGAGTAGCTATTCATATCACAATTATGTGTATAAGTATTTTCCTTAATTTCTACAGCAAATTAATTTGTTGCTAACATCTTTTGTAATCTATTTTATGCATCTGTCAGACATAACTCTATTGTATTATGCATGTTTACCATAGTTATTTACTATATGAAGGTAATAATAACCTGGTAAGGAAACCCACATAAAATAACTGAACAAAACATTTTTTTAAGATTACCATTTTACTATGTAACTAACATATAACTTATATTTTAACTTGTCATAACCTTTAAATACCTTATAATAGTAAAATTGTTTACTATAATCATTTGAAATTTCTTTTTAATTGTTCAATGTACAATTGTTTTAAATAGTGAATTTTGTAAGTTTATATTTTCCCAAAAGGATATTTTATGTACCGATGTAAGCCATTGATGGATTTTGCACCTCATTATTATATTTAAAACCTAATTATGCTAAACACTGCTATCTTTCTTGTTAGGTTATACTAAGCTACATAATACAGCTCTGGATGCAACAATGTGTCTTTGTTTAAATTTTATTCATTAATCATGGCAGGCTAGAATAGCCTAACAGTAGAAAATTGCTCCATAGACTAATTTTTGATTTCAATGACTTTCTTTTTAAATAGTTTTATTATATCAATAATAATAATTGGTGTTTACTGTTACCGAGTTTTTAATTATAGTTTGTTAATTTCTTAAAATTTACATTAAAACTAAGGTCATGAAAATTTACAGGCTAACTGTTGTCTTTTATTATTCCTTTAATAATTTAAGAAAATTATTGTAATTCCATCTGCTGGTGGACAATATTATTTTGTTTTGCAGATTTGCCAAAATTGGCTCTAAGTTCCGTATGGAGCCAAGTAAATCAAGAAGATATAATTAATAATAGCTTATATTCAATCTTTCAGATTTTTATACAGTTAGATTAAAATGTATAATCTTTTAAGACTATTTAAACCTGTAACCTCTTGATATTCAATATCAAGGGAAAGTTCTCATATCACATCTTTTCTTACTTCCATGTCATATTATCCATCCCTCCGTTGAAGCCTATAAGTCCCTGCGGAACATAAGCCCCCCTTCGACACAGAAGGTGGATGAATATTATGTAACTTTTTAAAAGTGTCTACATAATAATATGTAATAATATACTGTCTTTAAATTTAACATGTATCTATAAATCTCATAATTTGTTTGAGAATTACAATTTTAAGGACTAGTAAACTGACTCTCACATTGAGCAACAGGGTAGTTTCGTCCCAGAATTCAGTTATTATTTCTTGCTTGTTCTGCCAATTTTTAAGGCACTTATTTCTTTCCCAATCAAATTTTCTGATAAAATAATGAAAAGTTTAGTGCAATCTCAGGGTATATAATTTCGGGAACTGCTGCCTTTAGATGTTTGGTATGTTGGAATATAATTTGCTATCTTGATGCCCAGCGATCATGTGGGGTTCTCTTATGTTGACAATTTTGGACTTTTTTGACGAACCCCATGACCCTGAGACTTTCTGTTTTTACATGTGTAATTTTGTAACAACTTTTCATTATGTTGTACCTATAATATTAGTCACCTTTGTAATAAAAATTATACCATTATTTATTTTTATTCTAAACCCGTACCGCACAATGTTTTACTTTCTAGTGATAGCGCTTTGTATGTCAATTCAAAACCTGTCTAACCTCTAAGATAGCTCTAAGGTCTGAATAGTTAACCATGTCTATCCTCTAAGTGATAGCTCTAAGGTGTGAATAGTTAACCATGTCTATCCTCTAGGTGATAGCTCTACTGGTTTAAAGCCTGCAGTGATTCTTCTGAGTTCTAGCCCATCTTAATGTCTTCCTTTAAGTGGTATCGTTTATATGTCAATTCAAATCTGTCTGCCCTCTTAAGTGATAGCTCTAAGGTATGAATAGTTAACCATGTCTATCTCACAAGTGATAGCTCTAATGGCCTGAGTAATTTATACCATGTATATCCTCTAGTGATAGCTCTAATGGTCTGTATGCTTTTTATATAACTTATGCTAGATATTCTTTCCAACAGTTTTAAGTCCTGTAATTCTGCCAGAAACCAGAAAATCCTGTCCCAAGATGTTGATGGCATTTTATTTCTTATTTTATTATATATAAATGAACCCATATTCAAGTAGTAGTTCTAATGGTCTGTTTGTAAAATATCCATATAACTCATGTAATATATTTTTCCCAGCAGTTTTAAGCCCATAGTATTTGTTTTTGTATCTCAGTATTGCATAATATATTGTCCAACAAGATGGTGATAGTGTATCAGCCTGAGTATTTTCCTTTTCCTATTTCTCCAATACTGTCCCAAAATCACCTGCATGTGCGCAATTTTGCCCCATGACTATGATAAATGGCGACTGCCAAACTAATGCTCAAAAGACGAATTGAACACGAAAATAAGAAAAACATATTAAATATATCTCCAATTTCTCAACAAATCTCTCTTCTAATAAATATATTCTATATATAGTGACGAGTTATGTTATTAAAAGCTTAATAATTAGTTTTCATTGATAATTAATCATACTTGTTAGGTATTAAGTGTTTCAATACACAGTGAATCTGACTTTATTAATAAGTGATTTTTTTAGATTTTAACACGTACCTCGAACAAGATGATTCTTGTTTACCTTAATCAGTTGCTCCATTTGAATATCTTCACCAAAGTATAACCAATATTACCTCGCAAGCATGTAATAAATACAGTTGTGGTAGGTTTGGATACAAAACATTTAATATTACACAACATATTTGATTTTTATAACAGAAATTTATAAAACACACCGTGACGGCTGGCACAAAAAAACGCAATGACATTGCGTTTGACGTACAGGTGGATATAGTGTTGTACATATATTCTGCTAATTTCCAAAATTTTTTTTTGGGAGCTTGGGATAACTGTGATGGTACTGGTATAAAATACGGCGTACTACATGTTGTAAAGAACGTCTCGGACAAGGAGGGTATAATGCATTTAATTGTTCAAAATATTAAATCTTTGATATTTTGAAATGATTTTATGTTTAATTTAATTATTATTTATCTATACATATAATCTGTAGAAAAGTCGTGTCTGTAATTCTAATATTCTTGAAAAACAAGTTCAGGGACTAATTAAAGGGTTCTGAAGCTAAATTAGTGGTTTTAGAATTTTTGTCTGTCTGTCTGTCTCTCATCTGTCTGTGTATTCAGATTCATAAAACTACATACAAATTTTCATGATTTACATGAAAATTTGTATGTAAATAATTAATAAACTAGAACCTTATAGGCTACTTTTGTCCGATTACGGAACTTCGAAAAAGAAGGTTAATTATTTTCGTTCCTTTAGATGTTAATTTTCTATTATATCTTAATTTTAGGTAGTTATGACAGGTGTTTTGAAATAAATAAAGCATAAACATATTTATAAATAAAGATTAAAATATAGTTATAACTTGGTAAAATAATTTGAAACTACAGATTTATTATTAAAACAGCGCCATCTGTGTCAAATGGCAAAAGTAGTATATTTTGCCTTCAGTTACATAGTTATAAATTAAATAATTTAAATAACTTAACACTAATACAAAATAAACAAGATTTTTAAAATTATTTAAAAATTCTAACGTTTAGTTTTGTAGTTATTTTATTTTATTTTAAAGTGTAATAATTTCAATAGATAAAAGTGACGTCTATCAAAACTATGAAAATTGATAAGGTTTTTCAGAGTATTTATATTTTGCTTATAAATACTCTAAGAGGTTTTATTATTAGCGCCATCCACTTCTAAATAAACTAAAATTGTTAGTCACTGATAAAATTAAATAATAGAATGCTACTGAATATACGATGTAAATAATTGAAAATTTGCTCGTGGTATCTGTAATTACCTAGGTAGATGTGGTCAAAAATATGCAAAGCTTAGTTTCAGTTTTTATGAATTGTATTTAAACAAATACGAGGGCCGTGTTGTTCGCCATGAGATTTCATCATGGCACGGAGCAAAACGTAACGATTCCCTCGAGGATGAATCTGTTGATTGATGTAACATGTATGTAAGCTGCTACTTTTTTACTTTTGATGGGGCAATATATGCACTTTTTATTTCATTCATATTTTCGTGTATGTTACTTTTTGTTTCACTCACCGTAAATATTAAAGGTTGCAAAGATGAGTATAACTCATTATCAGCCTATCAAAAATCCACTGAAATGAACATAGGCCTCATCCATAAATTGTCAAGTAGCTGGATATTTGCTATAGATGCCACGCTTGGTAGGCGGGTTGCAACCGCAGCTATTATTATTTTGATCTGTTGTCAGGAAGATGATGCTGCCCATCTCCTGTTTGTTTTCCTGCGTCGCTCTTACGATGGAACGGTATGAGGTGGCGGATTTTCTTTCACCGCTACAACAAGGCGAACATATTTTTTACTCCCATGAGTTTAGTGATTCCACGTTCACTGTGAATAAAATTTATATGAATAAAACTAATTTTAAGGATTTGATCGCGTTTAATTTTAAATTTTTAATTCGATGTTTTGGACACTTTACAGCACCCATGGTCACGGGAGGAACGAGAGTATTGAGGTGTTTGACAACCTGATGTCATAGTAAAATAGAATAGGATAAGAATAGAATAGAATAAGAATAGAATGGAATAAATGCAGTAGTATGCTGGGTTTGAATTTAATTTTATTAGTTATGGAGTCCTTAGCAGATGGTAGCACTCAGCCATCTTCCCTAGTAAAACCAGGATATTTTTAATTTCAATAGCCTCGCGAATCATCATTGGTAGGAATCAGTGTTCTATTGCAAGGATTTGTTTTCTATCAGATCCGATATAATGGTTGAGACGATACTAAAATGTTGACATACTTTAGACTGCCCGGAGCTTCGGTGCTTCACATCAACAATATGTTCTTTTACTCGGGTTTTATGGAACTTTCATCCAAGATGCGTAAAAATTCCCACGTTAAAAAAAGTTAAAATTAGTCGTGATATAATCCGTAACATTAGTTTTGTTCCATGTGTAGTATTTATTATTATAGAACTGCATTTATGAAATTTTTAAGTCTACTCGAAGTAAAAATAAATATCTACATCTATTTTATGGTGCTAATAAATGCTAATCATTAAATAGGACCAATGATATGAATAAAATATCTCAAATAAACCTTTACCGTAAATTGATAGAAGACCATGAATTCATTATTATTTTGTTAAAACTAAATTAACTTTAATTATGAATGAATGTGAAGAGTAAATATAAATAATAATAATACATTTTGATTCCAAGACAATTTACCTTTCTTATGGATACATCGGAAGACACGCCCGATATAAAAATAGTAGGTGTTCTAGACATATATATTCACGTGTTCCTGTAGCATGTTATATCTACATATGTCAAATACCAATCAGTTACGTCTAATAGTCTTTAGAATTCAAAAAAAATCTTTGACAGACATAGAGACACAGACACCGAGGTGACTCTAAAGTGATCGAATTTTTGTGAATTTGCCACGGAACAGCATTTAATGTTCCTAAATGCAAGATCACGCGAGCGAAGCCGCTGGTAAAAAGCTAGTTAATAATAATAATGCACCGCCACAATATGTATCTACGTAAAGCTACTGCAGTACATGGGCACCTTTAACCAATTTAAGAGGCAAGAGACGCCTTGTCACCCCTCTGGACTAAGATAGAATGCCACATAACCTGTAATTATATTGGCTCTTAAGTTCTAATCTAAAACACACACAACAGAGGGTACACTGCTCTTAGTAATAGGTAAGGGATAGTATTAACTTATTCAGACTGCCAGGTAGATAAATAAACAACTGACGACCTGACAAAATATACAAAACGTTCAATAGTACCAATCGATTTTATATATTTCTACATTTTGCAACGACATTAGATTTAAAATTAAAGTTTTATGGCCCAACTTGTCAGGTTGAAGTATTGGATGGAGATATGGATGTAATAACGTGAAGCCATCTTGCGGGATAACGTGATTAGGTGATTCGACATTCCTTTTAAGTCGATACGAAAGATGTTCTTTATATTTTTTACGTGGTAGAGCCATGCTGCAGCTATAATAATAGTATAGTTGTAGCACGAATGGGTCGGCTCGACCGGGAAGGACCACGCTCTCACAGAATACCAGCGTAAAATAGCAGCTTAATGCTGCTGTGTTTCGTATGGTGAGTGTAGAGAACCGGAGACCCTTTTACTGGAAAGAGGCATTCTATGTTAGTCCTCACGGCTGACAACGAATCTGCATTTAAATTCGCAAACGAAGATAGATGTAGATGTCTATGGGCCACAGCAACCACTTACCGTCAGGTGGACTGTGTGTCCTTTGTCACCTTTATTCTATTAAAAAATGTATATATGGAGATTTATCATTTTATCTTATACTAACAAAACTGCAGAAGGTAATTATTAATAAGTTGTCTGTGGTGTCTGTGGACCTGTATAACCATTTACCATCAAGTAAAATGTGTAATCGTTGGTCATCCTAACATCTATAAAAGTCCACAGCTGGGCACACGCCGTCTCATTTTAGAGAGGGTTATGGAATTAATCCTTTCCCAAAAACAGTCACAGAAATGTCGTGTTCGTCACCGTGTGAGCAAGGTCTAAATATTTTGTATTGTTATCTCTTTTAGCTTATTAAAATTTCTATTTAAAGGAATAAATTTTATAACGATTCTGTTAATTTGAATGTCATACCATAAAACCATAATTGATTTCTATGGCTTTATATTATATATACATATATACATATATATATATATATATATATATATATATATATATATATATATATATATATATCTGTGTGTGTGTGTGTGTGTGTGTGTGTGTAGTGTTCGCGCTACATGACACTACCACTCGCGTAATTACGCGAACACTACAGATTTAAGTAAAACTAGTTTTACGGATTTTATCGCGTATATTAACTTATTTTATATATGATATTTATATATGAACAATAAAATCCGTAAAACTAGTTTTATTAAAAGCCATAATTGTGTGATCCTGAATGTACTTAATAAAATGTCATTAGGGCCAATTTTCGATATAAAAGTTGGTAGCTAAGGCGCGCCGTGCAATTTAATCACCCTAGAGGACCTTAATTAGTTTTAATCAGATCCTAAGTTGACAATCGCGTGACATAGTGTAGGTGGTAAATCGCAGACCATGGATTTGAATTCAAATAAAGAAAATATTTGTGTCATAAAATAGTTGTTGGATCCGTCGTCGTACTCTTTATAACTATCCTGTATTTAAGACTTTCATTCTTGTAACGTCTGTTTACTAACGATCTTCTAGTGACCGCACTTCTAGAGAACGTGCTACACTTCAGTACAACATTTTTGAAAAACATTTGTTATGAATTATTACTTGTAAAAAAATCTAAATCTTATTTTGCGTGACGCAATACTTTATGTTAAGGGAAATTCTAAGTGTTCGTTGCAAAATGGTGTCTGTCGAAAGATGATAACCGCAGCAGGCAGGCCCTCGACAAGCGTCCAGCAGTGTGGCGAGTGGTGATAGCTTCACAGTGGTTAGGTGGTTAATTTATGCGTGACGGCTCCGTGGCGCAGTGGTTTAAGCAATAAGTTGCGGTGCTGAGGGCGGGTTCGAATCCCTCAAAGCACAAGAATTTGTATGGCCTACAATAATAAATCCGGATCTTGATGTTCCTTGTGCAATTTATCTAAGTAAACTACCTCCGCGATACAGGAGAAAGTCCTGTGGTCGTAATTTGGGTGTAACATTTTTTTTAAAGAACAAATTAAACGTGCACGTTATGCAAAGTCGCAATTATATATACCAATATACTTCATATTCCTAAATCTTATTTTGTACTGAAGCAATACATTGATGCTAAAGAAAAATATATCCTGTTTTGCAAAATAGTATTTGTTGAAACTTGTTCCATTTGTGTAACGAATAAAAAAGTTCGTGGGGTTAGTTAAAGGTTTATTGGATGGCAATTTTGGTTTTATTAGAATGGATTTCGTATGGTGAGTGTAGAGAACCGGGTACCTTTACTACTGAAAAGAGGCATTCTATCTTGGTCCTCACGGGTGACAACGCATCTGCATTTTGATTCGCAAACGAGGATAGATGTAGATGTCCATGGGCCACAGCAACCACATACCATCAGGTGGACTGTGTGCTCGTTTGTCACTATCCTATATAAAAAGCTTCTAGGAAACGTAACCCTTTTCTACCGACTTCAAACAGGAGGAGGTACTCAATTCGACAGTATGTTTTTTATGTGTTACATCATAACTTTTTCTGAGTGCACCGATTTCGGTGATTCTTTTGATTTGAAAGCTGGTGCTTCACATGTTGTCCCATATAAATTTGATCAAGGTCTGACCAATAGTTTTGAGTTATTCTTAAAAATTTATATTGAAGTCGGTTGTACAAAATTTTTAATTTTATATTATTTATTTAAAAAAAAACTATCAGTCGTAGGATTGCATGTCAGAAATGAAAACTTCTTAGCTTCACAAATTTGTGAACTTTATTTTTTGGTTGTTAAATATCTATATATTTTGAGCGTCACGCAGGTTCAGTGCTTTTCCCCATCTCAGATGAGCTATATATTATGTTTTTTGCAATGCATGGCACCTTCGGAAGGGGAGGAAGGTGGTGAATGCTCATAGCATACAACGCAGCCGGCTGCGTGGTTGTGTGGACTCACTTTGAAGAAGTGCCTTACCCACTAAACACCACCTGGGAACGGCTTTGGCCCGAAGGCATTTCCGCCGAATCGTGCTAGCCGAGGCGGGAGGGCACCACCGTACGGAGACGGTGAGCGTGGCAGTGAACATAACTGCACGGGGCGGCGGCTCTAGCTGCGGCGGAGGGCACTCTCAACCGTACGGGGACGGAGCGTGGTCAGTAACACAACCGCACGGGGCCGGCAGTGCTAGCTGAGGGGACAGGACAGGACTGACGTTCAATTCCTCGACTTCTGACTGACTGAGAAGACCCGTACGGGGACGGGTGCTCGGTCAGCTGGCGGACTCCGCTTCGCACGACGGCACGGGGCGACGGCGCAAGCGGAATGAATGATATATTATGTCATCACATACATCTACATATATATACTTTGTACGTGAGCGTCACGGTCACGCCAGTTCAGTGCTTTTCCCCATCCCAAATGAGCTATATATTATGTCATCACACATCTATATATACTTTGTACGCGAGCGTCACGGTCACGCCAGTTCAGTGCTTTTCCCCATCCCAAATGGGCTATATATATGTCACCACACTCATCTATATATACTTTGTACGTGAGCGCCACGGTCACGCCAGTTCAGTGCTTTTTCCCCATCCCAAATGAGCTATATATTATTTCATCACACACATCTATATATACTTTGTATGTGAGCGTCACGGTCACGCCAGTTCAGTGCTTTTCCCCATCCCAAATGGGCTATATATTATGTCACCACACTCATCTATATATACTTTGTACGTGAGCATCACGGTTACGCCAGTTCAGTGATTTTCCCCATCCCAAATGGGGCTATATATTATGTCACCACTCATCTATATATACTTTATACGTGAGCGTCACGGTCACGCCAGTTCAGTGATTTTCCCATCTCAAATGAGCTATATATTATGTCATCACACATCTATATATACTTTGTACGTGAGCGTCACGGTCACGCCAGTTCAGTGATTTTCCCATCCCAAATGAGCTATATATTATGTCATCACACATCTATATATACTTTGTACGCGAGCGTCACGGTCACGCCAGTTCAGTGCTTTTTCCCATCCCAAATGGGCTATATATTATGTCACCACACTCATCTATATATACTTTGCGTGAGGCGCCACGGTCACGCCAGTTCAATGCTTTCCCCATACCAAATGAGCTATATATTATGTCATCATACACATCTATATACTTTGTACGCGAGCGTCACGGTCACGCCAGTTCAGTGCTTTTCCCCATCCCAAATGGGCTATATATTATGTCACCACTCATCTATATATACTTTGTACGTGAGCATCACGGTCACGCCAGTTCAGTGATTTTCCCATCCCAAATGGGGCTATATATATGTCACCACTCTCATATATACTATGTATGTGAGCGTCACGGTCACGCCAGTTCAGTGATTTTCCCCATTCCAGATGAGCTATATATTATGTTATCACACACATCTATATATACTTTGAAAGTGAGGGTCACGGTAACGCCAGTTCAGTGAGTTTCCCTATCCCAGAAGTGCTAACGTGCCGAAAGAAGTTTTTACTTCAAAAATACTAACAATGCTATTATATCAACATTACCAAAATATTCCCTTTACACCACTTTTGGTAAGCTTAAAACGCTTGTGTTAGAAGTGGTTCACGACAATAGTCGAATGGCGGATTCGATTCCAGGAACTTTTTAGTTTGCTGTCCTCAGTTATTTTTCCAGGTGGTCGGGTTCTTTTTCTAACTAGCACCACCTTGATACGACTCTATTACCTGTTTCTGCCGTCTACTAGCAGTGCACCCACTGCTGTGTTTCATTCTTGAGGGCTAGGTATCTACTATGATTCAGTATGAAGATGCCAATATAATTGCACGCCATGTGACATTTATCTTAATCCACAGGGTGATATTATGAATATTTGTATAATATTAAAACAAATTAATTTGTTAATAATGTAAGAAAATAAGTATAAAAACACGTGTGCGGTTTACATGCAGTAGAAGTGAAACCTTCAAATGAAATGAAATATAAAATAAAAACATTTCACAGCAAATGGTTTATTTAATTTGATAATTTTCAACCACAAGTGCGGCATAAATAAGATAAAGTTTAATTTTATAACATTTAAATATTACAATTCTTGTTTTAGACACGTAGAGCCTAATTTTAGTGTATTAAATCAATATAATATTTTCTTTAGTGAAATATACAAATTCATTAATTTCATGTCTGAACTGGATGCTATCTTCTCTTCATTCACATCATCTTGACTATCTCGATGGTCTAATGATCGTAAACGTGGCTATTGATCATAAGGTCCTGGTTTAGAATCCCAGGTTGGCCGAAAATCTATTATTGAGTTTTTCTATCAAGGTGTTATAAGTAACCGCCGAGTCAGGAAGTTACTGTTGTTTCATCCTAGTGCCTTAGATAGCCTAGATAGTCCTGCACCCGATTCTTCTCTACGCTCTATCGGTTTGCCGTCCTATGGGACTGAGAGTGCGAAAATATAGTGAGCTTGTGCTTGCACTCGTACACTACGAGTATAATCCTGTCCTGCGCGGATGGCTAGCCTCCGTTGAGATTGGCTTCCGTGACTGAAATTCGGTCTGGAGAACACTATCATTATCATAATTTCAAATCCATGATCTTTAAGTTCCTTAGTCCGTACCGGTAACCATTAGGCTATTGTCACTTCAAAATCATTGTATTTGTTTTGGATTCTTTTGGTGATATATATTGTGGCATAATATATCCTCCCCATAAACTGCTTCATAGGAGGATTTTGCGGTAGTTGCCATGCTTGCCATTCGGTTGACTACCGCAGATTTTTTAATTTTTGTATAACTCGACATTGTTCTCTTAACGAAACTATGTAATCCTAGACCCTCTTTGAAAATCGAAGGTGAATACATCACTCAACTTCAATTTGCCGACGATATTTTTCTTATGGCAGAATCGCTGGAGGACCTAAGCACTATGCTCATTGACCTCAATAATGCCTCCCAACAGATAGGTCTTAAGATGAACATGGACACAACAAAGATCATGTGTAACGTCAATGTAACACCTATGCCGATAGTTTGGGAGCACTAAGCTCGAAGTTGTTGACAAGTACGTTTACCTGGGACAAATAGCCGAATAGGTACTACCTATAACTTCGACCGAGAGGTAAGTCGACGGATACAACTCAGCTGGGCAGCGTTCGGAAATATGACACAACTTCTCGTCAGGTATACCTCAAAACTTGAAAACGAGATTGTACAACCAGTGCGAGTTGCCAGTAATGACTTATGGATCTGAGACGAGGTCCTTCACTGCTGGGCATATGATGAAGCTCAAAGTCACTCAGTCAATTATAGAGGAGGCTATGTTCAGGGTTTCTCAGCGTGATAAACTTAGAAATGAGGATATCCGCAGTAGAACCAGAGTGACTGACATAGCTCAACGGATTAGTAAGCTGAAGTGGCAATGGGCCGGCTATATTCGAAGGGCCGACAACCGATGGGGAAAAAGTTTCTCAGTGGCAGCCTTGTACCTGTAGGTGAAGTGTGGGGCAAACCTCCACTAGATGGAGTCGTTGGATGCAGGTCGCACACGACCGTGCTTCGTGGCATTTTGGGGAGGCCTATATTCAGCAGTGGACTTGTGAAGAGTTGTAATGATGATGATTATATGATGATGACGACCCTTTTGAAATATTGAAATGGTCAGTAATATATATGAGTATTTGAATGGCCTACAAGTGATTGTGTTAGGTCATGATGTTTGTTCACGTGTAATTTATGCATGTTAAACACCTCCATGATACGTAAAGCATACTTATTGCGGAGATATTGTTTTAAAGAAAAAAAAAAGAGAGGGAAGATAATCTCCAATGTGCAGGATATCTTCCAACTATAGAGGTGTCTACAGCAACATGAATATGCAGAAAATAAACAGGGGAAAAAAGCGAGTTTTTGTCAGAATGCCATAATGTATCTCTGCAATAAAGAGTGAGGTGGGCACCGACGTTGAACGATGCGATAGCACTTAGTAGCGAAATCATTAGCAGCTACCTCGTTTGTTAGCAGACAGCTCGATTGTCGCTGTGCACTGATACTGTACATTAAGCTCATATGAATTTATTTTATTTATTTCTCGTTTACGTATGGTATAAAATGAGGCAATGGATCTCGTGCATATGGCCTACTGTCATCATTTTGGATATAATACGTTACATATCACATCACTTAATAAAATGTTTTGTTACTTAGATTGCTTTAAGAATGCGCTAGTTAGATTACACTAATTGGAAGATTTAGTGTTATATAGCTAAGTTAGAATGAATCGCTATAAACTTGGAGAGTAGCACAATACACATAGATACAATTTGTGGTTTTTGAATGTGTGCTCTAGCTAGAATCGAACTAAGTACCTGTTGCGTAGTAACTACGTGCTACGTACACTAGCCACTTAGTCACGCTCTAGTTATCAACTACTTACAACTTAAAAATCATCTTTTCAGATGAAGGTCATTTCACTTCGGAAGATACGTCAATAAGCAAAAATGTCATATCTGGGGCTCAGAAAATCCTCACCTCATCGTGGAGAAACCACTGCATCCACAATGAGGACTGTCTGGTGTGAATTTTGGTCTGGCGGGATTATTGGGCAATTTTCTTCGAATGAAAGAAAACGCCGTAACAGTATGGCATACTGTTACGGCGTTTTCTTTGGCTTTCGATCATCATCGCTACCGTGCCATGTTAAGCAATTTTTGGCTCCCAAAATTGAAAAGGGTAACATAGGCGACATTTGGTTTCAATAGGACGGCGCAACGTGCCCACAGACAACGTAACAATCGATCTTTCGCGCACTGTTTCGAAAAAGCATAATCAGCCGAAATGTTGATGTCAACTGGCCACCTCAAGCTGCGATTTGACTCCGTTGGACTTTTTGTGGAGCCGTTAAGGACAAGTGTTACGCAAAACCATCCAGAGACGATTGACGACTTGAAATATAAATCAAGTTGCCATTGACGAAATAGTGGCCAAACAATCGAAAATGTACTGAGATATTGGACTGATCGAATGGGGTATTGTAAGGCTAGCCGTGGAAGTCATTTGAATGATGTTGTCTTCCACTCTTATATGTAAAGGTTCAATCTTTCTAATAAACTCATTAACTTGAAAAAAATTTAATTAGTTTTCTTTATAGCTAATTCAATTTCAAAATCTTAAATTGCCCAACCCTGACAAAAGGAACATTTGAGAGGTAAAGCGTTTGAATACAAATGAGGTTCAATTAAGAACTAAAGATATTCAGTGCAATTATGTAAACAGAGTGAGACTAAAACCATCGAGTGAACAACTTTATGGGTGGCACACACGCTACGAGAAATCGTTACGATCGTACTGTACCATTTAAACTGCACCGATAAACGAAACATGTGTTTGACAAAAACTGTACAGGTTTTACGATTTTTTTAAAACTGTACCGTCGGATGGAGTACTCTGAGTACTCTGTACTCTCGGATGTCTTCACATTATCACATCAAATTATCACATCATGTGATATTGTGTCTATTATAAATAAAAATAATACTAGAAAAGTAAATATTACGGTATGCAAACCAGGTACAAGGTTGAAACGTTTTGTTTACGAGTAGTCGTTCATAAAGTAGCAGGACAGTAGGACATACCACATGGGCAGGAACATTTTGTCTGCCTCTGTCTGTCCATCCGATTATAATGTATGTGTCTTCAAGACAAGAGTGAATAGATAAGTCGGTGCTATTAACTACCTACTGTTACATTATCGAACATCGTCAGGTGGGATAGTAATCAAACACTGGCTTCTAATAGGTAAAATGACCCGCGACTCAGAATACCAATAAAAGTTAAGTGGAATTCTAGCTGCCTAACAGAATTGCTTTTAAGTAGGTTTTGAAAACGTTAAGTGAAGAATCCTCTTCTTCTTCTTCTTCTTCTTCATTAGCTCGAAGTTGCCTGCTGGACATGGGCCTCTTTTATTATAGACAGGATTTGCCTTCCTCAATGGACACGTTTGGCAGGTGGAACGCAGCTCTACGTCGCCGGTCTGGAAATTTTACGTAAACGGGCATTACATAGATGTAACCATCTATCTTTAAAACTAGTTCTCTGTGGCACATAATATTATAGTCGCATGTTACGACTGTCACGTGGTTAAATGGGTTGATAATTTCTTTAATTCTCTCATCACATGACGTGGAAAATAGCAAGGACATGAATTGTCCATTTAAAATGACTACTGACATGAGAGATCTTTGTACCACTCAGACCTATATTATTGGCTCTAATTTTTCTGTCAATGTTTTCCAGTAATAAATAACAAATTAATCATGATGGTAACTGCCTAACGAACTGATTTACTTGTCGTTGCCACTTTGCGCAACATGCATCCTAAAAGTCTTACGTCCTTTACCCGTCACACTATACCTAAGTCCCCGAATTCATTTCACAGAGTCTTGTAAAGTGAAACGATATATCACTTCTGATACACTTAAACATCGCCCGACTTAAAGCAAATTGCACGCCAAGTAACAAATCTGGAACTAGAGCCGTTTATCCGAACAGTACACTGAATACCTATTATTAGGTTTTTCTAGAGGACAGACTACGGCGATATTGCCTGGTTATATAACCTTAGCAAAAAGAGATCAGCAAATGAATAGCGACTGTGAAATTTTCACATCATGTGTGCCTATTATAAATAAAAATAATACTTAGAAAAAGTAAATATTACAGTATGCAAACTAAGTACCAGGTAAGAAACGTTTTGTTTAGTCGTTCATAAAGTAGCAGGACAGTAGGGACATACCACAGGGACGGGAACATTTTGTCTGCCTCTGTCTGTCCATCCGATTACAATGTATGTGTCTTCAAGACAAGAGTGAATAGGCTTTTAAGATAAGCCAGTGCTATTAACTACCTACTGTTACATTACCATCTATATTCAGGTGGAAAAGTAATCAAACACTGGCTTCTAATAGGTAAAAATGACCCACGACTCAGAATGCAGACAGCTGACTATATATTATATTAAGTCAAGTTGTTTTTGTAGGGATGTAGATTTAATAATATACTTATAAAATACTAGTTCTAAGAGCAAAAATTAAACTTATTATGATTAAATGAGGCAAATCTAATTCCAAAAGGTTTGTAAATAAAATCCCCAGTTTCAATTGAAAGTTAAGTGACACACTCGGAAACGGCTTAAACTATTTAAATTACTTTTTTATTAAAGAGCTATACTACAGGGATTGTCTCATATAACTAAGAAAAAAAACAATCTCAACAAAAAATAGGAAATTATTTAGATGATATTCTAGTTGTTACTTTGAACTTGTGATATTTAACATAACTGAATTTGTTAAATATCACAAGTTCAAGGTTTATAAGAAATTTACTTAAGAACATTAAACCACACAAAATGGTAAGATAAGCAAAATACTTAAAAATACAAACAAATAAAAAGTAGAAAAGAGATCGGGCTATCAGAAATATCATTAATTTTTAGTTTACCAATTCGCTAATTTTTTGCGTGTGAGTCGTTGAACTGAAAGATGAATTTTGCAAATTGCCATAATATCATTTCTGAAACTGAAGAACTATGTGACGTATTACGATGACATTGTATGTGCCTGATGTAATTTTTACTGATTTTGGGTTGATAAGAATAAATATATTTATAATAATGATCACAAATATTGTAAATATTTTTTTATTCACAACATTTTTATCGGATTTTTATGATGCACATTTATACGTGGTGAGGCCAAGCTGCAGCTATATCATGGTGGTAGCACGAATGGATCGACTCGACCGGGGTAGGACCGAATCCACTCTCTCATCCAATCTCACACAGATTACCAGTGTAAATTAGCAGCTGAATGCTGCTATGTTTGTATGTGGTGAGTGTAGAGAACCGGAGACACTTTTAACTGGAAACGAGGCATTCTAGTCATCAGGGTGACAACGCATCTGTATTTTGATTCTTAATTGAGGATAAATGTAGATGTCTATGGGCCACAGCATCCACATACTATCAGTGGACTGTATGCTCTTTTGTCACCTTTATTAAAAAAATATAGCTTATAATTCTTATTATACAAACTCATATTAATAAATAAAGAATGTCAAACTATTTTATATACTGGATGCTTCTCATACACAGTACGTGTGCGTGCGTATTCAAATATTACTGGCGATATTGAAATAGAATTAAACGACAAATTTAATATCGCTAGCGTTAAAAGATATTCAAAAGATTTGATTTCATATGTTTAGAATAAAAATATGGAGTTTTATTTTTACGTTATTAATATTGCATGATAAAACAATGAAATTGTAATATAAATATTTATAAGAACATGACTGAATTACTCTGTAAAGTAAATGAAGGAAAATTAAAAAGCATTGGCGCGTTGAGAGCTTGTTTACTAATTAATTATTCTATATATCTTGACTACATGAGTTTACTTACAAATAATACATTACAAGCATTTGTGAAATTAAAGGTTGGAAAATACCTGCAGGTACGACATCATTATCACGGACGTTGAATTTGAAATGGCCGTTTTAGAGTCACGTTTACGTTCAGAAATATATGTGGTATTTGTCATATGCACAGCGCTCTCGAAATCGAGGTGCGTATTGAAATGAAGAACTTTCAGGAAAATTAAAATATTTATGAAATATTTTAGTTTTAAAATATAACATATTTTTAAGTAAGGGTAAAAAAGCAGACTGTCCATGATGACAAATGGATGCTGTAGTCCAAAGACAGTTACGTCCAATATTTATTAAGAATGAATTATGCTAAAATTTCTTTTCCATCGGTTGTTGGTGTTTCATGCTATATGACCGGCCTATTGCCACTTCAGCTTGTTGATCTTTTGGGCTATGGTCACTCTGGTTCTACTGAATATCTTCACTAAACTCCTCTTCATAGCTCGCTGAGCGATTAAGGTCGCTTCCGCGTGCAGCCAACTGTGAAGGAACACGTCTTAGATCTATATTATGTTATCACTAGCTACACGCACTGGTTGTTAAGCTCTTAGTTGTTTCGAGAAATGAAATCTCCCGAACGCTACCTTTATAATTTTAAGTCTTTGTGCTTGTATTTGAGAGTACGAGAAGTCGGCAGATGTAGGTAGCTGCAGAAATATATAGTTGAACAAAGGTTTCAAATATTATGTTGTGATGGGCTGTATTGATTATAATGACTATTCTTTTTTATAGAAGATGGGGCAAACGAGCATGCGGCTCACCTGATGGTAGTGACTACCGCCTCCCGAACAACCGCAAACCAGGGGAATCGCAGGTGCGTTGCTGGCTAGAAAGAGTAAGCTCTTTTCTTGAAGGTCCCTAAGTCGTATCGGTCTGGAAAAATCTCCGATGGTGAACAGTTCCACAGAAGTTGTACGAGGAAGAAAACTCCTAGTAAAACGTACAGTGGTGGACCGCCAAGCATCCAGACGATGAGGATGGTATCATGAATTTTGACGCGATGTACGTTCGTGAAATTTGGCGGCTAGAATTAATCCGAAGAATTCCTCAGAGCACTCCTCGTGGTAGATTCGATAGAAAATGCAAAGCGATGCAACATACCTTTGTAGCGCCAGCGAATCGAGCCAGAGATGAGAACAGTATTCCATGTGGGCCGAATTTGCACTTTGTAAGTTGCAAGCGATGTGCCAGCATGAAATACTGTCTCGCTCTGCTGAGCACGCCAAGCTTTTAGAGGCCAATTTGGCCTTCCCAAGTGACCACGAAACTGCACGCTTTTCGATATGTCGACGCCGAGACTTTGTTGTAAAGACTGACTTCGAACCAGTTTGTCCCAATACTCGGCGACGTTTTCCGAGAAATATTGGCACGGCCGGTATATAAGGCATCACCAGTGCTGTCGTCTACATAGCAATGAATGTCCAGTTGCAACATATTATGATATGCAGGAGAAACAGCGTTGGTGATAACACGCAGCCTGTGAACACCAGCGTTAATAGGCTTGTAATCAGGCATGCACCGTTAACTACGACCTTGATGCTCGATCAGCAGGAAACTGGTGATCCATTAGCACAATTTCTCGGGAAGCCCATAGGAAAGGAGCTTCGAAAGAAGCGCTTTGTGCCAGACCCGATCGAAGGCCTTCGCTATGTCTAAACCAGCGGCAATGCCTCCCCTTGGACTCTACTGCCTCCGCCCATCTATGAGTCAGGTGAGACCAGAAGACCACCAGCTGATCGACCCCAACGAAAACCGTACTGGTGGTTACTAATCAGCTGTGATCCTCGAGGTACCTCATGAGCTGGCAGTTTATAAAGTTCCATTATTTTGGAGAACAAGGAGATGATGGCGATAGGCCTGGGCAGGACAGGTCTGAGCCGTCGCCTTTTTAGGGATCAGTGGACCAAGCTATCTTTCATGAATTCAGGACTACGTCTTGGGAGTAGGAGTACTGGAAAAGACGCGTTAAAACTGGTGCCAACTCCGGAGCACGTCTTTAGCACAATGGGAGGGACTCCGTCAGGCCCTCGACTGGCTAACGTCCAGGAAAAGGATTGCTTTGCGACCCAGCGCTGAGTAAACCGCACATCCGGCACAGAGCACTCACACGCGGGATGGTCGGCGGTGTGTTCCCCCCATCATCAAGTCGAGTTGGACGCAAAGAAAGAGCCTAACAGCTCGGCTTTCTCCTTTGCGGCATGGGCCAGTGAGTCGTCCTCTCTGTGCAGAGATGGCGAGAGACCAGAATGCACAGGTTCCCGAAGGAAGGCGGACTAGCTTCTCATAATTCTGCCGATGTGCTCCGACCTTGCCTTAGCAATGACTCTTTGAAGGACCTGGAGGCGGAATTCCCGAGACGTTGATGCGTCAGCCCAGGCCCAGTAGCACTCCTGCTTATAGAGTTGCTATTTTACATGAGCGACCAAACCATGGCTGGGATCTGCCTCCGATGGGCACCACAGAGGATGGAATAAAAGTTCCATACCCTGAAGTACCACATCAGCAACAGAATCAGCAACAACGCTTGGATCGTCCGGCGAAGCAAATCCGCCCCTATCCCAATCGGCCGACCTATTGCCAAACACGACGGCAGCCTGCAGAATGCAACCGCGTCGTTAGAGTGAGTGGCACCACTTTCCGGACAAGACAATGATCCGACAAGCCTAGAGGGGCGTCGACGGAATCCTGATATCCGTCAGGATGAGAGGTCAGCAGAAAATCCAACAGGGAAGGTGCATGATCCTCCACATCTGGAATCCGCGTAGTCGAAGTAACCAGCTGTGTAAGACCATATGCCAAGGCAAAGTCATAAACAGATCTCCCCGCATGATCGGTTGAACGTGAACCGAGCCATTCGGCGTGGTGGGCGTTAAAATCGCCACGGATCACGTTCTCTGCGGATGGGATCTGCTGTAGCAAGGAATCTGTAGCCATTTGGACTTGGTCGATGAGTCGGTCTGTTTTGGCATTACCGCTATGGGACCTATAGAGGCACCCGTAGACGCGGGGATGGTGGTCGCTTTCTACGCGCAGCCATAGGATGGACAGGTCCGTACCTTCAAGTCTGCCAAGACGTCAAAAAAATGTCATCTCTGACGTACGCAAACTCCAGCCCGGGCACAAAGTGTTCTAATTTGTACCCCAGGTAGGAGAAGATATGGTATCAGCCGGAGAGAACACCTGAGTCTCGGTTAAAAAGGTAAAATGGCTTCGCCGTCTTCAGATGGTAGTGGACAGCGTTAAGGTTGGAATGAATTCCCCTGATGTTGCAAAAGTTCACGGATAGCATGACAGGGGTCGCCTTGGTGTTATTGCTCCGCTTGCCCCGAGTAGGTTTAGTGGTGAGCGGAATATCCCCCCCCCCCAAAGAATACGCGGGGCAGCCTGACCACCCACGCTCAGGGTGGAGTCGCAAGGTCGTGGATGCTCAGCGAGGATTCTTCAGGGTACTGGTACCCTCCTCGTGTAGTCTGATTACATTTAATTCCGCTACCATGTTGAGGGGAAATTGGGCCTCCGGCCACCTGCACTCACCAAGCGAAACGCAGAGGTAAACCTCTACTTCACGCTGGTATTTTGTGGTACCACCCCGGTTTGAGCCGGCCCATCCGTGCGACAGCAAAAGCTACCGCGTGGCTCTACCACTGTTAAAATACATATATACAATATATTCGTACATATATTTTTACGAACACTACTATTCGATATCATAATATATAATTTACGAGTAGTATCTTATGCCCAAAATCAATTATAAGCTTTAGAGCATATAACATTATCAAATATTTGGACAAATATTATGTCGAATCCGATAGATGGCGGTGTAACCACCTAGTATATGCCAGACAATCCACAGACCAGTGAAGGGAAGCAGTTCCTCGGGTGCGGGACGTCTAGTACTGCTTTTTTGTTTCACTAATGACACATCGATAGAGGTGTAAATGGAATGGAAAAAACACTTAAAAACAACCTTGTAAAAGAAAGATGGTGAGAAGAATATAGCTATCTAATATTGTACACGTTAAACGTATTGTTGCGCGCCACTATTAATGTCTTGCACATGGCAACACTAGTTACCACTAGCGCCCTCTAGTATCAAGTAGCAGAACGTGGAAGTCAAGATCCTTCTAGAAATTTCGGGACCGATATGTACTCGAACATTCTATATGTTTCTACAGTAGAAGGTTCTGGAAAGTATCTGAGGCGCTATATAAAGCCGGTATAAACCAGACCGAGGCAGTATTGAATTGGCGATACCAGCGAATACTTCGAAGCGATACAACTGCGAATTAAAGTGATCTGGTACAATTGTATTTTGTTATTAGTATGGTTTTTAGTTGTAATTAGTGTTGTGTAATTAAAGTGTCAATTTTGGTAATTCACTCGGCAGTTTTAATTGTCTCGAACCTCAAGCTCGTAACAATTGGTGTCAGAAGTGGGATCAGATCATGCCGATTTTACAAAGGACGACACGGAGGTATCCATGCCGAAGTCAACGCCAGCAAGAGACGGACCAGAGACGATTTGGTAATGCAGCGCCGCAAATGTCGGAGGCCAGCTGCCACCACGGAGCCGGCCCGTCAGCAGCTCCTGCATCTGCAGCACCTGGCTTAGGTGCTCTGATGATGATGCTGCAGGCTGGCTCGCCGACAGGAGAACAGGCCCGCCGACAGGAGGAACAGGCCCGTCGGTTGGAAGAGCAGCTGCAGCGTGGACAGGAGGAACAGGCCGCCAACAGGAGGAACAGGCCCGCCAACAGGAGGAATAGGCGCGTCGGTTGGAAAAGCTGCAGCGCGGACAGGAGGAACAAGCCCGTTGTTTGAAGAGCAGCTTAAACGCTATGGGAGCAGATGCTCCTCGCGAAGGACCTTCACGCTACCTTCGAGAGAAAGAGATAAGTGAGGTGAAGGATAGTGTTGCTCAACATGACACCCGCCTGTCGAGCTGAAACCCGAATCGACCAAGTGAACAATCGGGTTGACAACGTGATGGCTGACGTGAAGAAAACGCTGGACGATCTCAAACTTGGGGATGGAGTTACAGCTACCGTGGTAGCTACAACACCTTGACGCGGATTCAAAGTGCCGCCGTTCGACGGGACTTCTTCCTGGTCGGCCTACAAAATCCAATTCGAGGCTGTCATGAAGACGAACGGCTGGAATAAAGTCAGGCCATGACTGCTCTTAAGTTTACAGTTAAGGCCTGCGTGACCAGGCCTTAACTGTTCAAAGCTCTCGGTAAAGTGACTTGAGCAGCTCCTTTAGGCATTGGAGGCGAGATATGGCGACACACAGCTGGAGCACGTCTTTTGTGCGCAGCTCAAAGATCGCGTGCAACGCAGCAACGAAAACCTGCAGCTGTGGGCCCTTGTGTGGAGAAGCTGGTTCGAAAAGCATACCAGTCTGTACCTGCGCTCATTGTAAGGAACCTGGTGCAGACATTCATCGACGGCATCCGCGACCTTTGAAGTCAGAGCTGCTGTGAGGCGCGGGCACCACGAGACACTTAAGGACGCGTTGGCCCATGCACTGGAGGTGGAAGCCGTGCGGCAGGATCATCGTTCCCATCGCGTCAGGAGGTTGCAGCAGCTACAGTTCGCGACCGCAATAAAGGTGCTAGGTGCTACGGCTGTGGGAAAGGGGCCATCTTCGATCCAGCTGCCTAAGCGAACTGTAGAAAGGGGAGATGATCGATCTCGAGAGGGTAGTGCGGCTAACAGCACCGCCCAGCAGCAGCAGGAAACGAGTAAAAGCCAGGACTGCGGGGCGGGTGCTGGCTGATGTTAAAAGTGCCCAAGTTTCGATCTCACAAACCCATGATGGGAACAGCCTAATCATCAAAGGCGAGGTCAACGGAACGCTGTGTAAACTGACCATAGACACTGGAGCCTCTCGCACGGTTGTCAGTTTCCAACTTATAAGTCAGTTCCTGGGGACTCCGCATACAACCGAGGCGCATTAATTTGGTAACAGCCACCGGTCAGCGCATACCCGTCCGTGGAGAGGAGATGGAGTTGAAGCTAGGCAACATGATCTACCTGCATAATGTCATCGTGGCTGATATAATGGACGACTGCATCCTGGGGATAGACTTCATGAGGAAGAATTGTTGTGAGATGGATGTTAAGCAAGGTGTTTTGAAATGTGGACATGAGGAACTTTTCGTGGAAGGGTGATACCGGGAATGTGTACAGCCTTAAGAAGATTGTTCTGCCGCCGGATCGGAAACGATTGTGCCGGTTAGTCTTCCTCGGAATCCTGGGCAAGCTCATCGTTGTGTACTCGTGGAAAGGGTGCACAATGACCTTCCATGGAAAGTGGCTCGAACCTTGGTCAGAACCACCGACATCTCAGGAGTACGTGTGCTGAACCTTTGTGATCAGGAACAGATTATGGAAAAAGGCACACTGGTTGGTACTTGTGAGGAAGTGGATTGGTTGCGTAGGTACCAATATCCATCGACTGGGACCCCAGCAAGGATGCACAAACGAGGGTGACCACACTTTTAGAAGACTGTCGCAGCGTTCTCTCCCGAATGAAGTGGTCAAGGCGAAGAAGTTGTTACTCAAGCACGCCGATGTTTTCTCGTCATACGATGATGACATAGGAAAGACTGGCTTAGTTCAACATAAAATAAGCACAGGAGAAGGTGCCTATCCGTCAGCGCCCAAGAAGATTGCCGGTAGCGTGAAAGGAAGTGGAAACCATGATTGAGGGAATGGTGAAGGATGGTGTTATTGAACCTTCATCTAGTCCATGGTGTTCACCTGTGGTGCTGGTAAAGAAAGAAGGATGGCAGCATGCGGTTTTGTGTTGACTACCGCCGTCTGAACGACGTTACAAAGAAGGACAGCTATCCCTTGCCAGAATTGATGACACGCTGGACATGCTTACAGGCGTAAAGTGGTTTAGCACACTGGACCTGAAAAGTGGCTACTGGCAGGTTGAAATTGACCCTAAGGACAAGGAGAAAACTGCATTCTCAACAGGAAAGGGTCTGTGGCAATTTAAAGTTATGCCGTTTGGATTGTGCAATGCTCCAGCAACGTTTGAAAGGTTGATGGGGCTTGTACTACCAGGTTAATTGGCGATGCCTGTCTGGTCTACTTGGATGACATCATCATCGTAGGAAGTACGTTTGAGAACACGTTCAAAACCTAGAACGCGTGCTCATGAAGATTCAAGTGTCAACCTCATGTTGAGTCGAAGAAATGTTCACTATTCAAACGGCAAGTTAGCTTTTTGGGGTATGTAGTGTCGGAAGAAGGTATCCGCACGGATCCGGAGAAAATGCCACTGTCAAGGATTGGCCGGTCCCAAAAGACAAGACGCAGGTTAGAGCATTTTTGGGATTGTGCTCTATTATCGGCGATTTGTGAAGAACCTTGCAGATATAGCCAAACCTCTGCACAAGTTAACCGAGGAGAAGCGACATTTCTGCTGGGATGAAAGTTGCGATATCGCATTCCAAGAGCTCAAGGACCGTCTGTGAAACACCTATTTTGGCGTACCCTGATGCGGGCAAGGAATTTATAGTTGACACAGACGCAAGTGATATAGGACTTGGCGGTGTGTTGTCTCAACGGAATGGTGATCAAAGGGTTGTGATAGCGTACTTCAGCAGAGTCGTTGTCAAAGCCGGAAAGGAACTATTGTGTCTAAGGCGAAATTGCTTGCTGTGGTAAAGTCGTTGCAGCATTTTGCAAATATCTTCTGGGGCGGAAATTTCACTTACGAACTGACCATGCTGCACTGAAATGGCTATTGCAGTTCAAAATCCAGAAGGACAAGTTGCGAGATGGATTGAACTACTACAGGAATACGACTTTGTGATCAGAACATCGCGGCGGAATCTCATGGCAACGCAGATGCATTGTCAAGAAGACCTTGTCCTGAAGGTTGCAAGCATTGTACTAGACAAGAGGTAGGAAGTGGTATCTGTGAGGATGCTTATGACTGACCAGCTCAACAATGAGTGGAAAGACAGCCTACGACATGCACAGCAGGAAGATTCCGACATCAAGCCGATTCTAGAATGGATGAAGGCCAGTGCTCCTAAGCAAGTGGAGCGACGTTTCAGCGATGAGTTCGACTACGAAAAGCCAATAGGACAATAGGACAGCTTGCTGATTCAGGATGGAGTCCTGTGCCGTAAATGGGAAAATGGTCGGGGAGACAGTTGTCATTTGCAAATGGTTGTCCCTAAAACTAAAGTATCGGATGTTCTACAGCTGTACCATAATGGTTGTTCAGGAGGCCACCTGGGAGTTAAACGAACTCTACTGAAGATCCGAGAACGGTTTTACTGGGTCCACTGTCGTGACGATGTCGAGGACTGGAGGACTGGACAAGTATTTCATGGTTGTGATGGATTACTTCACTAGGTGGCCAGAAGTCTTCGCCATTCCAAATCAGAAGCTTCAACAGTTGCAGATAAACTAGTTCATGAAGTCTTCTGTCGTTTTGGAGTACCTTTAGATTCACAGCGATCAAGGAAGGAATTTTGAGTCTCAAATATTCCAGGAAACTTGCCGAGTTATGGGTACTCATAAAACAAGAACAACTTCTTACCACCCACAATCTGATGGAATGGTAGAACGATTTAATCAGACATTGGAGAGGTACCTAGCAAAAGTTGTGGAAAAACGGCAACGAGACTGGGACAGGCACATACAACCGTTTTTGTTGTCATATCGAAGCGCTGTTCACGAAAGTACATCAGTGACACCAGCTTTAGCAAATTTTGGAGAAAATTACGGCTGCCTGCAGACCTGATCACCGGAATACCACCTGATGCCCCACAGTATAACTGATTATGCAAATGACTTGCAGAACAAAATGAATGACATTTATGAGCACGTCAGACAATCAGGACAGCAAACGTCTGAAAAGATGAAAACACGGTATGACCGCAAAATGAACAACAAAGGGTTTGACGAAGGTTCACTAGTGTGGTTACACAATCCAGTTCGCAGCAAAGGTACATTGATCCTTGTCACAAACCGTACCGGATTGTGACAAGGATCAATGACGTAACCTACCGGATACAGAAAGGTGCAAGAGGTACTCCTAAGATCGTCCATGTGGATCGACTGGCGCGTTATTATGGGGCCAATAATGCTTGGGACGAGCATGTCTTAGGAGGGCAGTGTTGCGCGCCACTATTAATGTCTTGCACATGGCAACACTAGTTACCACTAGCGCCCTCTAGTATCAAGTAGCAGAACGTGGAGAGTCAAGATCCTTCTAGAAATTTCAGGACCGATATGTACTCGAACATTCTATGTTTCTACAGTAGAAGGTTCTGGAAAGTATCTGAGGCGCTATATAAAGCCGGTATAAACCAGACCGAGGCAGTATTGAATTGGCGATACCAGCGAATACTTCGAAGCGATACAACTGCGAATTAAAGTGATCTGTAGTACAATTGTATTTTGTTATTAGTATGGTTTTAGTTGTAATTAGTGTTGTGTAATTAAAGTGTCAATTTTGTAATTCACTCAGCAGTTTTAATTGTCTCGAACCTCAAGCTCGTAACAGTATTATTACACTGAGTAATGCATGATTAAAATACTTTTCACACGGGACAATATTTGACATTTTCCCAAGACGTCCCATAGAAAAATCAAGTTTGATTTATGAATAACAAATTTTTACCCGGCGGAGTTTTCACCATCCGATCGGATTACCAATTACATATATTATTTGTCCGGTTAAAACTACTCAATACGTCGATGAAACATATAACATAACCAATTTTCAACATTCGCAACATATAAATATAATTAGTAATAGGGACCAGGCCTAAATATTTGCTGTTGCTTAGAACGCCGATGGTAAAACTATAAACTGTTATCATCAAAATATTTAAGTCGACACTTCAAAGAAATAAAAATATCATATTAGCTTTTGAAGTCAGGGCTTTAATATACTATACACTATGTCTTAGTACCAATTAAAAAATAAAGTTATTATGAGTATGTTCAAAATCAATATATTATCATTTCGTTTCGAGCTATATTTATCTTTTGACTAACAGACTTTCAGTTTCACGAGGCTGCAGAACTGATTGCATGTCCACAGTTGAGTCAGTTGGCATGTTTAAATTTTAATATACAGGTTTTTTGCTGCGTTACGAAATGATCAGACGTTATATCTATTATTGGATAAAACAGGATCACAACAGGACGATAAAATTGTAATGTTCAACATGAACCATGATCGCCATTTCCAAGTGACATTAGTCATACGCCAGCAATTTCGCGACGCTGTGGCATTTCACACACGCGCGTGTCTATATAAAATGAAATACTGAACAGCTGGTATTAAAATACGAGCAAAAGTAAAAGGGGATTTTTGTTGAGAATTCAGTCTTAGTAGATGTGCAGAGTCTATGCGTATATCTACTCAGACTATAAAGCCTGTATCATTACGTCAGCAGCAAGGAGTCCATAATTACAACTTATATATTATTTATGTACAAGTTACATTCATGATTGCATGGATTCGAGTCCCACTTGCACAATAAAAGCAAGTACATTTGTTAACAAATTGTTCACTGTCGATCATAATTAAATGGTTCATTAACAAATGCAAAATAAACTTTTTAATAAAACTGAAATGATAGACGATCTTGTAGTTCATCTAATGGTAAGTGTCTACTGGAATCCGTATAGAGCCGTGGTAGATCAGGGGCTAAGCGCTCCTCTAAATTTCACAGTACGCGAGTAACCTGGGTTTGATCCCCGCCGGCAGCGATGAAATTGTTAATTTCAATTTTAAGTGCTGATTTACCACGTGCTCGGTGTCGAAGAAAAACATCGTGAAGAAACCTGCATGTCTGAGAAATAAAAAAAAAAATTCGAAGATGTGTAAACTTCGCCAACACGCATTGGAGTAGCGCGGCGACATTTCCTTGCCCTAAAACCCTCTTAGAAATGAGAGAAGGCCTGTATACCGGCTCTCTATACCGTTCGGACTGGAACACAGCAGTGCTAGCACTACTATTTGGCGGTAGAAATAGGGAAGAGGGAGGAAGAAGTCCCACCAAAGTCTTATTCCTTACCAATATCACTATTACTCTTAATTGATATCGTAGACCATATGTACGTCGACACCACTCAGTGAACAAGAACCTTATAAGTTAAACATTTAATTATGTATTTAGTATATGTACATTTACTTTTATATTTTTATCGATAATATTATTATTAGGGGAAATTAACCTTAAAAATCAAACTAGTTGTTAAATAAGCTATTGAAATTCACTATAAACAGCAAACAAATAACCGAATGAAGGAAATTTGGATGCAAACAAATATCTTTTTCAAAACAATAAACATGGAGTTTTCTCAAGCACCCGTGTGTACAAATTAAACTAATATTAAATTCCTATTCAAGTTTTGTATCTTCTTCTTTTTCTTGATACTATATTAATTCCAGCCCTGAACCTATTCATACAATTTATAAATTTAGATATGATGGTTGCGTTGCGTTTAAAATTGGTTCATTTCGACCGTTATGACAACTTTTTAACCATAGACTTGGATATACTGGCGTTATAGACGAACATAGTGTGCAATGGAGAAGAAAATTCCTTATGGCAAAATGCAAGATAGAAAGGGACACCAAATCTCATGACTCTGTAACCGTTTTTGAATGACAGGTCGGTACAAGTACAAGGTATTTTGTAATTTTTTAGATTATAATAGTGTTAATGTTTATAATTCACAGTTTTTCAAAATGGTTACATGTTTCGTGAGTGACTGTAGTGTCAATAATAGAAATAATCCTGATGGTTGCACATTTCACAGGTAAATTCATAAGACGTCGTTACTGCTATGACGCGTCTATTATGTTAATTATGTTATATACTGTTTAAAATATAGAATATATGCAATTATTTTATTAATTTTTTTATTTTGCAAAGACATAAGGTCACGTTATTGATAATTTGTATGATTTAGGTAAATTACTGACCTCTATATATACAAGTAAGATCAGTGAGGTAAATTCACTTTTAAACAAAATATTTTACATGTACGCTAGGGATTGACACAACTTATCAAAAGTGATGTCGATATTTATCTTGAATGTTTATATTGAATCAATAGACTTGCCCACAAAACAAGGATAGGAATGAAAATAAATGCTCAATTTGCGTTCGAAAAACGTAATTTCATTTTGCCGTTTGTCAAAGAAATGGATAGACTAAAAAGTGGATAAGGTTATTACGGCGGGTTGGTTGCAATCAAGAAGAACTCTACAATTTGCAGCAAATATTTTCTTGAGAAATATAAAAGAAAAAGCACAATAAATTCTATTTTATTAAAACTCTGTTTTTACTAAGTTTTTGAAGTTCAATTTTTGAAGTCTTACTGTAAAAATGTTCATTAAATATAATATTGTTACAGTAAGACTTGAAAATTTAACTTCAAAACTTTAGGTAAAAACAAGATAGATTATACATTATAAAATTGTAGTATATTAAAATAAAAATCTTGAGATTATCCTATATAGACAATTATGAACCCAACTAAGTATCTATTTATCAACCAAAAAATTTTTAACCTTACTTACCACCCTCCACGATCACACTAGCACAATATTTATAGCATCACGCTATTTTCCCCAAGGGGTTGAGCGGAGCTTCGGATTATATTCCCAAGTCACAATGATAAAACATTTAGTTAGGTACAGATATATAGTAATGCTCCTAAAACGCCGCTAGATGCCCGCGCATGAGACGCGCGGTTCAGTGTGCCAGGATAGTAGAAATTCCATAGTATTTGATACTCACAAAGAGTGAGTAGGCACCAACGTTGAGATGCGACAACACTCAGCATCGAAGTCATTATAACAGATGCCTCGTTTGTTAGTAGACAACTCGCTTGTCGCTCTACACTAATACTGTCTACATTAGGGTATGGAAAATAATTACATGTTGATTGTTTTGTTTTATTTATTTCTCGTTTACGTCTGGTATAAAATGAGGCAATGGATCTCGTACATACAGATTACTGTCATTAGCCTAGATACCTTGCATTAAATATCACATAAATTTACTAAACTTTTTAGACTGAGACTTTTTAAGAATGAGCTAGTTAGATAACAGTAATTAGAAGATATAGTATGATAGAGCTAACTTAGAATGCATTGTTAGATATATAGACTACCACAAAAACAAAATCAATAATTTGTGCTTTTTCAAAGTATACTCCAGCTGGGTTTGAACTAAGGACCCGTTACGTATAACTACGTGCTACGTGCACTAACCACTGGGCCACGGTCTTATTATCAACTACTTAAAACTTAAACAAAAGTATATATGACTTTTATTTTGTATAGCAATCCCTTTACAATTAGTACAAAGGAACATCTTTGAGAAATAAGACTGAGGTCAAACCATGAGGCGAATAACTTTAAACATATTTACGAATTCACTTTGAATTTCTTAAAGTTATTGCTTTGTAATGCGTATTCTATTTGCTTAACACCACAGTTTATTTTTAAACTGTGATAATACTATGATTTCACATTAACATGGTATGAAAATAACACAATGTAAACTAGACCTAACACGGTCTATATACTAGTTTTAATGCTCGACATAAAACCACGTTCGTTTTTTTGTGCCTAGCTTTAATTCGGTAGACGAACTATGAAATGTGTCAACTGCACCTCTTACTTTCGTTTATTCTTCTTCTTGCTTTATGTTTCATGTATGTAACATAAATAATGTATAAAAAATAAAACAATTTCGACTTATGTTATTTGCAACATCGCGGCAATAGTGTGAAGTTGCTGCGTAAGGCTAAAATGTTAGCCACAATGCGGTAGGCGAGTGAAGTTGCTGACTCTGGGGAAGCAAGAACAAGAAATAAACCGAGGAGGAACACTTTCGCTTCAACTACTGAACGCGCTGGTAGCCTCAAGTCTCGTAAAGGACATAATTATTGTATAATACTTGTTCTAATAAATACTTATACGTACAGTCAGTGTCTAATTGTCTACCTAAGTAAAATATAAAGTTTACATCAGAAGTGGGATTAGAAACAATAGAAAAATGGGTGGGAAAAGAAAATATAGCAGTAAGCGCAAGCACAGGAAAACAATCAATCATCCAGCAGCAGCAGCAGCACCCGCAGCAGCAGTGGCTCGAAAACACCTCCGCTGTCTCCCCAGAGTCGAAAGAGAATGAAGGTATCAAATGAAAACTCCACCGAAACTGTAAGTACAAGCCAGACAGCGCTTCATAGTATGATACCTGAATTTGATCGGTTAAATGATAATATTGTGACATGGCTTAATGTTATAGAATCTTTTGCGTCAACTTTCTCTTGGTCCGATAGTACAATCCGTTATCAAGCATTAAATAAGCTCAAAGGTTCGGCTAAAGTTTGGTACGAATCGCTGTTGCGTAGTGATAATTCCTGGACAACGTGGGCGTGGAAAGATTGGAAGGAAAAAATTTTGGTAACGTTTGGGGTAAAAAGAAATATGTTCGGATTACTAAAAGAGATTATTGAGCGACGGCCTTTCGAAAATCAGTCTGTGTACAATTTCTTTTTCGAACAAAAAGCTAAAATTGATAATTTGTGCTTAAACTTTACGGACTACGATATTATATCAATTATCTTAGGAAATATTGGCGACAACAATATCACAGCGTCAGTTGAAGCAATTAATTTTAAAACATGCGAAAACCTAGGAGGATTTTTACACGGAAGAATTTTTAAATCAAAATTAGTAAAACAACCCTCTAGCTTAAATAACATTCGTGATTATAATACTAAAACAACAACCCATACGCTTAGCTCGACATCAAATTTACCGTTGTCAACTAGTCTACCCGCACGACCTACAAATAAAAATAATACTGACCCTCCACAAAGTCGCAAGAAATTAGAAAGTTTTAACTGTGGCGGTAATCATAAAAGGGTTCAATGTTCGATTAAATGTGAATTTTGCGGGAAAAGAGGTCATACAGAAAATATATGTTTCCATAAAAGAAATACGAAAAATATTAATACCGACAAATTTGACCAACAGGAAACTAAGTGTATTAAATTCTTTAATTCAAAACAAAGATTTTTTAAGAAGATATATATAAATGATTTTGTTAGCGATGCGTTTATAGATACGGGTGGCAGCTGTTCCTTGCTATCATCTCGTGTGGTAAAAACAATTTAACCTCCAAATGTTCCCTTTAAAACCGCATGTGATATTGCAAGGGTTTTCCAAAGATAGCGTAAAAGCTGTAATGGAAATGGTTCGTGTAAATATTAAATTAGATTCCTTTAAAATTAATAATGTGGAAATGTACGTTCTCAGTGAACTCTCAGGATGCGATATATTAATAGGACGCAATGTGACTGAAGGGCCCGACCTAATGTGTGAAAACCTTACGTTCGAATATGCGAAAAACATTGAAAGCTCTTGCAGTAACATGGGTGAGTTAGGGCTTGATTTTGACACAGACTCTCATTACGATGAAATAGTAAGGTTATTTTTAAAGTACCGTCAATGCGTAGCCTCGAATATAAATCAATTAGGAATGGTTATTGGGCATGAAATGGAGATAAATTTGCTCAATAGTAAGCCCGTACAATTTAGGCCGTATAGAGCATCGTTTTCGGACAGAGAAATTATAAGATCTTTAGTTGACGAACTTTTAGAAAATTGTATAATTCGAAAGCAATTCCGCATATGCAAGTCTAGCCCTGCTAGTAAATAAAAGAACGGCGAGAAAAGATTATGCATCGACTATCGCGCGCTGAATAAAATCACGATCAAAGATAAATATCCGATGCCCGCATTGAAGATTTAATCGATCGACTACAGGGATGTAGCTTTTTTACCAGTTTGGACTTGAAAAGTGGGTATTATCAAATAAAAATGAAAGAAGATTCGGTTCATAAGACTGCTTTCATTACTGAAGATGGGCACTACGAATTTCTGAGGCTCCCCTTTGGTTTAGCTGGTGCTCCATCATGTTTTCAGCAGATGATGAACCGAGTCATGGGAAATCTTAGATTTGGAAAAATTATTTTATATCTAGACGACATTTTAATCGTAAGTCAAACAGAGGACTTGGAACTTCTTGAAAAGGTGTTACAAATTTTCAAAGAAAACGGATTAACACTTAACTTAAGAAAATGTCATTTCTTAAAGACGGATACAAATTTTGGGTTACTGAATAAATTCTGAGGCATAAACCTAGTGAAGGTAAAGTAAATGCAGTGAAAGACTTTCCCACTCAAAATCAGGTTCTCCAGGTGCGACAATTTCTAGGCCTCATTAGTTATTTTCGGAAATTCATAAAACATTACAATCTTGTCCAGTCCTCTCACCAAACTGTTAAAGAAGAATGCCCCTGAGTCTGGAAAACTGAACATGATCGTTTTATGATCTTAAAGGATGCACTAATTTCGGATAATATACTTATGTTATTCGACCATACCAAAAGTGCGTTTTATATACTGACGCAAGCAGGGACGGAATTGCTGGTATCTTAATGCAGGTTTCAGACTCGGTAGAAAGCCAATTCATTACTATAGTCGTCAATCTACAGACGATGAAAAAAGTATCATTCTTTCGAACTCGAGTTATTAGCGATCGCTCAATCTCTAAATTTAGGCATTAGGACTAAATTTAGGCATTACTATTAGGAAGTCATTTTCGTATTGTTACGGATTGCAGTGCAGTTCGTTTTGCTTTAAATAAAAAGGAAATAATACCACGAATTGCTAGATGGGTCTTGGCGACTCAAATTTTCTTACGACATTATACATAGGGAGGGTTATCGCATGCAACATGTAGATGCATTAAGTAGGAACCCTTTACAATCCGGAAAATCTGAAGCTGAGATAATTATGTCTATCACGGAATCAGATTGGCTTCTCTCTGTTCAGCTTCAGGATTCGCAGATAGCTGAGATCAAAAGTCTTTAGAATCGGTGACACGCATAAATATAAAGATATATTTAATAAATATGAACTATTAGGTAACAAAGTATATCGCCGTATAAGCCAAGGTCGACGTTGGGTAGTACCAAAAGCATGCATATGGCAGATATTAAAATACAATCACGATGACCTCGGTCATTTTCTATCGACAAAACAGTCGAGAGAATTTCTCATCGATACTGGTTCTCACGGATGAGACACATAATAAAAAATATATTAGTAATTGTATAAAGTACATTTATTATAAAAAACAGGTGGGCCAAAAGAAGGAGAACTATATCCATTACAAAATATGCCCAGCCATCCATACGTTACATTTAGATTACTTAGGTCCTTTGTAGAAACTCAGGACAATAATAAATACTTATTAGTTACAGTAGACGCGTTCACTAAATTCGTATTCATATCAGCTAACACCGGCAGTAGCAATGTGATCCAAGAACTCGAAAAATGTCGAAAATATTCGATAACCCGCGAAGATTGATTACGGATGCTGGTTCAGCATTTACCTCAAAAATATTTAAAATTATTGTTTTAACAAAAATTGGTTACACTGTGGCTGCGGTATGCCTAGGTCTAATGGGCAAGTCGAGAGATTTAACAGGACAATTTTGAAGCCATGAAAACAATGGGAGCAGATTTAAATGAAGATTGTTGGGATGAATGTATCATACCCTTACAACAAGCGATTAACAGCACGTTTCATAAAACTACAGCTGTCCCTAGCGAAGTATTTTTCGGTTATAGGTTGCGAACCGACGGTGATAATTTAATGCCTGAGCTTGAAAATGTTGACGGTTGTACTACGGATGTAACCAAGTTGCGTAAATATGTAGACAAAACATACGGACAAATGCTAACTCCCAAAAGAAAACTTTGATATCAAACGTACAAAGCTAAGCAGTATAATGAAGGAGATCTGGTACTGCTAAAATTCTAAGTCTGACAAATGATGGACGAACAAGAAAGCTATTACCTACTTTTAAAGGCCTTTTCAAATAAAAATGCCTTGGTCAAGACAGATATGAAGTCAAGACATGACAGGTAGCAAAGATCTGATAGAACCTATAAAGGAGTGGCCGCTGCGGAAAATTTAAAACCATGGATTAAAATTCATGATTGGCATGCTGAATAAATAAATACTGAATAGTGAAAACAAGAAGCGTGTTGGCAGGTAAAGATATATATTTTATATATTGAAACACTGTTTAAAATAATTATGAAAATATTATTTAAAATAATTATAAAATGTTTTTCATATATCTTTTATACGCGTGTCAAAGTAAAGACATATTTTATATTTTGAAACATGGTTTAAAATAATTATGAAAATTATTATTTAAAATAATCATAAAATGTTCTTTCACATATCTTTTATACGCGTGTAGTAAATTGCAATTATCTAAAAGACTAACCCAGTCACTGCCTTGTACGACAGTAGTGAACTGGCAGTCATTTTCCCTAGGACCAAAGGAATGAACTGAAAACAGTGACACGAATTAAAGGGCGTGAACTGATAAAGTTAGTCGTGGAGGAAGCCTTAAACAAAAGTGGTTAATTCAAGCTATCAAAGGTCTGTTTTCTTAAGAGAAAATAGTTATTTGGGTAATCTAACAATAGGTCACATTTTTAATACTTAAATATGTGTGTTTCAGCTTTACGAGGTGTTTGTTTGTGCGCCTGAGGGCAGGCACAATGCAGGAGGACCGTGTTGGCAACATCGCGGCAATAGTGTAACATAAATAATGTATACAAAATAAAACAATTTCGACTTCCGTTATGTTGGCAATATCGCGGCAATAGTGTGAAGTTGCTGCGTAAGGCTGAAATGTTGGCCACAATGCGGTAGGCGAGTGAAGTTGCTGACTCTGGGGAAGCAAGAACAAGAAATAAACCGAGGAGGAACACTTTCGCTTCAATTACCGAACGCGCTGGTAGCCTCAAGTCTCGTAAAGGACAGTCAGTGTCTAATTGTCTACCTAAGTAAAATATAAAGTTTACAGTTACTATTTTCATATAGAAGTATAAATTGACTAAGTAACTAAAACAATGTTTTAAACTTTATTCATAAATTTAGTCATGGAAAAACGAAATAAATTGGGCCTGAGTTCTGCTTATTGCTTACTGTCTTCTAATCTAGATAACAATAGTCAAATTTGCCTGATATTTTATAATAATACGATAAAGTTTGTTAAATAAACGCAAAGCGTCAAATACATACTATATGCCAGTACCTTTAATAATACGTAATAATATCTAGTTTAAATACAAACGAACATACCCGCTATAAAAAGCTCAAATAGTTGAAATAACTAAACTGAAAGAGTTTCAGTGCACGTATTCAAACATCAATCTGAAACGTAACGAACTGTTAGTGGAAGTGACGAAGTTGAACTCACGAACTACTGGTGTTGATATTCATAGGAAATATTTAATACAACAAGTGGGTTATATATTCGACGAAACTTATTTCAATTAACCTTGTAGGTAAAAAGTTGTTTGACTACAGCAATAAAATTTACTGTTCAATTGAAAATAAAATAATTCAAAAGGTCTGTTAGTAACATACTAAGTATGATGACTTGGTTTTAAACAACCCCTTGGTTAAATCGTCAGAGCACCTTTGTCTCCAGGTCCTGGTCACTTCTAATTGTAAACAGCACTTGTGCAGAAAAACAAATTTTGTTCTTTTACATGCACTACAATCCATCAAAACGTAGAAATTTTTTATTAAGCAAAAATATTTATTAAGGGTTATTACACTACTAAAGAGTACACGATTTTTAATAAACCCTGGGAATGAGGTGATCACTACCATGATGTGTCTAAATATTTTCATGGTTAATTTTATAAAATTTTATATTATAAATTAATGTTCTAAAAAACATCCCGCTGGGTTTCTCGCTGGATCTTCCGGTTACGGAGGCTTTTTTTACCAGTGTTAAATAACTTTCAATAAGTCTTCTTGTAATCTATAATGAACAAAAATTGTTCCATTCTTTACTATTCTTTGCAACAGGTAGCTGACGACTGATAATGACTATATAATTTTATTTATTTTCGTATTGACTTTATTCTAGCAATCAACTTAATGGTGAAGTAAGCAATGTATTTTTGCGGGCTGAGTAAAACGTAAAAAACTTTATAATACGAGTAATTTACGTTATCAATCATTTTTTTTTTTAAACGTTACCCCTACACTAGGATTTTCTCCTGTATCGTGGAGGCAGTTTACAAACACAAATCGCAGAAACATATCAGACCGGAACAATTATTTGTAGGCCATACAAATACTTGTTCCGTGCGGATTGAACCAGGCCCCCAGCGCAGCAACTCATTGCTAAGCCACTGCGCCACGGAGCCGTCATTATTCAAAACATTTGATTAGAAATTCAACGTATAACCTCGAAACTTGTCCCGAACTCTCATTGAAATCCCCCTCGTATTTAAAGCGACTGTTTCAACCTACAGTTCGATAACGTTTATAAAGTCTTTTAAATTTATCTTTATCCTTGAATTTTGAAGCTGCTCGTCACTTGGCGATTTACCTTTTTCAAGTCGAAAAATAAATAAATAACTGCATATTCTTATTCTTAATCAGCTGATGATAGTCCACAGCACAGCAGCAGATTTACCTCAACCATCGCGCTTGGCAGGCGGATTGACTGCACCAAATATCTCAATAGTGTAATATGATGTAGATTGATACCTCAATGTATCAAATCGCATTGATGTAGCGTTATCTTGTCTTAGAGATTAACAATACAACAATAGTTTAAACCATGTTTTGTACCACTGTGTAAAACTGTCAATAAATTCCCATAAAGGACGGTATACTCCTTTATGGGACCCTTCAAACTATGTCGTTCATCTCTGCCTAGGCGCCCTTCCCGACTCTGCCGTTCACCTCTACCACATAAATTTGCTTTGTCACTCTTTCCTCATTCATTCTTTCTACATGACCAAACCACAGAAGCATTTTTCTTAATCCTGGTCACAACATCATCTTGCAAACCACACTCTTCTAATCACTCAATTTCTCACTCTGTCATTCAGACTCAGCCTCAACATACTCCTTAATGACCGCATTTCTACAGCATTTATTCTACTCGTGCTTCTTCTGCCACACCCAACTTTCAATACTATAAATTAAAGTAGGGACTAACACAGTATTGAATTGCCATACGTTCCTTTTGGACACATTCTGACTTTACACAACAGAGTGTAGAGCCCATTTACTTTATTTCCTGCGTTCACTCGTCGTTCTATCCTTATCATATCTACCATCCTGCTAAATACACTGCTACTAAATAACTTTCAATAAATGTGCAAGCTACCGTATTAGAAAAGTATCTTTATACACTTTTTATTAAATCTGTCGGAAACGGAAGTTTCTTTATCATATAACGGATACTTGTTGTCCACCATTTCTATTTTCTCCAAATCTAATTACATTTTTCACGCTCAATATATTCATAACAATTCATAATTATAGTAAATTAAACACTATATATATAATAGAGTACATGTGGTAATACATACTTCGACGTCCATCTTCTTCAAAGCTGTGAACCAATGCGAAATTTAAGATTTTAAAGGTGTTTTCCGCCAAGATCTAGCGTGTTATTTGCAAATCGAAATACATTCGCTACGTGCGATTAATATGCCCGCTCTGCAATTAGTGAACGGGCATTGTTTTCACGTAATTAATAAATGCAGTATTAAATTAGAGATATACGCGTGAAATTATTGATAAAATGTCATAAAATAATTATAACTAACTACAAATATAAACCCGCTTTATGTAATAAAGGAAAGTATGTATCATTTGTATTTAGTAATTGTTTCATCATATATGTTTATCATTATCATTATATCATTATTTTAGCCTTCACAAGTCCACTGCAACACAGGCCTCCCCAAGAATGCTATAGCACGGAACTGAGCCACCTGCATCCATCGACTCCTGCATGTTTTATCAGGTCGCCACTCCATCTAGTGGAGGTGCTGCCACTTGAGAACATATTTTCCAACCGGTTTTCGGTCCTTCGAGTTGTATGGCCGGCCCATTGCCACTTCAGTTTACTAATCTGTTGGGCTATGTCGGTCACTCTGGTTCTTCTGCAGATTTATCACGCAGAAACCCTGAGCATAGCCCTTCCATAGCCGCTGAGCGATCTTAAGCTTCTTCATATGGCCAGCAGTGAAAAACCACGTGTCAGATACATAAATCATCATTGGCAACACGCACTATTTGTACAATCTTGTTTTCAAGTTTTCAGGTATACCTGACGAGAAGATGTGTCGGTCGGTTGTACTTACCTAGTCCGACTATTTGTCCCAGGTAAACATATTCGTAATAATTAATTATTTACTAGGTGCTAATATGCACTACGTTACGTAGCTGTGTAATCACAATAAAATACTCCTACTTCCATTTCAGCTGACTTGAGAACAGAAGGAGGTCCCAATTCGACAGTATTAGTGCTACCTACACGTGATTAACTTTATTAATGAGGAAAAACGTATTCCTAAAACATGAGAAAAATTGCATCTCTTAAGGTTGAAAAATAGGGAATGAAACTAGAATATGAATAATTTGACGAATTTCGACTAGTAGTTACTGTTTGTCACCTAGAGGCTTACTTATTTATATGTAGATATAGATATTACTTAATCAACACAAAATTGTCAAATAATTCAAAATTAGTAAGACTGGCTTCAAACAACTAAAATAATTAAATAGTTGGCACTTTTTTCAATAGCTTCTGAAGTTCGTGCTAAGACAGTAGCACAGAACACTACTGTGTATTGAAGAATTAATTTTTAAATTCTAAAAGATCTCTTTTATTTCATGTTATTTAAGCTTAGGCTACATGTATTGTACATATCTAATACTGTAGCAATACCACCATTTACGACAATATTGTTTCATCTTGGCCTTAAGTGCAAAATCGTAATTTCAGTCACAGTGTAGTAATCCTTTTAACGCGCCGAGCCGTTTACTGAATAACACTCTGTTTTGTTTTTCTTTGTTAATTACACTATAGAAACCATTTTATTTATTCGGAGTGTTTTTGAAATATTAAGAAAACGCACAATCATGACCTGATTTATTTGTGCCTGCTGACAGTGCAGAACAAATTAACGGACGAGGACTTGTCACTCACATACTACGGGAAGCGGTGATCCTCCATCAAGGGTTTCTAACGTACAAATGCCAAGCAATAATTTACCACTTTCTCTGACGACGCTATTGAAGAAGAAATATTCAAACAGAAGCGAGTGTGACAGTCATTACAAAGAAAACACGACAACACATGCCAATAATACTCGTCCTAATGATAAAGTAAGCCTCGAGGTTCGATTTGGATTTGGTGCAGTAGCTGTGCCTCTGGTTATGCTAAAGTTAACGGCAAGTGTGTTCCAATTATGTAGTAGTTGTTTATGACAATTGTTAATGAGTTTTGATTTAATAATTTCACCATAGATATGACAGGATAACTAGAATCAAATAGATTTTGCAAGTCAACACATGCAGCGATTGTATACATTATAAAACCATTGTTGCGGTACGTCCACCTCACGTTGCAGGCGTGTGCAGGTGGATATTCAAATATTGTAAATTTTGATCATAATCTGATGTAAAATACCAGTTGCGTAGTGAAACTGTTTAAAAATAATACTACAAAAATAAGAAAGACACTGGGATCACATACCATCAGTAAGTATCATACAATTTCGGAATTTCAACATAAAATAACACGAGCCTTAAATAAGTCACAAAATATGAATGCCGCATATACAAAATAAAGTTCCTGTGATTGATATTTAAATATGTGAATTTATTGTTACTATATTTTATAATATGAAAACTTTAAAATATTTACTAAGAAAAACTGTTTACTGAGTGTATTTATACTACTTAACATACATCTAGTGATCCCTGGGAATGAGGTGATCGCTACAATGTTGCTTCTTAATGTTTTCATAGTATGAAAATATAATTAATTGTTAATTCTACATACTTTCATACTTAATTGTATAAAATACAATTCAGTACGAAAATATTTAAAATTTTCGTGTAATTGTAAATTATGTTTAAAAACTGCCACTGGGTTTCTTGCTAGTTCTTTCAGGAAAAGTTTTTCCGAACCGTGGAAAGCTTAAATGACTTTCAATAATTATTCTTGTGATCTATATTAAATAAAACGATTCTATTCTATTCCATTTATTTATCATGAAACCTATATGTCAGAGGAATATATGGAGAAATATTCAAAGACACAACAACATTTGTGATTGGTGTCGAACGTAGAGAGGTACTTTAAAATATACTAAAATAACAAATAGAGGGAATGTGGAACCGTGGGGCGGCGGAAGGCAGCAGTATCAAGGTGCTTTCGTCTGGTACTGCAGTCGTCATTCCGTCAATAACGTGACTTCATATCGTCCCCACAGTGGCGAGTCCTGTGTCCAGCAGTGGAATTTATGGGGCGATGATGAAAATTAAGTCCGGCAGACTAAGCGCTCACCGTAACACTTAATATGGTAAGTGATCACCAGCGCCCATGGATATTTGCGACATCACAAGAATCATAGAAGCGTTGCCAGCCTGGATACTTACAAATTTGATTTAATTATGCAGGCTCAGATAGACAATATCCTTTCGATTTTACGTTACCTTTGTTGTGATCTACTAAAATTTTACTTCAGAAAGTAGCCAATAGCGTACTATCAACTGTGATAATAAATATAAAATGTCAGACACAAGCTCCTTCTTACCTTGTGAATACAGGTACAGGTGACATTTGTGAAGTCGGACGAACTAATCGTTATCTCAATGCAACATGGCGCTGCTATGCAGATGTCAATAAATGTGAAATATTGAGGTGTTGTTATTTGTACTGCAGCCACGAGCTATGCGTAGGATACGGTGAGTGCTACGGACAATAGGGCGTATCTTTTATTGACATTTTTAGATCTATCTACTGTATTGAAAATGTTGCTTTATGTTTAAGGTAAGACCAGACAGCAACGTATATGGCTTAATAATAAAACTATGAATGAGTTAGTATTGTAAATATAATCTTTCTATATATACTTTAATAAAACTCGTAAGTAGACGATTTCTGTATATTGAATATATTTTTGGAAATTTAATTGCGGTATGCTTTTGCTCCACGTTTTTCAAATCCCCACTTAATGCAACGTCCCGTGTAGTGTCGGTGTAAGAATATCCAATATCATCCCGTGGGGGTCGTAAGAGGCGACAGAGGGAAACAAATCTGGAAATGGGCAGCGTCTTCCTAATAACGACTAAAAATAAAAATAAAACTGTGGTTGCCAACCCTCTTGCCAAGCGTGGCAAATATCGCCCTATGAGTAACGGTAACACTAATTTCTTGAAACGATGACACTCAATGTTGGGTTGTACCATCAAAATTATAATGTCTAACGTGTAAATTATAAAAATTATAATGTACTACGCGAACGAAGTCGAAGGCGAGATTTAAAAGATGAACATCCGCTGTGATTTCTCTAATTGATATCAATTTCGACCCCACGCAAAGTTAGTTGGAAATAAAGTTAAGGTAGCAATCAAAATAATCATGTTCATTCTTCTTCTTAAAATCTACATAAGCAGCGCTACACTGTGAATTCGTAATAGCAGCCGGCGTAAATTGGACGGCAGAGATAGAATATTAAGGCTTTAAGATGCCTGAATGACCTTGGTGAATCGGTGACCGCAGAGATTTTAGCCGACGTCAACACCGTCTAGCGACTACTTTCTGTATTGCTTAGAAAAGTGCAAAGATTAATAGACTGCAGAACTGACAAGTATATAAGTGATATACTGCCTATTATGCTTGCGCGTCACTGAGAGTTATGTTGCGGTTAAGCATCTTCAATTACATTACACGATGTGGTGCTGTAGCTTCGTCCGGTAGGCATTACGAGCTATCAAGTGTTTAAGTTTTAAATACGTAAGAGTTTTTATTATATTCGTTGAAGCGCTTGCTGTAAATTTCGCCCGGGTTTGATCCGCGGCAGCACCAATGAAATTTTTAATTGCAATTTTAAGTGCTGATTTAGCACGTGCTCGGCGGTGAAGGAAAACATCGTGAGAAAATCTGCATATGTCTGAGGAATAAGAAAAAAAATATTCTAAGACATGTGAAGTTTGCCAACACGCATTGGGGCGGCGCGGCGGACATTTCCTTGCCTAAAATCCTCTCAAGTAAGAGGAGGCCTGTGCCCAGCATAGTGACTTATAGCCTGTTACTTTACTTTTGTATCGTATACACATGCAATATTCATATTCGTTTCAGATACAGAAGGGTACCTAATGCTGAAAAAATATCACGTGGAGGCCACGAAAACGTAAAACATCTTTGTACCTAGATAAAATGTTCTAGTGATTGTCAGTCATTTCATACGCCACATTTTCTATAGAGATTAGAACGTTTCAGATAGGGCAAAATAAAAAAATAATACATTATATTATGGGAATGATTTATCAATAATATATACATTTATAGGTATTTAAAATAAAATAATGAATAAGCTGGAAGTTTCAACTGATAGTGTTTCTTATAAAACTATTGTAAAATTGTTGTTCTCATTTTTATCAATGGTGAATTGATGAAACGTAGTCAAGATCACTTTATATAAACTATGGTCGCCTGCGGCTCCGCCCGCGTGGATGTCGGTTACCGCTGCAAAAAGCCTACCCAGGAAAGACACGGTCAGCAAACAAAATGATTCCCAGGTCAATTCACAGACACCGACACTAACATCGACGAAGCAGTCACTATCCGCAGGCTGAACAAATTTTCTTTCTGTGGATGTTATTTGTTAAGTCCCGGAGTGCAACCTGTTGTTTTAGGATAGAAAACTTAAGCTATTATTGTAGAGCTTCTCTATACACAACATTTGACGTTATATTATTTTCTGTTAACAAATATACTGATGGTCGGGAGCCCCGACCGTGATAGGCAACGTAAAGTTGCCCATGCGTAAAACATTATTTTCGTAAATCAATTCCTACTAATGTGAATGTTTGGCCCTGGATTTGTTTATCGAGTGGAAAGAAATTTTACTGGAAATTGGAGCCTTTGAAGGGTATAGGCAAATCAGTAGGGATCATGGGTATTCTTGGTATATGAGCTAATTCACCAGCTGCAGGGCCGGTGATAATCTTCGCAACTATTAAATTATCTTTTAGCTCCTTTATAAGAAGTCTCGTGCCATTACATGTTGGGGTCTTACATTTCTGAGAAGCATTATCGGCGTGCCAACTTTTAACGACAGTTCATGAGGTGGAAGCCCAGCGGGTTCAGAGAATTTAAAAATTCTGGGGTAGTGCACTGCGTCCTCGATGTTAGTGACGGTGTCTATGGATTTATAGCACTTAACTTCACCCGGTACTTTCTGCATAATTAAATTGTTTATTTCTGTTGACTGTTTCATTCCTGGAGAAACTATTGCTCTACAACACAGCCAACGAAAATCATTTTGATGTAAGTTTTCGATGTCAGGATATATAGCATCTATCAGACTATCTAAATTATAGACTATTTGCCCTAGAGACTCATCCAAAGTAACCGCATAATCGTGCCCAAATTTAAAGATGGAAAATTCCTTCTCCAGTTTCAGCAGCTGTTGTGGAAAATTGCTATGCGTATTTCCATGTAGATGAGCTCTCATATTAGTACGCAAATTCAAATGTTGAACAGATGTCCAAAGGTGAGACGATTTTAAACATGCCTTCATAATATCTGCTCGCGTACCTCTGTTGACGACAGGAAGCGTTTGTCGGAAATCTCCAGCAAATACAAAGTGATACCACCATGACATTAGCAGAGCTTCGGAGGTCTTTTAAAGTACGGTCCACGGCCTCCACATGAGCTCTATGACTCATGGTGCATTCATCCCATATTACCAACGACGCGTCTTGCAGCAACTTACCAAGAGGCCCATTTTTCCGAATAGAGCACGTAGACCGTTGATCTAAAGATACGGATAGCGGGAGTTTAAACGTAGAGTGAGCAGTTTTTCCTTCGTTCAAGAGAGTTGCAGCAATTCCTGACGAAGCAACTGCAATCGCTATCTTCCCTGATTGCCGTATCTTAGCAAGTATCAAATTTGCGAGAAAAGTCTTTCGGTGCCTCCTGGTGCGTCCAAAAAAAATAATCTCCCCATGTTATTGTTCACGCTGTCCACAATAGTCTCATAAGCATTTCTTTGATCTGGTACTAATTTTGGCACATTGTCATTAACAAACGCTGTTAGATCATTGCTGTTATACTGTTGTACCATTGTGTCAATAGTATTATTCTGGGTACGAACGGGAGAAGGTAATCCAAAATCACTTAAATTTTTGTCGTTTAGTTCTAGAAGTTTGTTTTCTATTTCAATTAATACTTCATTATAAATGACTTCAGTGAAGGGTGAAGTGTTATCCTGATTTTGTTGTCTGATACGATGTCTTATATCTTCACAGAACTGATCTTTGAAAGTATCCCATAACTTCAATGGTTCCGATGGTTGACAAAATAAAAGTATGACTACGAACAACTCCTTAGTTTTTGGACAATGTGATAACGAAGCTTCGCTTAAAGTGTTACCCCAATGATCATCGTTTTCAAGTAAACCTCGGTCACGGCAAGCTGCTTGATACGTCTCTTTGACAATACCGTTTACAGTTTTAAGGTATGCAAATGAGGTCGGACCGCGTACGTGGTGCAGTAGAATCTAAGATAAAAACACTCTGATTGGGATGGATGTATCCCGTAGACTCTACCTAAAGCGGCATCTTTTTTTATCCCCGGACGTCCAACTACATCTTCACCACGCTTCCTTCTAGTGAATGTATTATTTGCCCATGTATAGTATTGCGGGACTTCATGATACAGAAGAGTTTTCATGAATTCATCTTCATTACAGAGAGCAAAAATGGCAGTAATGTGGTATTGCGTGGGTTTTGGACAACTTGATGAGCTGTCCTGGTGTAATACACCCTTTGACCGTTCTCTAGATGAACGGCCAAATGCACTACAGTAGGATGCCGCTCGTGAATGGGAAATTCAAATAAGCGCCAGACAGCTTCAGATGTGCTTATGTACCTGCCATTAAATATTTTCGACCTCATCGTGTGGGTTTCTAAGGCTAAAGTTGCCTGATCTGAACCTTTATTTATATACTTACATATATATTTAATGGCTTGGACAGAGTGGCAATACTCACGTTTATATGAGCGTTAAAAGTCTTACATAGTAGCGGGGAGTATGGAACAATCCACCTATTATCTATCGTCACCATGTTGCCCCTGATTTGACCGCCATTTCTGTATCGCGCCTACGATAAACTGGATACCCATCCTCTCGGTCTGGGTATCGTTCATGAAACGGCGAGGGTATTTTTTTGCAGACACCGTTCTTCATGCATGGTGCAGCTAAATTATGTTCTCCGCAGGGTCCATGTACCATATTTTTAGTTATAATGTCGTGTAGTACCGGATCAATTTGTTGATCGGGTAGCTCCGCAACTATGACACTGTCGATCTCATCTGGTTGTATTTTAGTTTCTAGCCAGAACAGCAAATGACAATGAGGTAAACCGCGCTTTGCCACTCCACTTGCCATATAACATTTTACTTTACCGAATATCTGTTCTTTGACAAATAATTTGATGAATTTCTTCATCTTTAAATGAAATACACGTGAAATTATGTCATGACGGTCGAAAGACCGTTGTCCTGGTAGCAGCTCGGCTTTTATTTCAGGCCATTCGGGGTTACATGTAAAAGTGACAAATAAGTCAGGTCTACCATAATTTCGAACGTACGTCATCGCGTCCTGCGTTTTCTTGTGCATGAAACGCGGAGAACCCGTAAATGACGATGGCAATATGACATGTTGACCGATATTTGATGGGTCAACATTTGCGTCATGATTTAAGGCATCTCTGAGATGAATGTAGTCATCAGCCCTCAGTCTTGTTGATTCCGACAAATATAATTTAATCTTCCGATATCATTTTCGCCATCATGTCAACACAATATTGACTAAATAAGTCTCTGTAATAATGTAACGGATTAAAAGAGTTAGTTCTAATCATTAATCTAAATGCATAAAATTGCATACACGAAACAGTTTTATTACGCGCAGAACCCTGCTGAGGGATAGTCAACAATAACTGTCTTCTCCGTCACAAACATTATAGGATACTGTAGTGGATCATAGGACCGATGTAGCTCAGAAACTCTTTGAGCTGCCTGTCTCTACCGTAAGACTATATCCCTGGGACCTTTGTCTTCATCGACCAAGAGAACAGCTACCTCGTTTACAGTAGGAGCATTATATCTGCCTCTGTGTGCTGTCTGTGGAGTGCGATCTGAATGAATAATTAACTTTAAATTATCTGAGGAGTTAAGTTCTAAGTTTTGTTTAAAACTTCGTATGTACACGTTATGATTATTTAAAGCGGTCTGTAATTCGTGAATTAAATCCATTTTAAGGTTGGTGCGATGCTTGATCGCAACGATAACTGGTCTGCATCCGAAATAAAATATATTTGCAAGAACTGTGGTTTTGGCCTGATGGTGGTAAAGGCTACCAATTAGATGATACACTTGTCCTTCAATTTTAAAAGTGGGCATAAATTTCCTTCCTGATTTCTTTTGCGCCAAACGAAGTCATTTGAAAAGACTATTGTATTTACGTATGTTTGTTCAAAAATGCCCAGATAATGGATGGTTATTAGTCAAAAGATTTTTTTATTGGTTGTGGCGGCTCCTGCAGGTTAGGAAGACAAACTTTACCTGAAGCACAGCACATACCATTAGGTTCGTCCGCCCATTTCTTGGCAGAGCAGTTAGAGCAGATCTTATTCATGACCTGATTTGGACGGACGCTTGTTGTGCATAATCAAACTGCGGATCATATCTGAAAGCCAGTCTGTTGCTGTTAGCTAAAATTCGATTGCGAACTCTATTTGTGGACAACTGCTGTCTCTCTGCCTGAGCTCTAAGTCGCTGCAAACGCTCGACACTCGACTCTCTTCGCGCAACTGAGAGGTCCTTATATTTTGTTCATGAAGACGTTGGGAACGCTCCAGGCTCGACTCTTGAGCGCGTAGCTCAGAGGTTCTCAAGCTTTGTACGGCAAGGCGTTGCGAACGCTCAACACTCGACTCTCGTTCGCGTAAGTCAGAGGTCCTTACATTTTGTTCATGAAGACGTTGGGAACGCTCCAGCCTCGACTCTTGAGCGCGTAGCTCAGAGGTTCTCAAGCTTTGTACGGCAAGGCGTTGCGAACGCTCGACACTCGACCTCGTTCGCGTAAGTCAGAGGTTCTTACATTTTGTTCATGAAGACGTTGGGAACGCTCCAGCCTCGACTCGTGCACGTAACTCATAGGTTCTCAGATTTTGTTTTGCAAGGCGTTGTGAACGTTCGACACTCGACTCTCGTGCGCGTACCTGAGAGTTTCTCTGATTTTGTTCAGCAAGGCGTTGTGAACGTTCAGGTGAAGATTCTCCCATACGACGTATTTTGCTGCCCGTGCTTGAGAACTATATTTAGAAAGTTGAGACCTGGCTCTCTTAGGCATTTTCAAATGTTTAAGATAATGTTATTAGCGTGTAATATTCTAGCTCTAAAAAGAACTGTTGGTTAGCCCTGAAAAGAACTGTTGGTAAGCCCTGAAAAGAACTGTTGGTTAGCCCTGAAAAGAACTGTTGTTTAGCTCTAAGAAGAACTGTTGTTTAGCTCTAAGAAGAACTGTTGTTTAGCTCTAAGAAGAACTGTTGTTTAGCTCTGAGAAGAACTTTTGCGTAGGTGTAGTTTAAATAACGAAACCTAAAAAAAATCGCACGAAAATTATTAGACTTCACGCGACCGCTGCGTAAGGCCGACCGCGCGACTGAGCCGCGCGGGTACCTTACTCATAGATCTAAACTCCCCCTCCCACACGCTCACCGGGCCTTGGTAACGCCTACTTCGCAACGGGCCGTGCAGCAGAAATCGTAATATTTTAATTTCGCTATAACTTCAGAACCAAACGTCCAATTTTAATCATTCAAAGACCAAATATTATCTACATTAACTGTACTTAGTGATGAAATAATTTATTTTGATAAGGATTAATAGCATGAGTAAAATAAACGCGTTTAAATGTAGTCCAAAAAATCAAGATTTTTCAATAAAAAAATGGTTATTGTGCCTCACTCGACATAGATAGGTATAGTGTGTCGCGGACTTTTTTGTAGATATTTATAAGATCTACAATTACTTAGAACATTTTATGGTTCTATCTTTAATAGTTTAGGCAGGGTACGCAAAATAAGTAACTTTTTTGGTTGATTTTTTACACCTTGTGTCCGAAAACCTAATATCTTACGGAACCCTATTTTGTTCAAAATTAAATATAGCCTATATTACTCGTGGATAATGTAGCTTTCGAATGGTGAAAGAATTTTAAAATCGGTCCAGTAGTTTATGAGCCTATTCATTACAATCAAACAAACAAACAAACAAACAAACAAAGTTTCCTCTTTATAATATTAGTGTAGATATATTTAATTAAATTGGCACATGGCGTATTTGGCATTCTACTTAAAACTCCGCGCGAATTTTCCGCGCCGCGAAAATTTCTTCTTTGGACACTTTAAAAATTAATTTATTTAAAAAACAATATTTAAAGTTACCAATGTACAGATATTAACTAAATTAAGTATAATGATTTCTTTTATTTACGCGAACACTACACATTGAATAAAACTACTTTTACGGATTCTAACGCCGGGAATTAATAAAAATAAGTTAATTAAACGCGATAGAATCCGTAAAAGTAGTTTTATTCAATAAATTAAGTATTTCTATTCATAAAAATCTTTATAATTGAGTATAAACTCTCAAAAAACTAAAATATATTTGAACGAAGTCGCTCCAACACCGACGCGCGGTCCACCCTCGACGATGTCCGAAAACGGACTGCGTCAGAGCTCGCGGGTGATTACAGGGCGACGGAGCAGGCACGCTCGCGCTAATATATTCAATTTCGGAGAAAAATGATATTTTCTCGAGTAAAACGGGGAATAAAAATAAAACTCAATTAAAAATATTAATATTTTTAAGACCTTTTTTTAGTGTAAAAACTATTTAAAGAGCTTGTGCCGTTTTGGAGAAATTTTGCAAAATATGACAAAGATAGGTACTCTTTGGGGATTTTTTTTCTAATAAGGGGTTGACAAAATACAATTTTGTCCAATTAAAACCATTAACTATCCTCTTCTGTCACCCTGTATTTTTGCTTTGCGGATTAAATGAACAGTTATTGTAATTTGTTTACTTAAATATTCAAGAATTTAGGCATTTCAACCGCACATAAGGCCTTAAAGAACTGATCTATTTTACAGTGCTTAGTTTTAATCTCAAAGCGTTGCGATACACGTTTATGAATCAAAATAAAACCTCGCGTTACATTTTTAAACAATTTAAGGTATTATACCTAAATTTATTCTTTGTTGCTATTCATATTATCATTCAATAATTTAAATATAATTTATCTTTTAATAAATTTCTGTGCCCGCGATTTTGTTCGTTTGGAAACTATTTCTTTGATTGTTATAAAGCCGAGTGAGCCGATAAATTACTCAGTTGTATAGTATGAATTACTAAATATAATTTTATGCACTAAACCACCGTAGTGGCGTCGTAAGCCAACCTACATCCTAATATCATGCCGTGGGTTTGATAAGAGGCAATAGAAAATATGAAACAGGAGATGGGCAGCATCTTCCTGATAAGAACTCGAATAATAAAACACTGTAGTTGCCATCCCGCCTGTCAAGTAACTCTTATTACTCGGCCACGCGGCCATCTAAGTTCGTCGTAAATTCCATCATATTCCAATGAAGGTAAATTTGTGATCATACAAAACTTTACGTTTAGTTCACATTTCCAATCTTGACGTCATTCAGTTATGCAAATTTCAACGCAAAAACAAGCTGTTCCGTCGCTCCCCGACTGCTGCGTCGTAAAACTAAAACGGTTGTCTGCTCTAACGTATTGCATCTGATAGTGTTTTGTTAACACGTAACGTGCGACATATGACTTCTCTTCCCCTTATTTCAAATGCTTAGGCTTTGGTTTATATAACTTACACCGCAAATATTTAATCTATTTTCACAACATATCTATTTGCTTCGCCCTTCGTACTCGTAATTCTTACAGCAAAGGAGTGAAATAATTTGCCAGCCTCTGTTTTACCATACAATACAGTGTACACTGTACATAGGTGTCAAGTTAACAGCGAATAGGCTTTTTATAGAATAAGGGTGATAAGCGAGCACATCAGATCACTTGGTAAGTGCATGCTGTGGCCCATAGACAAATATATCTATCCACGATTATGCATCAAAATGCAGATGCGTTATCACCCTGAGGACTAAGATGGAATGCCTCGTATCCAGTTAAAATGGACTCCAGTTCTCTACACAACAGCATTGAGCTGCCAGTATACGCTAATATTCTGTGAGATCATGGTGCTTCCCGGTCGAGCTGACTCATTCGTGCTACAACCATAATATAGCTGCGACATGGCTCTACCACATATAGGTTTATATACTTAGGTTGTTAAGCTAAATGTATCACATTTTAACATCAGGTGGGATAGTAGTCGTAGTACTGACTTATAATAGTTAAAAATACGGAGTATATTGGTGTGTTGGCACATCGCAGAATTCCACACCCATAATATTTTTGGCTCTATTTCCGCGACTATAACAGTGACAACAATATCGCTGGCTATTCGTATTGCTTAAGGCTTTGAGTAGAGCTCAAACCACTCGCGATGCAGTAATTGTCTGCGGACTGCAAAACATAACTGGATATTATAGCTGACAATTTCTTTTACGTTACAGTAAGTACATATGTCGACAAATTTGACTGCTACATTAGTCTAATGATCGTTAATGCGGTTGCTGATTATGAGGTCCTAAGTTCAATTACGGGTCGGTCAAAATCAGTTATTAGCTTTTCAAGTTATCTCAGTTATCAAGAAATATTTCATTCTCGCAGCAATTTTAATATTATGTAATTAATATTGAAATTCAATATTAATATAAAATTAATAACTCAAAATAATAAAATTGCTGTAAAATGAAACAACAACATTATTTTTATGATTTTAAAGCCACAAACACTCTACCTAATAATAAGTGATTACTGCTGTCTATTAACACATACAACTAACTCCTTGCAAACAGTCCACGGATGTTCGAACACCCTGAGGACTTAAATAAAATGTTATCATCATCATCATTACAGCCCTTCACAAGTCCACTAAACATAGGCCTCCCCACGGAATGCCACAAAGCACGGTCCCGAGCCACCTGCATCCATTGACTTCCTGCATGTCTTACCAGGTCGTCACTCCATCTAGTCGGGGACGCCTACACTTCGCCTGCCGGTACAGGCTGCCACTCGAGAACCTTTCTTCCCCACGGGTCGTCGGTTCTTAACTTCAGCTTACTAACCCGTTGGGCTATGTCGGTTCCTCTGGTTCTACCGCGGGTATCCTCATTTCTTAGTTTATCACGCAAATAAATCCCGAGCATAGTCCTCTCCATAGCTCACTGAGCGACTTTGAGCTTCCTCATACGGCCAGCTGTGAAGGATCACGTCTCAGTTCCGTATGTCATCAATGGCAACACGCACTGGTTGTACAACTTAGTTTTGAGGTTTTGAGGTATGCCTGATGAGAAGATGGTCGCAATCTCCCGAACGCTGCCCAGCCGAGTTGAATCCGTCGATTGACCTCTCGGTCGAAGTTGGACTTACCTAGTCGGACTATTTGTCCCAGGTAAACATATTCGTCAACAACTTCGAGCTTAGTGCTCCCAACAACTACCGGCGTAGTGTGACATGGACATTAAACATGATTTTGTTTTGTCCATATTCATCTTGAGACCTATCCGTTGAGAGACACTATTGAGCTCATTGAGCATAGTGCTTAGGTCCTCCAGCGATTCTGCCATAAGAACTATATCGTCGGCAAATCGAAGGTGAGTGATGTACTCGCCATTGATGTTAATACCGCATCCTTTCCAGTCCAGTAGCTTGAAAACGTCTTCCAATGCAGCGTGAAGAGTTTCGGGGATAATACGTCACCCTGTCTTACACCTCTGCAGTTGGATAGGTTTCGTACTGGTTCTGTACTCGGATAGCCATCGTAGCCCTACTGTACAAACACTTCAGCACCTCGATATACCGACAGTCCACTTGGCACCGCTGAAGGGACTGCAGCACCGCCAAATTTCGACGGAATCAAAGGCTTTCTCATAGTCCACATACGCAAGGCAAAGTGGCAGATTGTACTCGTCGGTCTTCTGTACAATTTGCCGAAGGGTATGTGTGGTCTATGGTGCAAAGCCTTTTCGAAACCGGCTTGTTCGGGAGGCTGGAAGTCGTCGAGTCTGCATGCGAGACGATTCGTAATGACTCTCGAAAACAGCCCGTAGACGCGGCTCAGAAGGAAATCGGTCTGTAGTTCTTCAAGAGAGCGTTGTCGCCTTCTTGAAGAACAAGACCACCGCACTTTTGCTCCAAGCCTCCGGTGTAATGCCACCATGGATGACGGAATTAAAGAGCTTCTGAAGGACTTCAAGTACCGGTTTTCCACCCGCTTTCAGAAGCTCCGCTGTAATTCCATCCTCGCCTGGGGCATTGCCGCTTTTAATGTGCTGGAGCCATTCTAATCCCGCTCAGACTGACGTCCGGGATATCATCGGAATAGTGTCGGATAAGACTTGCTCTTGGATCGTTACTCACACTTTCGTTTGGCTCCAACGATGACGTGTACAGCTGCCCATAGAACCTCTCAATCTCACTCAAAATCTCAGGTGTCCGGAAACAATGCTGCCACAATCGGTCTTCAGCTTCGACAGTTGGCTCTTTCTGGCAGACAGATCTCTGGCAAAGACTTTGAGCCCTGGTTCCGCTCGATCGCTTCTTCAATACGAGCTGTATTGAAGTTGCGCAAGTCCCACCGCATGCATTTGGAGATCTGTCTGTTCAGTTGCCTGTATACTGTCAAATCTGCTGAAGACTGCAGCTTCATCTCCCGTCTAACAACCCTGAGATTAAGAGTGTGATCGGAGAGTTTTTGTGTTCTTCTGCAACGGGTCTTACAGAACTTAGCTCCGACCGCATGGACAGTTTCCATAAGCTTGTCATTCATATCGTCCACTTCATTACAAACTTATAGGCACTGAAAACGATTTTGTAATTCGAGCTGAAAGATTTCGGGACTTTGGATTAGAGCACGAGGGGGACAGAGCGTTGACTTCATTAGACGTGACCTCTCCAACTTAACGTTTAGGTTCAGTGTGCCTCTCACCATTCGGTGGTCGATGCCAGTTTTCACCCTCGCGATCACTGAGACATCACTGAACAGTTGTCGTCTGGTCGTCATAATGAAGTCAATCTCATTTTTGTCGAACCGTCGGGGCTCGACCAGGTCCACTTTCTGTGGGCCGCTTTTGGAAGAAAGAGTTCATCATAAAGAGTCCTCTTTCTCCATAAAGTCGGCCAGCTGCTGGCCTTGCGTTCCGTTGCCCTATTCCGAATTTCCTACTTTCAGCTCACCGCTCTCTTGTGCCTAGTTTTGCGTTGAAGTCTCCCATTAACACTGTATAGTGGGTTTTGGAGGAATGCATGGTTCTAGAGATATCCTCATACATTTCCTCCACCTCCTCATCGGGGTGTGCCGAGGTTGGTGCGTAAACCTGTATGACCTTCAGCGAATACCGTTTGGTGATTCTGAGTATAAGGTACGCAACCTCGTCGACACACTCCTGATCTTTACAACGTTGTTAACGAGACTTGTGGACGATAAATCCGACACCTTCTTGGGACAGATGGTCGCCCTCCGGTGATAGAATAAGTTGCCGGAATCGAGGATTACCGTGTCCTCCCCTCTCTTCGGACCTCTGATAGTCTTATTATATTCCAGCGTAACTTATCTATCTCTTCTTCCAGCTCCAGGATCTTCTCGTCAGTCCTCAGGGTGCGTGCGTTATGTGTTGCCAGGTCGAGTCGTCGTAGGTGGCAACCGAACCTCCACCGGAGATTTTTAGCACCCTGCCCGCCGTTACCATGGTCGCGTATATGTTTTACGCTTCAAGTGTCAGGAGCCGTTCGGGAGGTCACACAATACCGGTAGGCGCTAATGTAAACAATGGTATCTTTTTACTTTTGCATGCGAGCTATGTATAAAACTTATACGCATCGATTCGTTGTGAATTAAGATTACTCATTTCAAAATTGTGTGACGTAATTTTGCCGGTTTCTTGTACATAAAGTGTAAGGATTATGAAATTAAGCCATTATAGAAAACGGCATTTGTTTAATTTGCTTAACAATACAACATTATATCAAAAGAGATTAAAAAATCACATCCCCATCAATACATTTTTTTCACACAACAAACTTTTTAATATCTACCTCTTTTTACGCGGCCGTAATGTAACGTTTGAAAACGTTACATTACGGCCTTGTCTTTAATCTATGATGTTCAAAAATTAAAACAGCGTTTTATCTTTGAACAACCATAGATTAAAGACAAGGCGTGTTTAATTGAGAAATGGGCACACGGGGTCGGCCGACACACGGGTATGCAAGCGCTGTCAACCCGCTGCGGGTATCATGACACTTGAGGGGTGCAGGGCGCTCTCGAAACCGAGGTGCGTATTGAAATGAAGAACTTCCAGGTAAAATTTAAATATTGATGGAATGTTTTTGTTTTTTTAACATAACAAATTTTAAGAGTAAAGGTAGAAATGAGCGCACTGTCCACTTGATGAGAAATGGATGCTGTGGTCTAAAGACAGCTACATCTAATATCAATTAAGAATAAAAAAGCCTAAACATTTCTTTTCCATCAGTTGTCGGTTCTTCAAGCTATATGAGATCACTGAAGTGGCAATGGGCTGGCCGGCTAGCTTCGTTTGTAATTTGAAACACGGGAAAAGTTTTGAGGTTTTGTTGGGAATGTTACAGCTGTTTGAAATATAACATTAAACGGTTTTCTGATATTTTAAACTAAATTTGCTTTAATATCTGCATTAAAATAGCAGTAAAAATAAACTACAATTTGACGACGGCTTAAAAGCGTGCATATTTTATTTTATGTATAAGTATCGTGCGAGTAGACTAAGGAAGCCAGAATTTCGATATAAAATACACAACAGCCCAATGATAGTTGCTGTGTTTGGTGAGGAGAGGCTTTTTCTAACTGATATTCCTATTCCTTCCTATTAAATTTACTAGTAAAAATAAGGTTTACATTATGATTTCTTATAATTACGCGAAAACGACACATTCAATAAAACTACTTTTACGGATTCTAACGCCGGGAATTAATAAAATAAGTTAATTAAACGCGATAGAATCCGTAAAAGTAGTTTTATTCAATAAATTAAGTATTTCTATTCATAAAATCTTTATAATTGAGTATAAACTCTCAAAAACTAAAATATATTTGAACGAAGTCGCTCCAACACCGACGCGGTCCACCCTCGACGATGTCCGAAAACGGACTGCGTCGGAGCTCATGGTGATTACAGGGCGACGGAGCAGGCACCTCGCGCTAATATATTCAATTTCGGAGAAAAATGATATTTTCTCGAGTAAAACGGGGAATAAAATAAAACTCAATTAAAAATATTAATATTTTAAGACCTTTTTAGTGTAAAACTATTTAAAGAGCTTGCCGTTTTGGAGAAATTTTGCAAAATATGACAAAAGATAGGTACTCTTTGGGATTTTTTTCTAATAAGGGGTTGACAAAATACAATTTTGTCCAATTAAAACCATTAATTATATCCTCTTCTGTCACCCTGTATTTTTACTTTGCGGATTAAATGAACAGTTATTGTAATTTGTTTACTTAAATATCCAAGAATTTAGGCATTTCAACCGCACATAAGGCCTTAAAGAACTGATCTATTTTACAGTGCTTAGTTTTAATCTCAAAGCGTTGCGATACACGTTTATGAATCAAAATAAAACCTCGCGTTACATTTTTAAACAATTTAAGGTATTATACCTAAATTTATTCTTTGTTGCTATTCATATTATCATTCAATAATTTAAATATAATTTATCTTTTAATAAATTTCTGTGCCCGCGATTTTGTTCGTTTGGAAACTATTTCTTTGATTGTTATAAAGCCGAGTGAGCCGATAAATTACTCAGTTGTATAGTATGAATTACTAAGTATAATTTTATGCACTAAACCACCGTAGTGGCGTCGTAAGCCAACCTACATCCTAATATCATGCCGTGGGTTTGATAAGAGGCAATAGAAAATATGAAACAGGAGATGGGCAGCAGCATCTTTCTGATAAGAACTCGAATAATAAAACACTGCAGTTGCCATCCCGCCTGTCAAGTAACTCTTATTACTCGGCCACGCGGCCATCTAAGTTCGTCGTAAATTCCATCATATTCCAATGAAGGTAAATTCTTGTGATCATACAAAAACTTTACGTTTAGTTCACATTTCCAATCTTGACGTCATTCAGTTATGCAAATTTCAACGCAAAAACAAGCTGTTCCGTCGCTCCCCGACTGCTGCGTCGTAAAACTAAAACGGTTGTCTGCTCTAACGTATTGCATCTGATAGTGTTTTGTTAACACGTAACGTGCGACATATGACTTCTCTTCCCCTTATTTCAAATGCTTAGGCTTTGGTATATATAACTTACACAGCAAATATTTAATCTATTTTCACAACATATCTATTTGCTTCGCCCTTCGTACTCGTAATTCTTACAGCAAAGGAGTGAAATAATTTGCCAGCCTCTGTTTTTCCATACAATACAGTGTACACTGTACATAGGTGTCAAGTTAACAGAGAATAGACTTTTTTTATAGAATAAGGGTGATAAACGAGCACATAGATCACTTCTTGGTAAGTGCATGCTGTGGCCCATAGACAAATATATCTATCCACGATTATGAATCAAAATGCAGATGCGTTATCACCCCTGAGGACTAAGATGGAATGCCTCGTATCCAGTTAAAATGGACTCAGTTCTCTACACAACAGCATTGAGCTGCCAGTATACGCTAATATTCTGTGAGATCATGGTGCTTCCCCGGTCGAGCTGACCCATTCGTGCTACAACCATAATATAGCTGCAACATGGCTCTACCACATATATGTTTATATACTTAGGTTGTTAAACTAAATGTATCACATTTTAACATCAGGTGGGATAGTAGTCGTAGTACTGACTTATAATAGTTAAAAATACGGAGTATATTGGCGTGTTGGCACAATATCGCAGAATTCCCACACGCAAAATATTTTTGTCTCGATTTCCGCGACTATAACAGTGACAATAACATCGCTGGCTATTCGTATTGCTTTAGGCTTTGAGTAGAGCTCAAACCGCTCGCGATGCAGTAATTGTCTGCGTACTGCAAAAACATAACTGGATATTATAGCTAACAATTTATTTTACGTTACAGTAAGTACATATGTCGACAAATTTGACTGCTACATTAGTCTAATGATCGTTAATGCGGTGCTGATTATAAGGTCCGAAGTTCGAATTACGGGTCGGTCAAAATCAGTTATTAGCTTTTCAAGTTATCTCAGTTATCAAGAATATTTCATTCTCGCAGCAATTTTAATATTATGTAATTAATATTGAAATTCAATAAAATATAATATTAATTAATATAAAATTAATAACTCAAAATAATAAAATTGCTGTAAAATGAAACAACAACATTATTTTTATGATTTTAAATACAAACACTCTACCTAATAATAAGTGATTACTGCTGTCTATTAACACATACAACTAACTCCTTGCAAACAGTCCACGGATGTTCGAACACCCTGAGGACTTAAATAAAATGTTATCATCATCATCATTACAGCCCTTCACAAGTCCACTGCTAAACATAGGCCTCCCCACGGAATGCCACAAAGCACGGTCCCGAGCCACCTGCATCCATTGACTTCCTGCATGTCTTACCAGGTCGTCCTCCATCTAGTCGGGGACGCCTACACTTCGCCTGCCGGTACAGGCTGCCACTCGAGAACCTTTCTTCCATCGGTTGTCGGTTCTTCGAGCTATATATGGCCGGCCCAATGCCACTTCAGCTTACTAATCCTTTGGGCTATGTCGGTTACTCTGGTTCTACTGCGGATATCCTCATTTCTTGGTTTATCACGCAGAGAAACTGAGCATAGCCCTCTCCATAGCTCGCTGAGCGACCTTGAGCTTCCTCATACGGCCAGCAGTGAAGGACCACGTCTCAGTTCCGTATGTCATCAATGGCAACACGCACTGGTTGTACAACTTAGTTTTGAGGTTTTGAGGTATGCCTGATGAGAAGATGGGTCGCAATCTCCCGAACGCTGCCCAGCCGAGTTGAATCCGTCGATTGACCTCTCGGTCGAAGTTGGACTTACCTAGTCGGCTATTTGTCCCAGGTAAACATATTCGTCAACAACTTCGAGCTTAGTGCTCCCAACAACTACCGGCGTAGGTGTGACATGGACATTAAACATGATTTTGTTTTGTCCATATTCATCTTGAGACCTATCCGTTGAGAACACTATTGAGCTCATTGAGCATAGTGCTTAGGTCCTCAGCGATTCTGCCATAAGAACTATATCGTCGGCAAATCGAAGGTGAGTGATGTACTCGCCATTGATGTTAATACCGCATCCTTTCCAGTCCAGTAGCTTGAAAACGTCTTCCAATGCAGCGGTGAAGAGTTTCGGGGATAATACGTCACCCTGTCTTACCTCTCTGCAGTTGGATGGGTTTCGTACTCTGGTTCTGTACTCGGATAGCCATCGTAGCCCTACTGTACAAACACTTCAGCACCTCGATATACCGACAGTCCACTTGGCACCGCTGAAGGGACTGCAGCACCGCCAAATTTCGACGGAATCAAAGGCTTTCTCATAGTCCACATACGCAAGGCAAAGTGGCAGATTGTACTCGTCGGTCTTCTGTACAATTTGCCGAAGGGTATGTGTGGTCTATGGTGCTAAAGCCTTTCGAAACCGGCTTGTTCGGGAGGCTGGAAGTCGTCGAGTCTGCATGCGAGACGATTCGTAATGACTCTCGAAAACAGCACGTAGACGCGGCTCAGAAGGGAAATCGGTCTGTAGTTCTTCAAGAGAGCGTTGTCGCCTTTCTTGAAGAACAAGACCACCGCACTTCTGCTCCAAGCCTCCGGTGTAATGCCACCATGGAGGACGGAATTAAAGAGCTTCTGAAGGACTTCAAGTACCGGTTTCCACCGCTTTCAGAAGCTCCGCTGTAATTCCATCCTCGCCTGGGGCCTTGCCGTTTTTAAGGTGCTGGAGAGCCATTCTAATCTCGCTCAGACTGACGTCCGGGATATCATCGGAATAGTGTCGGATAAGACTTGCTCTTGGATCGTTACTCACACTTGCGTGTGGCTCCAACGATGACGTGTACAGCTGCCCATAGAACCTCTCAATCTCACTCAAAATCTCAGGTGTCCCGGAAACAATGCTGCCACAATCGGTCTTCAGCTTCGACAGTTGGCTCTTTCTGGCAGACAGATCTCTGGCAAAGACTTTGGAGCCCTGGTTCCGCTCGATCGCTTCTTCAATACGAGCTGTATTGAAGTTGCGCAAGTCCCGCCGCATGCATTTGGAGATCTGTCTGTTCAGTTGCCTGTATACTGTCAAATCTGCTGAAGACTGCAGATTCATCTCGTCTAACAACCATGAGATTAAGAGTGTGATCGGAGAGTTTTGTGTTCTTCTGCAACGGGTCTTACAGAACTTAGCTCCGACCGCATGGACAGTTTCCACAAGCTTGTCATTCATATCGTCCACTTCATTACAAACTTATAGGCACTGAAAACGATTTTGTAATTCGAGCTGAAAGATTTCAGGACTTTGGATTAGAGCACGAGGGGACAGAGCGTTGACTTCATTAGACGTGACCTCCAACTTAACGTTTAGGTTCAGTGTGCCTCTCACCATTCGGTGGTCGATGCCAGTTTTCACCCTCGCGATCACTGAGACATCACTGAATAGTTGTCGTCTGGTCGTCATAATGAAGTCAATCTCATTTTTGTCGAACCGTCGGGGCTCGACCAGGTCCACTTTCTGTGGGCCGCTTTTGGAAGAAAGAGTTCATCATAAAGAGTCCTCTTTCTCCATAAAGTCGGCCAGCTGCTGGCCTTGCGTTCCGTTGCCCTATTCCGAATTTCCTACTTTCAGCTCACCGCTCTCTCTTGTGCCTAGTTTTGCGTTGAAGTCTCCATTAACACCGTATAGTGGGTTTTGGAGAATGCATGGTTCTAGAGATATCCTCATACATTTCCTCCACCTCCTCATCGGGGTGTGCCGAGGTTGGTGCGTAAACCTGTATGACCTTCAGCGAATACCGTTTGGTGATTCTGAGTATAAGGTACGCAACCTCGTCGACACACTCCCGATCTTTAACGTTGTTAACGAGACTTGTGGACGATAAATCCGACACCTTCTTGGGACAGATGGTCGCCCTCCGGTGATAGAATAAGTTGCCGGAATCGAGGATTACCGTGTCCTCCCCTCTCTTCGGACCTCGGATAGTCCTATTATATTCCAGCGTAACTTATCTATCTCTTCTTCCAGCTCAGGATCTTCTCGTCAGTCCTCAGGGTGCGTGCGTTATGTGTTGCCAGGTCGAGTCGTCGTAGGTGGCAACCGAACCTCCACCGGAGATTTTTAGCACCCTGCCCGCCGTTACCATGGTCGCGTATATGTTTTACGCTTCAAGTGTCAGGGGCCGTTCGGGAGGTCACGCGATACCGGTAGGCGCTAATGTAAACATTGGTATCTTTTACTTTTGTATGCCAGCTATGTATAAAACTTATACGCATCGATTCGTTGTGAATTAAGATTACTCATTTCAAAATTGCGTGACGTAATTTTGCCGGTTTCTTGTACATAAAGTGTAAGGATTATGAAATTAAGCCATTATAGAAAACGGCATTTGCTTAATTTGTAACAATACAACATTATATCAAAAGATTAAAAATCACATCCCCATCAATACATTTTTTCACACAACAAACTTTTAATATCTACCTCTTTTACATGGCCGTAATGTAACGTTTGAAAACGTTACATTACGGCATTATCTAATCTATGATGTTCAAAAATTAAAACAGCGTTTTATCTTTGAACAACATAGATTAAAGACAAGGCGTGTTTAATTGAGAAATGGGCACACGGGGTCGGCTGACACACGGGCATGCAAGCGCTGTCAACCCGCTGCGGGTGTCATGACACTTGAGGGGTGCAGGGCGCTCTCGAAACCGAGGTGCGTATTGAAATGAAGAACTTCCAGGTAAAGTTAAAATATTGATGGAATGTTTTTGTTTTTTTAACATAACAAATTTTAAGAGTAAAGGTAGAAATGAGCGCACTGTCCACTTGATGAGAAATGGATGCTGTGGTCTAAAGACAGCTACATCTAATATCAATTAAGAATAAAAAAGCCTAAACATTTCTTTTCCATCAGTTGTCGGTTCTTCAAGCTATATGAGATCACTGAAGTGGCAATGGGCTGGCCGGCTAGCTTCGTTTGTAATTTGAAACACGGAAAAAAAGTTTCTTTGAGGTTTTTGTTGTGGGAATGTTACAGCTGTTTGAAATATAACATTAAACGATTTTCTGATATTTTAAACTAAATTTGCTTTAATAACTGCATTAAAATAGCAGTAAAAATAAACTACAATTTGGCGACGGCTTAAAAGCGTGCATATTTTATTTTATGTGTATAAGTATCGTGCGAGTAGACTAAGGAAGCCAGAATTCTCGATATAAAATATACAACAGCCCAATGATAGTTGCTGTGTTTGGTGAGTGTAGAGGAGGCTTTTTCTAACTGATATTCCCTATTCCTTCCTATTAAATTTACTAGTAAAAATAAGGTTTACATTATGATTTCTTATAATTACGCGAAAACGACACATTGAATAAAACTACTTTTACGGATTCTTTCGCGTTGAATTAACTTATTTTTTTAATTCCCCATGTTTCGGGTGATTTACAGCACCCATGGTCACGGGGGACTGAGGTGATTGACGTTCCGATGTCGTGTGTTAATTTAATGTCTGCAGTGGTATGCTTGGGTTTAGTTCTAGTTTTATTAATTTCACGTTAGCTATGTGTTTTTTACGCAGGTTTTGATATCTAGTATAGTAAAGGCTTAATATTGTCTTTAAAAACCATTAAATTTATTAAAAACTGCTTAAATAATTCAAAATGTATTAAATAATAGAAGTACAAGTCGATTACATTTCTATAATAAAGATAAATAACATTTGTAACATAATTGAAAAATGGGTCAAAAATTAGTGAGGATATTCTTGTATTACTGCAGGGTTGTTTTTTATAGAAGAGGGCGCAAACGAGCATGCGGCTCACCTGATGGTACGTGACTACCGCCGCCCATGAACAAGCGCAAAACCAGCGGAATTGCCAGTGCGTTGCTGACCTTTTAGAAAGGAATAAGCTCTTTTCTTGAAGGTCCCTAAGTCGTATCGGTTGGAAAAAATCGCTGGTGGTAAACAATTCCACAGAGAAGTTGTACGAGGGAGAAAGTAAAAAAAAATCTCCTAGACATATCATCTTAGTACCGATGGTAAGCGGGTTTGTTTGTTTGTGGCGGCGTTTTACTTTTAAGTGCAGCAAGCATACTCAACTCCATGTCTTAGTGCAATAGCGTTAAGATACGTGGAGTTTTGGCTACTGACGTCTTAGTAGTGTGCTACTATGATACGTTGGTGGTATTTTTACTTAACAACAGTACCGATTTTGTTACCAAAGTCGATAGGAGGGGGCGCCATCCGTATGATAGTTCCATTGATGCTTACTGCTACTTGCGGTACTGATGTCTGCTGGGATTGTATGGGGGACCTTGGCATGGTGTAAGCCCGACGATAGTTGTATTGATGCTTGTTGCGTTCTGCAGCATTGCGTCTCTGCGATGGTTGTTTGGCGGTTCTCAATGGCGCTCTAGGCGTCTTGGTTTGACTCACAACCTAAGTAGTTTTGCCTAAGTCGGGTCCATTAATTACGGGGCTGCAGACTGTCTGACCTCCGTGATGATTGTCTGACCCACCTTTGAATGATTGAAGGCAACTTGTTGGTGGGTGAGACAAACATGATCGAAAAATGCATAATCTCAACGTTAGTGACAAACCCTTTCTGATGTCTTTCTAATTATCTTATAACTGCCTTTTGGCTATAATTGCCATTGTTTTGGTTGATGGAGCATATGTGTAGACCTCATGCGGGTGGTAGCTAGAGGGAGAACCTGAGGAGGTTCTCAAGGCTGCGGCCGAAAGCCGCGCAACGTGGGACCCCATTCCCTTAAGGTTAGCGGTAGACTCATGAAACGCTCTGCGGCTAATTAGTCGTGCTTATCATGCAATTGGTGGTGATGCCTTAAACATATATCACGTCTGCAGGAACGGCTGTCTGGCAGGTGGTGGCATTCACGGAGGGTTTTTTATGACCAGTGTGCCTATTATTGCCTAATCCGTATGACGTACATTCACTGTGGCTGGATTTGATATTATTCCGTATGGCGTTTACACGCATTGACATGCGCGACTTTGATCCATGTTTGTGCTAAGCACTACCAAGGGGCCCAGTCCACTTTTACTGGTACGTCAGTTATTTTACTGTGGACTAAAGTCCAGTTTCGAACTTAACGTCCCCTTCGGGTGGAATGCGTTGGTTGTCTGGCGCTCACCGCACACCGCGTGTGTGGAGCCGTGTGCCTCCCCAAATTTTTTTGTGGGGGAGCGAAAGCTTCAAAAAGCTTCGAAAGAAGATCCATTTCTTATCTACAACTCATTGCTGGACATCTTGAAGAAAGCTCCCGGTGTGTTGTCACTTGTAAGAATGAAGATGGTATATTCCTCACATCTTATAATAATACGGGCTCTTTTTACCTTTAAAATCTAAAAACATAGTAGATGCAGTACTGCTAGCCGGCTCTGTAGCACAATGACTAGGCGCTTGATTATTATGATAAATATGTCTTGACATTTTATAATTTCATAAATTTACGTGAATTCTACACGTTGGATAAAAATTGTTTTACGGGTTTTATTGCGTTTAATTTTAACTTATTTAATCACCATCATGAGGTAAAAAGCTATGATATGAGAGGTTTAGAAGTAATATAATAAAAGACTTCCATCACTTTCATTTAAAAATAGTGCTAATTATTTGTATAGTATGTTATTTAAAATTATAACTTGTGAATTTAGTAGAATATTTACTTCTAAACTTTTCTTTGAACAGTCGCAAATCATTTAATGAATGGGCGACAGTAGGAATTTATAAAAGTAGGCGAAAGTTATATGAGCTTTATAATGAAAGATCATATAATACTAGTGTTATATTTAGAGATTATGTAAAACATATTCTAAAATATTTAAAAAGTGTGCTACACAGCTAAGGCTTTACATTTAAGTAACAAAATTAAAACTGCATCCAACAAAATTAAAATGACCTGAGAATAATAAATAGTGAACAGGCAAGGTCAAACCACGCAACTCGGATTTTCAATTGAATATTAACAACAGTTTAACTCGATCTGATCAAGAAGTTGCTATGGCTTTTGAGAAACATTTTACTGATGTTCCTTTTTTGACAACAAAATCATTAAATTCTTCTCCTACTGTCGCCGAATCATTGCTTAAACAAAATGTAAAGGCTTCTTCAAATACTTTTAAATTCCATAGAGTATTGCCAAAAGATATCGTTAAATATTTTAAAACAATTGATGTTAAGAAAACGGCAGACTTATGGGGGATTTCCGTTAAAGTTATTTTATCTATAATAGATATAATAGCACCTTATCTAGCCACTATATTTAATACAAGCGTCGAATCTGGTGTGTTTCCTGATTTAATGAAACATAGTAAAGTCATACCTTTATTTAAATCTGGTAGTACATTAGACCCCGCCAATTTTAGACCGATTTCTGTACTACCAACATTTAGTAAAATTTTGAAAAAATAATTTTAGATCAGATCTTAAGTTTCTTTAATATTAATAAATTGCTACATAAAAATCAATTCGGTTTTACAAGGGGTCGCTCGACAACTGACGCTGGAGTTGAGCTTATTAAACATATTTCCAAAGCCTTCGACTGTGTTCAGCATGAGACATTAATCAGGAAGCTACAGTACTATGGTGTCAAGAACACAGCGCTTAAACTTATTATTTCATATTTAAGTAATAGAATGCAGAAAGTTATTATCAATGGTAAAAGTTCTTCCGGGTCACCTGTACTAATGGGTGTCCTCAGGGCTCGATTCTCGGCATTCCTATTTCTGGTATATATTAATGACTTACCTTCCTTGTAGGGATAATCATGATATAGTATTATTTGCTGATGATACTTCCTTGATTTTTAAACTTAAACGTCAATCATTTAAATGTGACGAAGTGAATAATGCTATATCAAAATTAGTGCATTGGTTTAACGTTAATAATCTACATTTAAACGGAAATAAAACTAAATGTATTAAATTTACAACAACGAATGTTAAAAATCTGGTACCAATGTGTTTTTAAATGGGGAAGAACTGAGCCCTGTTGAATCCACTGTTTTTCTTGGCATCACTCTCGACGCAAAGCTTCAGTGGGGCCCCCATATATCCAAACTAGCAAGCAGACTAAGTTCTGCAGCCTATGCTGTAAAAAAGATTAGAGGTCTCACTAGTGTCGAGACAGCTAGACTAGTTTATTTCAGTTATTTCCATAGCATAATGTCTTATGGGATTTTGCTATGGGGAAATGCGGCTGATTCAGAAACTATTTTGTTTTACAGAAGAGGGCCATTAGAGCTATTTACAACCTAAAACCGAGAGAGTCTCTTAGAGATAAATTTAAAGAAATAAATATATTAACTTTGGCCTCTCAGTATATTTACGAAAATTTAATGTATGTTCACAAAAACAAAGGTAGTTTTAGTAAAAAAAGTGATATACATTCTGTAAACACTAGGAACAAACACAAGCTAGTGATACCAGTTTCTCGACTCCACAGAGTCAGTAATTCATTCTTGGGGCAATGTATACGCTATTACAACAGGTCCCGGAAAGTGTACAGGCTCTCTATTACCAAGTTTAAATGTTTTGTTGCTGAAATTGTATAAAAAGGGTTATTATAGTAAATGAATATATGATTGATAATAACCCTGGAATGAGGTGGTCGCTACCAAGCAGTTTCTAAAATAAATTTTGTACTTAAATAGTTTGTACAACCATTAATGTAAAACTTACTTTAAAAACAAGTCCCGCTGGGTTTCTTGCTGGTTCTTCCCAGGACAGAGGTTTTTTCGAACCAGTGGTAAAGTAAAATGACTTTCAATAAAATTACATGTAATCTATATTGAATAAAAATTATTCTATTCTATTCTATCTATGTGAACACAAAAGCAAGATAACAAATCAAAATGAATCAAACAAGTGCCATGCCACCCCAGCTCTCATGTCCTAAAATTAAGGAAATCCCAAACAATAAACGTATTACGATTGTCCTACTGCGAGTAATTTTTGACTAAACTAGAATAAATTTGGCAGTTCTTCAACTTCACTATCATTTAATGCTGGCTATGCATAAAGAGCAAGTATAATTAATGGCTTAACGCTTAGTTGCAGTTCCTTTGTTCCCTTCATCGATATTAAATGTCGATTGGTAAATGAAAAATAGAAGTAATCAGTACACCGCATACTAATTGAAGCTGCTGTCTTCATGTGTGTAAAGAAATATTATTCATTTGTTATATATCAACATTCATAAATCTTCTTCCTCTTCTTCAGCCCGCAGAAGATAAATTCACTGCTGGACATGAGCCTCTCCCGTTATTGGGAGGATTAGTCTTAATTGTCACGCTGGCAGGTAGCTTGACGATCGCACTACTGACCATTTTGCAAAGCGGACGCCTCGTCTGGTGGTGATGGTACACCGCCACCTTTCACATATATTTAATTTATACAAAGTAATACAAAATTCTTATTTTTTAATAATTATTAGTGCTACAGGCTGGATAGTGTAATGAAAAAAAAAGAATTTTGCTTGAATCGAAACGATTGAAAAAGTTATAGTTGGATATAATTATCTTACTACTTATTTTAGTTAAAATAATTTTAAACCGTTTAAAACATTTCACTGTGTACATTTTGATATAAGATACGAAAGACGGAGTGAGTAAAATAATTCTGAATAGGTTCTCAATAAAATTTGCCTTGCTAAGAAATACTATGTATACAAATTAGGTAGAACTGAATAATTTCCGGGCCGTTAACGAAAGAAAATATACGAGTACGAGACGAGTCATCCCAGCAGATCCCTTAATAAATATGATTAGGGCGAATATAGTTAATTTTAAAATCTTAAGATAATAACTTTAATGCTTTTTACAAATCAGTAACATCAGTTAAAGATAATCTTCCTACCTACGAGTTCGAATTTCGTTTGCTTATGACTATAGAATAGAATATTTTTTTATTCAATATAGATCACATGTGTAATTGTTATTGAAATTCAGTTTTTACTTTACCACTGGTTCGACAAAAACCCTCTGTCCTGAGAAACCCAGCGGGACTTTTTTTAAAGTAAATTTTAAAAATTTTATAAACTGCTTGGAAGCGACCACCTCATTCCCAGGGGTTATTATCAACCATGTATTAATTTAAAATATAATAACCCTTTTTATACAATTTCAGCTTAACAAAACATTTAAACTTGGTAATTGAGAGAGCCTGTACACTTTCCGGACTTTGTTGTAATAGCGTATACATTGCCCCAAGAATGAATTACTGACTCTGTGGAGTCGAGAAACTGGTATCACTAGTTAGTGTTTGTTCCTAGTGTTTAATTTTTTTTACTAAAATAATAGTAATAATTATCTACTCCCGCTTACTATTACTCTTTAGTAATAGCGGTAGCTAACTACTACTATTCTACGATTTATACGATTCTAGATTCTAGTCTACGATTTCCTTCGCGTGAAGTTCAAATAGCGTATGATGTGACATTAACTTGCCGTTTAATTAATATCCAAAGTAGTTAGTTACTTGAAATAAGCTTGATTATTTATTTATTAATAATTAATCAACGAAGCAACTTTAAAAGAGTAAAATAAAAACAGGCTGCTATAATGGCTGATATAAGTACGGAATTTGTCCACCCCGCCAACAAACCAGTCAAAATCTTGACAGGATTTAAAGTAAATTGTTTTTGTTGAATATCTTCAATTTATAAATAAGTTTGTTGATACGCTAACTGTATGTTAAATAAAGTTTAAGTGCCGTAGAAATTTAATACTTACATTAAAACAATAATTTAAATCTTCTTTGCATTTTAAGCGACTGTCTCTAAATTGATTACAGTTTGATAAACTTTAGACTGCTGAAAGTTTTCGTTGAAACCTCGTATTTAGACACAGATTATAAACTGTTTCTCAATTCTCAGCTTGTTTTACTCTTAACAAGGTTCAAGGACACATTGTGACATTTTGTGGCTAAATAAAAAGTAGTAACACCTTAGCCTTAGTAAGATAATGATTGTTTGATGATGACTACTATTAAGATAACTTTGAGATTGTGATATTCTTACTCTATATAAAAGGGTGAAAAATTACTTTAAAAATTCATAGTCAACTTCAAAGGACTAGAGAGAATAAAATTATTT